>VYXD01003620.1:374355-504183 GCA_013397195.1 Hylia prasina | reverse complement strand
CCCATCCCCTCCTGGCACTCCCCAGACCCGCTCCAGGCTCTCCAGTATCTCTCTGTCCTCCTCACGTCCCCTAAGGTCCCCCTGTCATCACCCCAGCGTCCCTTGTCCTGGCTTCCAGACCTGCTCCAGCATCCCCATCCTGCCCAGAGCATCCCAGGCATCCCCCGCATCCCCCATGCTGCCCTCGAGCATCCTCTACATCTCCCCGTGCTCTCTCCAGCATCCCTTTCATCCTCTGCATCCCGCCCGTCCGAGCATCTCCTCAGCACCCCCGGGGTATCCCGCGGTCCCCGCGGGGTCACATCCCTCTCTGGGGCGCTTGGGCTGCTCTGGGGGTGCTGCATGGAGCCCCTGTGCCAGCGTGGTGGTCAGGGCAGGTCTGGCCCCAAAGCCCCCGCGCTGCCCGGGCAGGCTCCCGCTGGGTGTGCGGGAGGGACCCGGGAGAGGTTTCTGAGCTCCCCGGCGGGGCGCTGAGCATCGCTCGCCGGCTGAGTTTGCCGTGCAGGAGGGAGCAGGGAGGTGGCTGAAGCTGCTGCTCCTGGGACACGTGGATCCAGGAATCGAGCCTGGATGCTGGGGACCGTGGCTGTCCCTCTGCCCGGCTACCCGGGGTGACGGCCTCGCCAGGTTTTGGGGAGGAAGGAGGCCCGGACCTCCCCGCTGTCCCATGGGGCCCGGGGTTGCTGTGGTGTCCCGGGGTGACAAAGAGCCGCCCGTCACACTGGGAGCGTGCAGGGACCGCACAAAGCCCGGCCCCGGCATCCCACCGCCCGCTTGCCCCTGTCCTTTCTCCCTCCCCCGCTTCATTCTCAGCTTCTTACCCCGAGGGTGAGTGTGAAGTCCCCGCCTCTGCTCGGGACACACGAGCTTGGACTCGCTCCAGGTCGCAGTGAGGGGATCCCCAAACCAGGGTCGCACCCCCGGCAGGGCACAAAGGGTGTCAGCCGCTGGATTTCTCAGCCCGCCATGGAGCTGCGCTGTTATCTCTCCCAGGACACCGGGTCTGCGTGTGATCGCTTAAATCCCATCACGGTCCTTAAAATTGGCATTAGAGACAAATATTGTGAATTGCAAAGAAAAGAACCAGCTGTATAAACTCCTTCCTATTTATATAAAAAGGTGCAAAAATGCTCTTGTTTCCATGGGCTGGCCTTTGTTCAGATGTTTTTGCAAATGTGATGCAGATAAATACTTCCAAGTAATAACAAACTTTAAAGATAAGAACGAAGCTGAGCAGTGACTCATTTGAACAAGCTTCAGCCTCTGGAAACACTGAGATCCAGAATATAACGTAGCACAAAGTGTCCGAGTTCCTGAGCTTGGGCTGAGGAAGAGATGAATAATCACGGCACCGAGGGGAATTTGCAGGGCATTTCGGTGACATGTCCGTGTCACCTTTCTTAATACCACCCAAATAATTAATGAACAACAACCAGTGCAGACTCTTTCAGAGGAGAGTGCTCCCTTACCAGCTTTCTGCCATGATGAGGGGGAGAATACCTGTTGTGACGGTTATTTGATGGGCTGGAATATGATAAAATAGTCCTGACAGCTTTGCTGAGGCAGGCGACAGCTTTGGCTTTCCTGCATGAGCAGCCTCCGAGCCTGCACGCCTCGGTGCTCAGCACGGGGGGAGCCGAGGGCTGGGAATCCTGTCCACGAGTTCAGGCAGGAGATTTCTCTCCGTTTTGGGGAGATGGGGAAGTCGTGGCTCTTTTTTCTTTGCTTTCAGAGCCCTGACGTTCATTTCCAATCTTTCCAGCGATCAGATGGGCAGCTCTCTCTTTAAATGAGAGCCGAAAGTGGAGAGGAATCTGGGAGCTCCTGAAAAGAGCCTCCAGCGTTTGCTGAAGTGGAGTTTGCTGGCAGGAGGGGGGGAGCTGGGGCTGCCGGTGCCAAAGGGACCCAAAGCTGATGCGGGCTCGGGAGCTCTTCTGGAGTGGAGATGGTGGCACACCTGGGGAGGATGTGAGCACACCTGGGGAGGGTGTGAGCACATCTGGGGAGGGTGTGAGCACACCTGGGGAGGGTGTGAGCACATCTGGGGAGGATGTGAGCACACCTGGGGAGGGTGTGAGCACACCTGGAGAGGATGTGAGCACACCTGGGGAGGGTGTGAGCACACCTGGGGATGCTGAGCACACCTGGGGAGGGTGTGAGCACATCTGGGGAGGGTGTGAGCACACCTGGAGAGGATGCCCACCCTCAGCCGGGATGTCCATCCCTGGGGAACATTGTTCTTTTTGTTTCCTGCCGCGTGCAGGCTCGGTGCTGTTCCAGTGTTTCCCTGCTCCAATGTGCCGATTTGTTGAAGGGGTGGGGCAGCGCTCAGTCCTGCAAATGATCGTTAATGCCAGTTGTGTGTGCACTTGGGGGATTATGTTAATCATGCTACAAATGATGCTTTGAATCATGTCTGGAGGTTAATTAACATGCCTTTCTTCTCTTAAGAGGGCCTTCATGTCTGCTTAGAGTTGCTGGCTTTTTTTCTGCTTCCTTTCATAATTACTTTGCAGCTCTCTAATATCATGGGTACCTTTAATTTAACCCTGTCAGTGCTGCTGGGGCTTTGCACTGAGCTCAGCATTGTGATGGTTATTTGATGGGGCAGAATATAATAAAATATCCCTGATGGCTGCAGATGGACAGGCTGAGACCTTGCAGGAGCTGATGGAAACTGGAGAGGATTTGGCTGGAGCCAGAGAGGAGAAAGGATGGTGATGGTGATATTGCCCAGCCAATTTGTGAGTGAGGCCCTTGGGATCTGTTGTGGGATCACTTGGAGCTGTGAGGGCTGGAGAGGGACATCCCAAGGTGTGCAGGTACCCTGGGGAGAGGGGATTGCTCTTGGGAGGCCAAATGGAAAAAACAGGGGAACTTTTGAACTTCTGAGTGGTTTCATTGCATCTCAAGACTTCTCTTTTTCCTGATGCCAGATCACTGTGTACGTGCAAGATAGTGCTTCATCCTCAGCTAATTTATTTTCTCTTTCAGTGGGAGCATTTGGCTCATGGGTTCCTCTCTCAGTGCTGCACTTCGGAAGCTACTGCTGCCACATTTCAAATTTCTATTTTTATTTTTCCAGATAGTCTCCAATTATTTTCAGGCTTTGCCAAGCATGTAATCTAAAATAACAAAGAAGCTGATCAGCCCATGATATTCAGGTTAAAACCACATGGACCATTTGCCTATGGAGGCAGTGATGCCATGCTGGAGCAGAGCCCAAAATAACCTGCTCAGGACAGGGGGGAGGCTTTGCCCAACCCCAGCAGTTCCTTGAGTGGGTCTTTCCTGGGTTTTAAAGCAGGACTTGAAAAGATTCAGCAAAGCTTAGTGAAAATGTAAAATAAACCTGCTTACCCTTTTATTAAATCTTCGTTGCTGGTTTCTCAGTGCATCAGTTCAGCCCTGGGTCCCTGATGTCATCTGGGCTTTGCCCACTGGGGCCGGGTTTGCAGAGTAGTTACACAGCAGCCCCATCCCAGTGAAAAAGCATGTGGGGTGCTCGTAGAGATGGGAAGAAATCTGTCACTCTGTGGCAAATCTGTCACTCCTCTTGTAGCACAGGCTCTGGAATTAGGGAGAGAGGCAGTGTGACCCAAGCAGGGACTCGTGTGTGTGCTGGCTGTCAGAGTCTGCTCTGTCTCCAGAGTTGTGTATCAGGCCAGCACATTAACTTGGGATTATCAGGAAATCAACTTTTAGCTCCTCATCCTAAGAACTTCCCAAGAGACCAGACTCTGCCTGCCTGTCCATTTGATTTTTAATTGCACTTACACACCCTTGGCAGAGTTGTAAGCCCTAAGTGTAAGGAATTCTTGACATCACCACCTTCATGCACATTACCCCAGAGCAGACTTTATCTGCTTTCAGCAGCCACCCAGGCTTTTCTGACCTACATTAACACAAATGGTGGTGGGGAAACCCGGCCCCACATTTCAGTGCCCAAGTCACAAACCACCGCCAGGACTCGGCGACCTGCTCTCAGCTAAGCTGGGCTGAAAGGGGCACTGAGACAGGTCCAGCTTAAGGGTGGGCCGTGGGAGGTCAAGTCGATTGCAAAGGCAGCCGGGCTGCTCTCAGGATTAGCTCCGTCCGCTGCTCTCCGAGGGAGAGGGAAGCGGCTTTGCGTGAACAAAGAGGCGGTGCCACCCGGGGCTGGGCAGCAGCCGGGGCTCAGCTGAGCTGTGGCCACTCCTGACAGTGATGGGCAGGTCACACACAGGGGTCACCTGCCCACACCCCCTCCTCAAAGAGCAAATCCTGCCCTGCCCCTCGGGAACGGCATCCTCAGAGGCATTCTGGAATTCCCCCTTTGCGGGGCCCAGAGCAGAGCCTGGCACAGGCTGGCAGGGACATTGTGACAGTGGGACGTTCCCTCCATCCCCTCGAGGCTGCAGATCCCTCTCTCCCCGGGCTCCTCCTCTGGCTTTGTGAGGAAAAGCCAGATGGGCGAGCGGTGTGACCCGCGGGGCATTCCCTGGCCACGGCGATGAGCCCGGCTGGGCTGCCAGCGCCAGGAAAGGGCTTATCCCAGGGAAGGATAATGACAGTGAGGGGAAGAAGGGCTGATCGGGTACCCAGCACAGTGCACTGCTTGCTGCCTAATTAAAATTTCATTAAGTTGGTTCGAATCCCTTGATGGAGGTCACAGGCACACCATTGATGTGCTAATGTCTTACTTTCCCCTTTTTTCTGTCTTTCACCACTATCCATCATCCTCTTAGATAAAGCAGTGCCATTAGGAACTGCTTTCCAGCATCCCCAGATGCAATGGCACCGAAAGAGAGACAGCCATAATTCATCAGACATATTATCTGTCTCTTATTTCTCTCTAATTAAAAAAATGCCTCCACCCCCACTCCCGACTTGAATCAGTTTGGGCATTAACCCCTCTGGTGTTCTGTTGAACGTGCCGGTGAGCTGGAAAAGTTGCCTGGAAGGCCAGGACTGGCTGAGCTTTGATTAAGTGGAGGCGGCGCTGAATTTGGCGCAAAAGCACCTAAATCTGGGCTGGGGACAGATACCCCCTGTGCACGATGCGGTGTGAGCAGGTCCCCGTCCGCCAAATCCTGCATTTGAAGGGGAAGAAATGAGGGCTGGAGCCTCCTCTGCATCCCCGTGGCTCAAAACAGCCCAAAACATCCCAGCTCGGGGGATTGAGCCATCGGCCGCCTCCCCGGTGGCACCACGCCTGGAGCTGCCGGGTTTGGGATCGGGAAACAGCGGGCACTTCCCAGCGCTCCTGGGCAGGGGAGGCATTTTCTAGGAGCGGGATGGAGAGGGAAGATCAAACAGGCAGGAGAAAGCTCTCGGATGGCGCCCAAAGGAAGGGAATTGCCGGGGAGGAGAAGCCGAGGATGTGTGGGATTCTCTTCCTCCTGGCCGTCGCTTTAATGCCGCCCAGATGGCGAATGTTTGTTTCTGTGCCTCGTGTGGTGGAAATACGAACGAGCTGCGAGGCTCCATCCGCCCACCCCGGCACGCAGCGCCTCCCAGGTGGAGATTCCTGCCTTTTACCGAGATCCCCTGCCCGAGGAGAAGGCAGAGGAGGCAACTGCCCGCACCTGCATCGGCCTCCCGGGTGCTGCCAACATCCCTGCGAATCCCAAAGCTCAGGCCCCCCTCAGCACCTCCATCCAGCATTGAACTGGTTTTTGAACAAGGTTAAAAATCTTGGTGTCCATTTGGTTTCTGTCTTTGCAGGTGCAGCACTGCTCAGTTTAACCCCAAAACATATTTCCATAAGGAATATTGGATCACACAAGCTCTGATAGGAAAGGGTTGCATTTAGAAATGAAAATGGTTGGATTAATTTTGCCACCTCTTCTCTTACAGTTGATTTTACAGTTTTTCTGCAGCTCATTTGGGATTTCTTAGATATTTTCTCTCAACAGATACCCCCCAAACCCCAGACACTGCCACCTCCACTTCCTTTTTCTCACTGAGCCTGTGCCTTTATTTCCCAGTTATTCAGGGCATTTATTTTCTGCCTCCATTTCCAAAGATGCTGAAGCATCTGAGCAGGGCTGGAGCACCCCAGCAGGGTCACCTTGCCCTCAGCCTGCTGCTCTGGGTACCACAGGCCCCATCCAGGATGGCAGCTGTTGGGGGTGGTCAAGTGCCAATTAATAAATTGCATTAATAAACTAATGTGCATCATGACCCAGTTGATAGTGATGGCAGGAGCTTTGCCAGGCTGGTTTATCTCTGCTGAACCAACACCAGGTACTGTTTCTCAGCACTAAAACCTGGACTGGAGAGTTAATTTTCCCTTCCTCCTTCCTGTTTTAATGCTGGTTTTCAAAGATGAGTTAACTTTTAAAAAGTTTTCATTAGGGATATTAAGGAATTCTTCCCAGGACGGCCATTAAGTGACATTTTAATTTTGATTTTTCTGGTGAATGAAACAACATCTTCAGCAGATTTATTGCTTAGTGAATGGCCCAGCCATGGCATGTGTCAGACCTGTAAAACACTAAAATAACAGGCAGGGGATTGTTGTTAATCAGAATTTATTACGCTACATAAAGGCATATTTACAGTCCCACCAGGGGACGATTAATTTGTTTGGGGATAAACAATTAATCTCCCCGGGAGTGGGAGCAGAAAATCTGACACGGTTTTATGTCTTTTTCCCAGCGTGGCAGAGGCAGGATTGCTCACAGCCTCCCTGGGGGCATCTCCCTGGCACTGCCAGGGGTCAGCAGTGCCCAGGGATGGGCAGCCCTGCTCCTCCCTGGCGGGGTTTGCACTGGGAGCTCTGCTCTTTACTGGGATAAATGGGTTTTTTCCTGCCCTGCCTGAGCTGGGCTCTCACAGGAGCCTCCTGCATCCCTGTTATTCCTCCCCACCCTGTCTATTTTTGGGTTTCAGCCTTTGCATCTGTTTCCTGCATCCTCTCCTTTCTGCTCAAGATGCAACAGGCACAAACAGGGAGGAGAGAAGGAGGTACTGCACAGTGGCAAGGAGAGAATTTCAGCTGCTGTTCTTCGGTACCTTTGCTCCATGGACTTCGTCAAACTTAAGCCTTCTTATTTCTTATATCAAAAAGCAGCTTTTTGATCTTTGCAGGAGCAACTCCAGTACAGGGCAGGAGCACTTGGGGTAATTCCCAGCTGAGGCCCTGGAAGGGTTGTGACAAAAGCAACATTTCTGGTTTCCAAGAGCACATGCAGTGTTTTGGCAGGTAATGCCAGCACACGCCCAGCAGAATGTGGGAGGCAAAGAGCAGTGGGGTGCCCTTTTCTACTGTCACCTATTTTTGTGGCAGCTTCTGCCCCCAAGAGCTGCCTGGCAGCTGTTCTGTGGCTCAGCATTGCTGGTGCACACGGCAGAACCCAAACCTCACCATTTACCCTCACCTATTGCCCACAGGAATTTTCTCACATTTATTCACAACAAGATCTTTGTTCCCTTAGCCAAGGCCTGGCTGGATTTGGTGGGGTTTTGGCCACCCCTGGGCACATCAGGATGCTGCTACCCCTGAGACCCTCAGTCTTGTTGCCAAACCCTGATGGCAGCTCCCAAACCACACCAGCTCTTCTGCCAGTTTACCACTCACCTGCACCCATCCCATTTGTGCCTTTTTCCTGTCACTTTGTCCTGAAAAAGACCTTCACACTTCTCCATGGGGATTAACAGTCTGAGCAGCTCATCAGTTGTTTCCAGCAGGAACTGCAAGTTTTTAGGGGATTTGAGCTACCACAATTAAGGACAACCTAGATCATTAAAAATAATATGCTTCACACAGGAGAGGAACCAGCCTGCTTCACAAGACCCCTTTCTGCTGAAAAATTCATTGCTCTAAATAATTAATGGTCCTTGCAAAGGAGGATGGTTTTGCTGGGCGGAAGGTGAAATGCAGACTCCAGGCAGAGGAATCCTTTTTTTTGTTATGAATCCAGATTTCCTGGCCATGCTGCTGCCCTGGGAGCAGAGGGGATCAGGGCTGTGGCTGCTTTCCCCACAGGGCCCCAGGCTGGGAGAGTGTCTGTGCAATGGGGTCATCCATCCCAGCCCATCCCAGCCCATCCCAAACCCCAAGAGTCTCTCCTGGTGTAGGGACAGGGCAGGGGACCCTGCTGGGAGTGTCCCAACCTTGTATCTCAAGCCCTGCAGCAGCACTTGCCTGTTCAGGTCTCAGTGGCTCAGAAGGCTCTGGAGAGGAGCAGATATCCCTGCTGGAGCAGCCTCTCCATTTCTCTGGGTAGCTGTTTGCACTGCTGTTCCTTTTGCATTGCATGTCAGGAATTCATTTATCGCTGGGACAGCATTTGCATTGCTCAGTGCATAAATAGGCTATAAATAAGATGCTGATTTCTAATCACTGCACAGCCCCAGGAGAAGCACTCACACCAGGGTGTCAGGTGGTGCCCACACTGCCCTGGCCTGTCCCTCTCCAGCACCAGTGTGTCCCTTTTGGAGCAGTGGCAGCTGCTGGGAGGGCCCTGCAGGCAGGGGCTGTGTCACCCAGCACCAGCCAGTCCAGCTGCTAAACACCAGCTCAGCAGTCAGTAACAGAGGGAGATGTAGGGCAGGGCCAGACCTGTGGGACAGCACCACTAATGGGAGGGGGTTTTTAGCTGTTTGGACCCTCCATTGGCATCACAGCGTAAATCCAATTCCTCTTGCCCTCCTCAGCCTGCCTGTGGTTCCTGCAGAATCATTTACATGATTGTTTGTAACCTCTTTGGTGAGGGGAGGTAAATGGTAAATTTGTAATAACCATGGCTGCCCAAAAGCTCAGATAGAGGGGGAAAACTAAGAAAGGAAAACTGTGCATTGCTGACCAGAATGTCTCATCAGGACAAGAGGGCTGGACAAGGGTGGAAGTGGGACCTGCCCTCCTCAGAGCAGCTCCCACACAGGTGATAAAAGCGAGGCTTTTCAGGAAGATGGGAGTGAGACCTGCCGTGGAGCTGTGCTGCTTTAGGGAGCTGAGGCGGCTGTTACTGCAGGGTGACTCACCAGAGCCAGCAGCAATCCCTGGAATTCGCTGGGAAACGACAGGAGTTGCCGCAGCGCCGGGACTGAGGTGTCCTCACGCTGTTTGAGCGCTGTCAGGAGCTGGGTGCTGGAGGAGGAAGGTCCCTCACTGCCCCCGGCCACGCCGTGCCCCTGGCTGGGCTGGCACGTCCCTGCTGGTGCAGTGTCCTTTGCTGCCAGTGCCATCCCCTGCAGTGGGGACAGAAACAGCAACAGTGCAGTGATTGAACACCTGTACCCAAGGGCCAGCTGTTTTGCCACGAATTAGTGCTTCTCCCAGTTTTTAGGCTGCTGGGGGTGGGAGCCTGCCATGTCAGCAGAGCTGCAGTGAGAGCAGCAGTGGGATCCCCAAAATACCTGCTCATTGCCAGGCCTGCTGAGGCAGGAGCTGTCAGGAGATCCATTTCAGTGCTCAGCAGGGGCACATCAGGGACATCTAATGGCACTTGGCCCTTCATGCATGTCATGCACTTGCAATTGTCACTGTGGCCCCAGTGCCAGTAGCCCCTGGGAGCAGGGCACGGCTAAACCTCGGGCTCAAGACTTAACGGTGAAATTCAGCAACAAAAGGTGAAAGTGAAAAGGTGGGAGAAGCCGCCCGTGGCAGGGCTCCACTCCCCACTTCCAGAGGGGGATTTCTGGGGGTGTGTGGCGTGGGGTGACCCCTCTGACAGCCCCGTGTGTCCTTTCAGACCAGCGCTGTGCTGTGTGCGGGCGGCTGTGCCCTGCTGGCCCTCAGCTCCCTGCTGGCCATCGTCGCTGTCCTGCTGCCCGGCGGAGCCTGCGAGCGCCGAGTCTGCACCCTGGCTGGCTACATGCAGACCGCAGCAGGCAAGTGATGGGGCTTTGCTCTTCGGGGTGGAAAGGTGGGCTGTCCTTTCTTGGAGCTCAGCAGCATGAGGAGCTTGCAAACCCTAAGCAAGGCTGGGAGAAAAGCAAGTGGCCCTTCAGTTTAGTGGCTGCCTCCTGCATTCATCATAAAAGTTATTGAACATCACCTCTGGCCAGATGTGCAGGTCTGTGGCAGAGCCTGGGCTGCAGGTCCTGCTCGCTGCCCCCAGCTCAGGATGTTGTGTGGGTCAGGGGGCTGTGGTGACTGGTGATCAGGCTGTCTGCGGGCAAGGGGCTGCTGCACCTCCTGGGGTCCAGTGGATGGTCCCTGTGAAGTGTCCAGTTCCATCTTTGTGACTGAGCCTCTGGAAGGATTTTCCTCTGAGCTTTAGGCCTGAGACAAGGGGTTGCCCAGCCTGTCCTGTATCTCCCCCAGGCTCCCCAGCAGCCCTGTGATGCTGCATCCACTTAAAATTCCATTGCAATTGCCTGTGCTTCTGCCTCCGGGGAGTGCCAGTGCAGAGGGAGAGGGCAGGAAGCTGGCGAGGGACAAACCCCACTGGAGACTTGTCACCCCTGCAGGGAGCCACGTCCCCGAATGTTGGACCAAACCTCCCCACCTGGACATGAGCCATGACAGGAGATTAATGCCCGTTCGTGTCTGTGCCCGAGAATAAACTCCTTTCCTTGGAGAAATTCTCAGGGCCAGACAGGCTTTGTTCTCTGCCTGGAAGCATTCAAGCTGCTTTGAGGGGAAATCCTGTTACACGCTCTCCTCTCCAGGGCTCATCCTGTGGGATCTGACTTGGGACAGATGGAGCAGGACAGATTTTAGCCACGGCTGCTCCAGCTCAGCCGGGCTGTGGGTCCACAGACACAGCTGCTTGTGCCTGTTCCCCTTCTCCCGGTTTGGAGATTCCCATCTCTGCTGGCTGGTGGCCAATGGGTCCCCTGGGTGTGGGACAGAGGCTGGAGGAGCCCCATGGCAGCAGATCTCAGCCCCAGGGCCCTGAGAGGTGACTCGGGGTGGTCTTGCAGGTGATCTCCCCTGCAGGGGATAATTGGGGTAACCCCACATTACCTGTGCCTGAGGGGTGGCACACCCCTTCTGTGTCTGGAGCAGATACAGAGCAAAGGATTAGGAAGAGTCCCTGGAAAGGAAATTGTGACAGATAAATACAAATGAGGCTCTGCCAGGGGTTCTGGTAATATTGAACAGGCTGTAAATAAACTGTAGGCTCTAAGCGTTATTGACAAATGAAAATTTACTGGGGACGTTTGAGCAAGCTAATGGGTTGCTTTAAACCCTGGCATTGCCTGCTAAGCATTTTGTCTTGTGCTTTTTAATTTTGTGCACTGTGGATTAATTCCCATTCAGAGCCAGGCAGCCCTGAGTCAACAGAATTAAATGGTTTAATGTATTTGGATTCAGAAATGCTGCCCCTCCATAATTTCTCTCCTTGTTCCTCCCTCCCTCCCTAGGAGGAAGCTTTTCAATAGAAATCAGCTGCAGCGAGGTGACAGGGAGGGAAACTCCTCCCCAAAAATCACATTAGCTGGGAGAAAACCAGGGATTTTAGGATAGATGAAATTATGTGGGAGGGAAGGAAAGCAGAGCAAGCCCAGGAGGTTTGGTGGAGTAGCTTTCTGATGAGGGTGGGGGCAGCTCTGCCAGGAGGACCCCTTGAGATGCTGGCAGAGCAGTGGGGTTTTGTTTCTCCCAAATCCCAGGTTTCCAGGCCCCACAGTCACCTTTCCTCTGTCTGATCAGACATTTTCCCACTGAAATTTTCCTCTCATTTTCCCATTTCACAAAGCCAACTTGAGGTATTCTTTTAGACCACCAAAGGTATGAGTAAATAAGCTTAATTCTATAAAACATTGAATCAGGAATCTAATGTCCTAATAAAGAGCCAGGTGCATCCAGCCAGGAGCATGAAACATGCCAGGGAGTGCAGGAACAGAGGTACCAGCAGAGCCAGAATCAGCCCCCCCAGGCTCTGCACTATCTCAGAAAGATGCCCTGAGCTGCACTCACATAAATCCAGGTGAGAGGCCAAGGATTGATCCCTGAACCAAACAGGAACCAATCCTGAGAGCAGCCCCACAGCAAGGGCAGCCAGGCTCAAACTACAGCTTTAACACTTTCCTGCTGTATATTTGGAGGTTCAAGTAGTGCCTTTTGCAGCCTCAGAAAGGAGGAAGGTAAAAAGTCTCAGGCAGACAGAGCAGAGCACTAATTGCAGGTGCAGACAGGCCATCAGGGTTCAGAGCTGGGCTAATTGCCACCATACCTTGAAAACAGGAGTCCTGATGCCTGGCATCCACTCCTCAGAAAAAAACCCAACAAACCAACATATCCACACAAATGACAAGAGAATGATCCCTAATGAGAGTTAATGAGCAACAAGGAGAGGAGAAAGGATAAAGGAGCATTTGCTGGGCTCTCACACCCTACAAAGTCAAAGCTGCCCCTGAGAGAACAGAGTGAGGCTCATTCCCTGTTCATGCTGTCAACTCACTGAAATGAAATTTTTGGGGGATCCTTCCTCCCAAACCTGCACAGCAACACCTCCAAAGAGGCTGAGGTAACCAAGTTGGCCCATTTATGTGTGGGGTGCCCCAATTCTCAGTTGCAACTCATTGCTGTTGCTGGAGAGGGGTCCTGGGGCTGACCCCAGGGACAGTGAGGGCAAATGGGGGCAGAGCTGAAATCTGCCAGTTGTCCTTCAGCAAAAGCCTCTTTGCTGGGGTTTTAAAAACAGGAGTTAATTCCAGGAAGAAATGTCTCCTGCTGCATGGGGCTGAAAGGGAAAGACAGGAATGTTCTGCAGGGCTGATTGTGCCTGTACAACCTCTCTGGTGGCTGCCAGGTGCTGGTCAGGGGCCCATGGTTTAGAGCTGGACATTACAGTTCATCTCTGCAAGGCTCTCAGAGCAGTTTTTCAGTGACTGGCAGTGGGGAAGCTGCTAGAAGGAGCACGGGGCCATCACAGTGTGTCAGGCACTGGCTTCATGCCCTGGGGAGCCCCAAGGCTCTGCTCTGAGCTGTCACAGCCCACACAACCCCCAGCAGTGTCACTGCCTTACAGGAGTGTCCTGAACCTGGAGGAGCTGAGAGCCAGAGCAGCCTGACAGGATTCCAGCACAGACTGTGCTCCATGGCCCAGAGCATCCTCACTCCCATGGGAATGGCCTTCCCAGGGCAGTGAGGCTCGTGACTGATGAAAACTGAGATTGCAGCTGAGGCTGAGCAAACCCCATCAAACAGAAAATCTGGGCAGATTTCTGCTTTTGGGGCTTGTGGTACTAAGGGAAGGATTATGGGTTCGCTGTAGGATTAAGCTGCTGGTGACCATGCTCCAGCACTGGAGCTGCTTCCATCTGCTGCTTAGGAACAAGTCCTCACAGGCAGGATGAGCAGCCTCTCTCATCCCTACGAGCCTTAACAAAGCCAGGACTGTGTTGCTTTTGGGAAGCTTTCCCCCGTGCGCTGTTCAGGCAAAGGGCTCTTGCTTTGCTGGCAAGGGGTGGCTGATCCAACCTGCCAGTGGCCCCATGGCTGCTGATGCTGTCCCTGGTCTCTGTGGCCTGGCAGGAGGAGAAGCAGAGCTTGGCACCTCGGTGAGGGCACAGAGCACAGGAAGCCTTCAGGGAGAGTTTTGCTTTCACCCCACACTGCTCTCTGTCCAACCATTCCACTGTCAGCTCACTGCTCAAGACAAACCCAGTGCTGAGGGCAATTCATCCTGACCTGCCTGTGCCTTTCCAAGGTTCTTCTGGTTTTAAAGAGCAATTTCCCAGCATTGCCACGACAGAATCAGAACAGTCACAAGACTCCAGCAAGACAGGCAGAAACCCACAGTTATGCAATTCCCTCATTTAGCCACACTGTAATCCCAGGTTTCACGGTAGTCCCAAGAGCTTCTTCCTGGAAAATCTGTTCTCCTGTATTCTGCAGCCAAGATCCCTCTTACTGGCAGCAGCATGATGGCATTACAGAGATGGCCTCAGCTTTTGGTCAGTTAATGAGCAGAGCAAAATACAGGAGACCTTGTGGTTTTTGTCTGTTCTTTAGACTCTGATCATCCAGTGAGAACACAGAAAGAAGAACTGTTCGTTTTCAGATCAGTGTGAACCTTCTAAATGTACCAATTCCCAAGGACTGAAAACCAACCTAGATTAAAATGGCTGGTGCCATTCCCAAGGGAGAGCAGCAGGATGGGTGGGAGGTTTGGGGCAGCAGGGCTACAGCAGGTCCCTGGCCAGAACTCTGTCCCAGTGTCACAGTGTTCTTTAGGAAGGCAGGACGTGATCCTTCCCCCTCATTGCACCTCTCATCCCTCCCTGCATCCCAACCCACCTCTGGGATCGATGGTGCCCTGTTTCTCAGAGCTTGTGCAGGCTCTGAATGGCAAACAGCACCGCCATCCACATCCCTATTGATCCCTCAGACTCCTATCGATCAGCCTGCTGACATATAGGTAATGTGTAATTAGTAACTTAGATAAAAACAGCACCAGGAGGGAGCTGCCCGGCAGCTCCGACCTTGGCTAGTGTGTCCATGGAGCAGCACACAGAAGGGTCGTGGCTGCCTGGTCATTGCTGACCTGGCATTAAGTCACTGAAACTCTACCTGCCTGTGCCTTTCCCACTCCCCTGCAGTTGCCTGCGAGGTCTTGGATCCCTCCCATCCTGCCCCTCGCCCAGAAATCCTGATTGGAATAATAGCATGAGGAAGGCACTCTGCCAAGCATCCCTTTCCAATGCACTTGTGGCACCGGCAGCAGGTGGGGACGCTGGAGGGCAACGTCCAAGGATGTTGCCCGGACAGTGGGGACACGCTCTGCTCCTGGGTTCAGTGTCACAGCACCGCTTTGAGGGGACAGAGCCGGAGCAGACACCTCCCCGAGGCAGGGGACAGTTTGGGGCTGGAAGCCCAGCGCTGCAATCCTCACTAAAAGGCCAAGCAGAGCAGGGTGGGAGCCCTTGCCTCCCCTTGTCCCAGCCCTTGCCTCCCGTCCCGCAGAGCCCGGGGCGGGGGCAGACCCGCAGCCGCTTTCCTGCTGCGCGTTTTTGTGGCTGCGGCAGCCCGGGAGCCCCGTCCTGTTGACGCCGAGGGTTGTTTGTCAAAAGACATCCTTGGGATTCGGAAGTGGAGGCAAGGGGAAACAGCGCCCTGTTGTCCAGGCATTGATTTGATTTAAAATCACCCAAAGCTTCCCCCATCCCTGTTTAAAAATAACATCTTGGCTTTTATCGCAGAGCCCACGCCGTCCCTCTTCTTGAGAAACATGCTCAGTCCTGATGCAGTGACATTGCTGGATGTGTTCAAGCATCAGAGCAGCATTAAGAAAAGGTTGCCATAAAGCTGTTTCCCCATTTAGGAAAGGTTCCTCAAAACTGCAAGAGAAACTCCCAAAATAAGCAAAGTCCAGTCTTCCTGCAAGGTGCTTGGGCACAAAAGCAAAACGCAGCAGCATGAAACCTGAGCCTGGAGATTTGTCCAGCTCCTGAATTGCAAGGGCAGCTTGTTTGTGTTTCACTGGAAAGAGCAATGCTCCCATCACAGCTGAGAGCAATTGCATGATCCTCCTCACTGCTCAGGTCCCCAGTGCCATCCTCACCCTCCGCCCTCCTCATTTCACACCTTGTCCTTGCAGTACAGACAGCACTCACACTATTGGAAGCCCTGATTCCACCCCTGGTGCAAGGCTTTTTTCCCCCTGCTTTCTTTAATTACATTAGCAAAGTCAAAAAACCACCTTTGGCACGTTATTATTCAGTCAGTGAACTCTCACTAATTCCTGACACAACTAATAAATATCTGAGGGTAGGAGCTCACTGCCAGGAAGCTGGAGAGGGGCTCAGTCACAGCCCAGCCTAAGAAATGCTCACTCCAGAGCCAGCACTGCTCATGCCTGACTTACCTGTGCTCTCATTTTGTTCATTTGCACTGATGCACGTCCTCTGCTGTTACATTTTTTGCTCATTTCCTCCAGAATTCAGCTCAGTAAAAGCCACAACCATCCTGAGCCTTGGGCTGGTTTGTCCTGGAGCAAGGACTGCTCTGAACCTTGTGGAGATGCTGGGCACCAGCCCCAAGCCCAGGTGTTGTTATTCCATCACTCTCTGTGTGCTTAAGAATTTGATGAACTCCTATGTTAGAAGCAACAATTGACTTTTTTTCCATTTACCTCCCAGCTGGGAGGTGTTGCCTGGGAGGATGTTGCAGTGGGGAAAATGAACTTGTCAGCTCTGCAGATCGACAGGCATGAAAGTGGAACCACAAACATCAACTTCAGCCTTTCAGGAAATTTTTACTTCTGCTGAAACAGTAATTTCTCTGTGCTCACTCCAGTGCATACATTCAAGTGACAGAACATCTTGGTTTGAGAACAATTTCATGATTTTATTTCCAAAACCTAAGATCTTCATTGGAGAGCCAGACCATTAAACACAGCAGTGAAAGGAGAGGGGCTGGCAGCTCTCCTCTCAGCCAGGCTCCCTGCCACAGGTTAAGTGCAGATCAGCCTTCCCCAGGGCTCCAGCTCATTTCATACAAGGTGCAGAGCTGCTGAAGGAGAAGGGGCCAGACCCTGGCTGTGCTACAGAGCAGCTGAGCCCTGCTCCACCCCAGTGACAGATAGAGATTCATTTCCATCTGACATTTGGACAGATTTCTTTCCTCTGCTCAGTTCTCCCAGTGTGCTGTGATTCTCTCCAGGTGGGTTTTGCCATTTGGCTGCTGACTTGGTGCCTTTGCCCTCCCTTCAGGCCAGGTCCCAGCAGCAGCAGCATGCCTGGGTTAATGCCAGGAGCAGAGCATTTCTCAGTAGCCTCATTTAGAGAATAAACCAGCCATGTCCTTTCATTGGTTTCTTGGAGAGGGGCAATACATTTCCAGTGGCATCAGTGACAGAAGCAATATTCTTTCATTGCTATCATCAGAAAAGAGCAGCTTTATACTGCAAGAAAGAACTATTTCACTTGTACAAAACATATTTTTTATTCCCTTAAACCTGAGGAAATCCTTGTCATATTAATATGTGTCTGAATTGCTTCTCTTTCAACAGTTCTCCCAGGGATTTGAGCTTAGACCAGTTATTGCACTTGGATGCAGTAACAGTCCATAAAAGAGTATATTCTGTAAATAATAACAGTGCTTTGTAATAAATGGAAACTACAAATAACAAGTGCCACTGGGACTCCAACACTGCTGCCCCTGAGGAAATACAAGCCCCAAGGAGCCCAGCACTGTGCCACAGCCACGTGTTTCAGATGGGAAAATCCATATTTCACTTGATTCCCTCTGCCTGTGACTCTTCCTTCAGTTTACAGGCAGTTTGTTCCTTCTACAAGGCACGACATTTACCTGGATTCTAACATTTCCAAGGCACCAGGGTGGAACTCGTGGGTGTTACCAGAAGGCTCCTCAAGCCATATCTTTCCAAGCAGGCTCCTTCTTGAATTTTTGGTGAGGGATGACTTTGATAATGGCTCGTCTTTCATGAAGTTTAATTGAGCTCGTTGGTTTCTGCAGCAGAGAACCACGGCAGGAGAGGGTTCTCCTTCCCATGCATGTTCAGGTTGTGTAATAAACCAGATCCTGCAAAGCTTGAGAGCATTTATCATTTAACAGCTGTCATTAGTGGCTGCCCAGCCTGCTTGTTGCATGCCCACAGTGCTGAGAAGGATCACGTCCTCTTATCTCCTTGCTGTGTAATTACGTGTTCAGCTGAGGTTTCTTTTCACAAACAGTTTGACTTCTCCCATTCCCCCTCCTTGCTTAGCTCATGTTTGTTGGCTGTTGCTGGGAAGATGGAGACAGACCTTTGCAACCCTCCTGCAGGGCCACCTAAATGTCCTCCCTTGCCATGGGGAGGGAGCTCATAGCTGAATTTCATGCATCCTGAAGCAATTGTGTAGACTCCACATCATCTTTATTGACTCATCCATCTGCACTGAGCGCAGGGTGTAACGCTGAGGAAAAAAAGCCTCCCTGTCCTCTCTGATGCTGGCAGGGAGCTCAGGACTGTCAGGAGCAGTTTGCAGTTCAGTCTGCTCAGGGATGCATTTCAGGGAGCTTTGCTCAGCCCTGGTGCCCAGCCAGTGCTGAAGTGTTGGGCTTGCTGCTGATACCAATATTAGCAGCATGGAGACAGTCTCTGGTCTTGGGGGGAAACATAACTGTTTGATGGATACTGGCTGGAATTTAAAAGGCATCTGAAAGTGGGGACAAGGACCTGTCAGGACACAGAGCAGGGCAGAGTACAGAGAAGCCACTACCTCTCTGCCAACACCAACATGCTGCCCCAAAACCTAAAGGTTGATATCAAATTTAGGGTGAAGCAGTGAGCCCCGCAATGCCTCAAAACCTGTTTTGCTGAGATTAGATGAAGATCATGCTGTTTGTAGATCCATCTTGGAAATCATTACAGGGCCTGGTTGGCCCAGCCTTGGTGAACGCAGTGATAAATCTGAGTGGCAGCTGCTCACTGTCTTTTGTGTCACAAATTGCCCAGGCATTAAAAACTCTGCTATCTGTGCACCAGCCAGACTGGCTTTAGGAGCAGGGGTGCAAAGAGAGAGGATTTCCCTGAGAAAGGAGCAATGAAGATCTGTCAAATGGGTCTTTCCAACACCTACAGTCCTGCTGACTGTGGTACAGACCCTTTGGTGGGACACGGGGCCTTTCAGTCCCGCTTTGCTTGCTCTGATTTGGCTTCAGTCTCCTGGATAACTGGGAGGTGGTGCTGGGTGAGCAGGGGAGCCAGCCCTGGGAACAGCCACAGGAGCAGTGGCTCTGGGCCAGATCCACTTCCTTTTTGCACAGCTGACAATGCAGGGAGTCTGGCAGAGGTCTCTGTCCTCCTGTGGGCACGTAGCACAGCTCCCAGGCGAGCTCTGCTTCGGAAATGTTTTGCTCTGCCTTCCTGTCTGAGCTGTGCTGAGCCAGTTTCCTTTGCTGGTAAGGAACAGATCTGCTCAGAGGAGAAATTTACCCTGCACCAAGTGTAAACACAGATGGAAACGTGGTGGAGCCCGTTTCAAAGTCAAGGGAATAAATCTGTTTAAAAGGCTGAACATCTGGGGCAGTGAAAGAGCAGGTGGAGCATTAACCCCGGAAAGGACAGTGGGGCTAAGGCAGAGGGCACAAACTGCACAACAGAAGTGTCTAAGTGGAGAAATTACCCCAAAGAGCATAACAGAAAGGAGAAAAGTCTCTTGAGTTTTTTGAGCCCTGTGAGTTGCACCCCAGACACTTTGGATGGAGCAAGCAGATAGGCTTTTCCCCTGCACTAATCTCATCTGCCTTCTCTAAGGCAGCATGAGAGGGATGCAGCCCCACGTGTCCTCCAGCTGCTGGGAGGGATAAGCAGGATTTCCCTCCCTGGTTAGGCAGCTATTGCTGTGCTGCAGAAACCCTGGAAGGACAGACCTGGCACTTTCACACCAGTGGGAATCAGCTTCATGATGGTTTGGTCAGCTCTTCTGCTCCAAGCCAGTACATTTTCTAGGTTCTGCAGTAACAGCACATCTGAACAAAGGCCTTGGTCCTGCAGGGCTTTATTCACTTGCCTAACTAAAGAGCTGAAAACATGGCTAAGCCTTGGATGGCTGAGAAAATGTGAAATTGGGTTCTCCTCCCAGCCATAACCTTGGCAAGAAGCGCAGCTTTGGCTGCTAAAGCCCATGAAATGAGCAGCCCCTGTTGTTCCTGATAGGGGTATAAAATTATAATTACTTGAGATTCAGTGAAACAAGGATCTTCTCCTTTTTGATTGAATTACTCAGTGGTTATTCCTAGAAGACTGGAAGCAGATGGCAAGCTCTGGTCAGGCATTTAACAGCCTGAGTTATGGCATGGAGGGGATGGAGCTGAGCTCTAACCTGCTGCTCCTGCCCTTCTGCTTGCTTTGGGTCCCCGTCCTGGTGTATTCTCTGGGAAAGGAGAGGCTGGAGGCTGGGACAAGATGGTTTTCAGCAATGGATGAAGATGTGGAGCATGTCCAGTAGCAGAGGGCTTGTTTTGCAGCTCAGGTGGCAGCACAGAAATGCAAAAATTTTGTTTCTGTAAATCCAGTGCTGCTTTGCCCCAGGTAGGCACATCCTGACAGCAATCCCAGTGCGTTGTGTCAGGAGCCTGTGGATGAGGGAGGTGACACCTGTCACACAGGAAGGCTCCCCATCCTTCCAGGCCCAGGAGGACGGATGGACGAAGGCAGACAGTCCCCTGGGCTGGGGTGGAACAAACACAGCTGTATAATTTCTGCCTCACTGCTCCTCCTGCCCCCACATATCTTGAGCACATCAATAAAATCAAACAGACTATTAGCAGCATGTCCTGTTATCAGCCATGGATGGGCATCAGGCAGCCATGCAACCTGCATTTTATGAAGTGCTGCTGCTACCACTGCTGGGGCTGCAGTGATTATCACATCTCCTCACAGCTGGGCCACACCACAGCTTTTATGAGCTACCCTACATCAAAGGCCCTTTCTTTTAAAAGATAAATTAACAATTCTCTCCCTTTCTTTTTATTTAATGGCATAACAGCCAGCTGATTACTAGGTGAGACACCAATCTTGTTGCCGAGCTGTGCTTACTGCATTGTCTATTTGATTATTTTTATTGAATAAGCAAATGTTCTCTCGGAGCTCTGAAGTCCTTATGAGGGAGACTCATTTTCTGCTGCTGTGATCTCTTTGTCACGGGTGGGTGATGTATGAAAAGGAATTGCAAATAGCTGTTTACAGCAAGCAAAGTCACAGAACAGCCCACTTCAATTTCTGCTATCTGTCGGAGGCTGTTGTTGGCGATGGTCAAAATTAATTAAGCAGGAAGGAAGAGAGCAGGGAGGCACTGTGCATCCAGATCTGACATTGAAATATTAATGGTGAGCTAATCAAGAAAGAGTATCTATGAATATCTAATCAGCTCACAGTTTGCAGTTTTACTGAAGCAGTGAACTTCTGGGCAGCAGCCCTTTGCAGGAGGTGTCAGGAGGGGAGGTGGGCGGGCTGCTCCTGATCGCTCTATCTGGGAATAAACAAAGAGCTCCTGCCTGTGACAGGGGCTGAGGGACGTTTTCCTTCCACTTCTCACATCCCTGCTGCCACTGGATGCTGCTGCATCCTTCCTGCTGTCACCTACAGCAGCCAGGCCAGTGTCCAGCCCACATTCCCAGTGCTGTGTTCCCTCCTCCCCAGTGCCAGAGGCCATGTGGAGCTCAGCTCCTCCAGGGCTGAGCAGCAGCATCTCTCCACATCCAGGTCTTGGGAAAAGGCTCAAACATTGCACCTTGGACACACAACCTGGCCCTCTCCCTCCATGCCTGGTGCAGGCACCCCACAGGAGGCAGCAGCTGTGTCCCTGCCTCTCCTGCCAATGTGTTCCCAAGTCGTGTTTCCAAGCTTTTTATGGGGAAGCAGAAGGTGATGGTTGTGCTGCAGGGCCAGGGTGCACTGCAGACCGCCCAAGCCCAGTGCCTGCTCAGCTGCTTTCTCCCACCCACCACACAAGCAGGGAAAAACAAGAGGAAACAATCCCATGGCAAAGCTGGGCCCATTCCAATCAAAGCCACAAAAGTAAATGTCGGTGTTGGGTGCCAGGAGTCGTCAAGCATCATTTCTTTCTTCAGTGTCAGTGTAATGAGGGCTGTGGCTTTGGAGATTTCTATTGCTGTGTTTCTGCAAACAGTTCCCTCCTCTAACCTCTTGGAAATTGGATTTTGTGGGGCTGAGCAGTTTGTGTGCAGCAGATAGCAGCAGGACTGATAAGCAGAAACCTGTTTACACACTCACTCTCATCTAATACTACGACTGGGCAGGCAGCTGCCTAGATTATTTTTTAAATTTCTGGGGTTTTTTTTTAACACTATCAAATGTAATCCTTGTTGGCTGAATGTTTTGCTGCTTAACTGGAAGAAATCTGAACTAGGCAGTTTTAACATGTAACAAACATGAAGAAAAGGATAAAGGTAATAAGTAAATCTTAAATGACACTAAGGAAGAATCAAGTGGTGATCAGGAAGGAAAAGAAAACCTACCCTGTCCTGTGTGAGGTGGTATTTCATGTGCTGCCAAGGGAGTAGGGACTGGATACAACTCCAAATGCAGAAAGTAGAGAGCCCTGGCACGTCGCTCTGACAGCCACAGGAACTTTCTGGGAAAGGAAAAGCAAAGCAGATGGCATCAGTTAAGAATAGTGGAAGGTACCAGGGATGTCCGGGGAAATGATGGAGCCCAGTGGCTGCATCCATTGTCTGTGGGAGGGAGAAACCCCCTCAGTGCAGGTGTGTGGGTGCTGCAGTGCCCAGCTGCAGCCCCTGGGGCTGGTGGGGGAGCCAGCAGCAGGATTTCTCCAGGAGGAGCACTCTGCAACGTGCTTCCCTCTACTGCTCCAATATAACCCAAATCTGTCAGCCTTTAGGGCTTGCTGAGAAGGTCATCTGTGAGCATGGCTAATTATTTCAAGCAAAGCAGCAGGCTAATGCCACTAACCTGCTCCCAGGGACTGAGCTCTGTCCTGTGCCTTGGCTCTGTAGCTGCACACAAGCTGCAGGGAATTACGGATGCATGGGCTGTGTGTAAAGCTCATGGATATAAACAGATCCCACTGGCATGTACCTTGAGCACAGGGAGGGAAATTCACATTTTTCATAGCAGATTCATTCAGTTGTCATGAAAATGCTGTTCCAGCCAGAAGGCAGAATCTCTTCTTTCTGCCATTTAATTTTCTTTAATCTGCTCTTGACATTTATTGAAAGAAGTATTTTACCCACATCAAAGGCAAAGATTTCAAAACATCACATGGAAAAAACCTGAAGGTCAGTCCAAGTGAGGATATGGTGGCTGACATGAGATGAAAGACTCTGGTTTCCACAGGGAAGGTCTGTGCAAAACAAGAGGCCACGCTGTCCTGTGCTCTGAGGGCACTTCATTTGCACCCCTGGCAGGAGCTGCAAGTGCTGGGCTTTGTGTGTTTGACACCTTCAGCAATTCTAACAAGGCTGTCCTTAATATGAACAGGTTCAAAAATAAAAGATGCCTTGATAACATGAGTTTTCAGAAGGCTCTTCACAGGGGTGAAGTGTTTCCTGTGGCTCTGCCCAACGTTGGCCCAACTCTCTTTGCCTGGGGCAGAGCTGGGCCCTCCTTTGCCTTCACTCTCCATGAGAGAGTGGTGCTGCTTCTCACATGATTAAATGAGCCAAAACACTTGACAAACTGAACAAACTGCTGACAGTGCATCCAGTAAAGGGGCCAAGCCTGCGAGATGCCTCTGGATGTGTGGAACATCCTGAATGCCAATACTGAAGAAAGATGTAAAATGTAAAAGATCCACAGAAAACTTCTGCATTTAGTTCATTTTGCATGGGTAAAGGTAATAAGCTGGCACAGGTTAATTTATAGCTCGGTTGTATGCCGATTGCAAAGTACACTTTTCCAGTCAGCCACCATGAGTAAATCACTTTCCCACTGGTTCTCTTGGCATATAAAAGAAATTTCTCCCGTCCCGACATTTAAAAAAAATCCTAATATGTTATACACTCCATGACTTTATAGCATCTTTAATATTTAAAAGGCTAGAATCTATAACCTCAACCTTTAACAAATGTACAGTAACGTGATAACAAATTTGCCTCGAACAGCTGCTATCTTGGTACCAACTGGCACGAGGAGGAGGGAAGTAATTGGCTTGTTTTCAGATAATTACCATAATTGTAGTGACACCATTTGGATCACATCTAACTGCGTTCCTGCTGCAAGTTGGATAATTTAATAATTGGCAGAATTTAGACTGACAGTAAAGGTAAAGTCAGCATATGGTGAGGAATCAGCAGGCACCTCCCTGCACTCTGCTGCTGTTGCTGTGAAGTTTAGCAAAATCTTTTGGGTTTGCTGCTTCTCTTAAGCTCTTGGACTGGGCCACATCTTTGCTCCTTTTCTCATGCTTGACATGATGAGACCACGTTTTGCACCTCTTGAACCTTTTGATTTGAGATCAATCAGTTCAGTTCACTCCTGCCCAAATTACTACTTCCTTTGTGCTCTTGAGTATTTTTAGCTGTCCTAGTTCTGCTGGGGGCTCGTCAGAGCTCTGCACTGAAAGGGGATTAAACCATGGTCAGGTGCTTTCAGGCAGCAGAAATGCCTTTCCCAGAGGGTGAACTCAGGCTCCCTGGAGCAGGGCTCACTCCCCTGCAGGAGTGCTGGGCACTGGAGGGAACTTGTTCCTCTTGTGCCTTCCCGTCCTTGCTGCTCGTGGCCAGCGTGAAGGGGATTCAGCACCTCCAGTGCTGAGAGCTGCCCGGCCAGAGCTCCAGGAGCAGGGGCTGCAAGGTAAGGCCAGGAGGTGGCTCAGGATACTGTGGAAAGACAAGGAGGTTTCTGAGCTCGGCTGGGCACTTTTGCCAGGAGTTGCAAAAGGAGCAGAGCACTGAGCTACTGCCCTGCAGTGCCTGTCTGTGGCCTTGCCCTGCCTTTTTCTGCAGGGCAGAGCTGACAACAACACTGACAGTGCCCGAGGAGAGGGGGCTGCTGGAGTTTCTCCAGTCCCCAGATGAGAGATGCTCCTAGGGTACATTTGCTTCTTTAGCTTGTGTGGCTCTTCTGCTTTCCCTGGGCTGAACCCAGACACCAGGTGTATTTTCCACGGGTCCCAGTGGGTGAGGGGACTGGGGATACACCCTTAGCTTAGGTCTGCAATGCAGCCCATGCCTGGGATCCTGGGGGATCCATCAGAGATGCTGGAGGGAACTTTGGCATGGAGCAGGGGAAGGGCTCATCTCTAACAGACCCCTCTGCCAAGATGAGGTTGACAGGTCCATCCCAGACAGGGCACACACAGTCCTGGCACAGGAGGGAGGGGAGGGGAGGGGAATGACTAAAAAGTAAATCCCCAGGTTCTGGTGGGTGGTCTCCAGTGTAGTGCTGGGTAGGAGTGGGAGTGTGTGCTGCACCAGGTTTGTGATGCCTGGAAGCAGCTGCTGATCCCCACACATCCCTTCTCCCTGCCCCACACACAGAAACTGCAGGATATCTGTTTCCTTGCAGCATTCCCTCCCCCTCTGTGATTTATTGCTGCCAGGAGGCTGTGCATGTGGAGGTGGCATAAATCTCACCCAAAAGAGAGAGAAGGAGGAAATTTGCATTTGCTTCCTCACTGGCATATTGAATGCTGCTTTCCAGGTCACTGCTGAAACCCTGGGCAGGTCCCAGGCTGCAGCACTTCCCTCAAGATAAAACAGGGCCAGCACTGGGGCTTCCTTCCCTGCTGGAGGAGGCTCCCACAGCCAGCAAAGAGCAGCTCCCCCACTGCCCAATTATCCCCAGATTAATTTCAATCCACTCCTATTTATATTTTGTGGTATCAGCCTACATAGTTCTGTAGTATTTGCAGGCTTCAAGCATTCACTGTGCTCCCTTTGTGCTGATCTGCCAACAGCCACAAACCCTTTCCTCAGTCAGACCTTCCAGCCCTCCAGCTCATTTCTGTGTCTCACCCACCTCCCTCCAAGTTCTTCCATCCAGACTGACAGTCCCTGTGCTGGAGTTAAAACCCCCCAAGCTCCTACTGGAGGCTACAGAAAGCAATTAGGGAGATTACAGTCAGAGAGAGCATGGTGGTGCTGCTGCAAGGGTCTGGGTGTCCTGTCACAAGCAGGCAGCCTGGACTAAGAGGCTTTCAAATAACAGAGCATAAGCAAACAGGAAAGCCTGGAAATTGTTGTCTCCAAGACTGCATTTTGCCTGGAAGTTCATCAGTGTTTTCCTGTGTCAACACGAAACAGGATACAGGACAAAGCAAGAAATGCAAATGAGCAAGGAGAAAGCAAGGTGGATACACACATTAATCAGAGGTAAAAGTTGGAGGCAGTCTGCAAACCTCTGCTCCTGCAGGGGCTGACAGCTGTAAATAGCATATTGAAGCCATGGAGGAAGTAAAGAATTAATTACAGTGCCAAGACCCAATCCCACTTCCAACCACAGGCAGCATTTATTAAGATCTCACTGAGGCAGGAAAGATTGAACAAGGGACTCAGGGGACTACGAAGGGGAAAAGAATTAATCAGTTTGTCTCAGGAGACTGGAGAAGTCAGATTAAATAAAAACTGGAAGTAAAATGAAAGGGGGAATAAGATGGTTGGAAACCTGGACCTGTTTGAAGGAGAAACTCTGGAGTCATAGCTGGGAGCAGTCCCAGGGACTCCAATTCCTCACTACAGAAACTGGACAGCTTTGAGCACAAAGGCTGAAAGTTTGCCTTGACTTTTTAATAGGTTTAAAAATGTCCCTTTAGGCCTCTTCCTTCCTTTGCCTGGCAGAAGGAGGCCAGGAAAGACATCCCCATCTCCCACCTCTGATCCTTGCTTCAGTGCATCACCAAGGAGCTCAGATTCCCCACATCCCAGGGGATGGATGTGGACCTGAGAGTTATTCCCCAGCTGCTGAAACCCCCTGATAGCCAAGCAGGGCAGCAAGGGAAGCTGCACCCAGTTGAACAAATAGAAGTCCAAATCCCAGAAGTAACACCCTTAAAGGAACATTTTTGTCCCTGCCCATTGTCAGCCCAGTGTTTTCCATCACAATAACATTCAGTTATTTATCTTCTAAAGTGTACAACATTTTCTTCCCTCTTTTGTGCTGTTGCTTTTCTGCCTGTCCCTCTGGGAAAGGTCACTGGGCTTCCACATTCCTGCTGTGTAATGAGCTGTGACAAACGCTGGTGACCAGGCTGGGGTCACAGAGTTTTAGAGGGAGTTGAACACCAACATCACAAGGAGGGAGCCTGTCCCCAGCCTGTGAATGGGTGTCCCATTGCCAGGATCCTTCCCCTCCATGCAGCTCAGTGGTAGAAACTCCCTGGAATCCAGATTAGAGACTTCTGTCTTATTCTTCCCCCTCAAAAGTCCCAAGCCTGATATATCCAGACATAAAATAAAACTTTTCATGTAATCAAAGTAATAGTGAATGGAGGAGCACATTTTGTCCTCCTTAGTAAGGAAAAAGAGCTGGTGCTGCCCAGTGACATCTCACACCTCCACTGTTAACTAACCCAGAAAAGACAAAACCTTCCCATCCCTTTCCAGTCAGATTTTCCAACGTGCTGGTGGTGAAAGCCTTGATGCATCTCACTTTAATGTCCCTGGGGTTTATCGATGGATCCCAAAATTAGATCAGCAGACCCCAGCAGGCTCAGGAGTCTTAGCTAGGCTTGTTACCTTAATGAAATGCTAATTGCTGCTTCTGCAGACTAAAAAAGTGCCTTTGGTCCTACAGCAGCTTCAGTTAAGCAGTGTTAATTGCCAAAGCTAATTATGTTGCTGTTGCTCCTAGATACTGGTTCAGGTTAGGTCTGTAAACAATAAACCCAGTAGTCAGTGCCCTCAGTGCTTTCTGTGCAGGTGTTTGGCAGAGAACAGGGGCCACATCCTGAGCTGATGCCACACACACAGTACAGGACAGGACCAGGGAGGTGACAACCTCTAGACAAGAGACCTCTCAGCAAATCTTCTTCCAAAAATTTTTAGGATTTGCATTTTGAGAGAACATACTGAAAAAAAAAAACCCAAAAAACCCCCAAACCCAAAAAAATGATATTTCCTCAGTTCCATAGGTACTGGTTTTATTCATTTCTTTAACTAGCTGTCCTAAAAAAGCCTCAGATTTCTTCTGTGATGCAATTAGTGGAAGCCAAGGAGCAAAGAGATTTGTGGTTCACCTTCCCAAAGAAAAAAAAAAATAAACCTTCAAAATGCCTTTTTTGTTGTACATCCCACATCTGTTTCATTGATGAAATTCCCAGTTGAAAAGATGCACTATGTCAATTATACCACCAGCATTTTCCAAGATCTTTCTGAAAAACCATTAGGATAAAATATTTGCTGGTTAGAACAGCCTTGGATAATTGCTCCAAAGGGGTTTCACTTTGCCAGGCCCCTTGGAAACCACTGCTTTGGGACTGGAGGCAGAAGCAGCCCCGTTGTCAGCAGCTGTGCTGCCATTGCAAAAACCAGGGTGAACCTTCCCTGGGACACTCCCAGGGCAAACAGGAACAGCCTGGGAGAGCCACAAGGAAAATCCTCTTGAGTTTGGCCGAGCTGCTTTACTGCTCTCCTCCTCATGCTGGACAGGAGCAAAACAAAGTAGGCAACGCTATAGGTTGTTATTCTAGAACGAACTTTACAGAATCCTGCTTGGGGAACATGCAGTAAAACAGCTTTTATCCCAGATCCAATTAACAGCTGAGTTACGGGACTCAAGTGAAATAAAGGGCAGTGAATCTCCCAGACTATTTACATGATTTATTGGAACACGGCTGTCTGCAGGAGCTGGCGGCTGCTTCATGTTTAATTTATGAGGACACAAGGGGGTGAAGGCTCAGTTACCAAGCTGTTGGGGGGTTCCTACCCCAGCAGTGCTGAAATTCTCCTACAACAAAGGCACTAACAGGCCTCTTGCTGCAGCACTGCTGGCTGTTCATGGCACGTCAGCCACGGCTTCCCGACTGGGCTTGGCAGAACTGCCGCTGGAAAAGCATCATTCATTTCCTCTCACTCCTTTCAAGGTTTATCTGGAGCAGAGAGCCAAAGCTCAGACATCCAGAGGGAAAAAAATAGATGAGCTCCCAGCCTTGCAGCTGAACTAGCAGCAAGGGGCAATGCATGTAGTGGGAGTTTCTGTAACAAGCATGGAGAAGTTGGGACTGGAGTTTTCTCATCTCTGCTTCTGAAACTTCCCTTTCTAAGCATCTTCCAGACCAGAAAAGGATATTTGAGCTGACAGCCTTGGAAAAGCTCCACCATTTGATGTTTGTATGTTTGTGGAGGAAGCACAGAAGGATTTTCAGTGACAGATGAAATCTGCAGTCCTTCTAACACTAAAGAGATTTTGCCTCTTGAAAGCCAAACTCTAAGGTTTCTATTGCAGAGATGTTTGATACCAGGAAACTGAGTGTTGTGAGAAAATTAAAGTGTCCATAGTTTTCTCCCACTGCAATCAGTATTCACGTAAAATAGCTGCTTTCCCTGTCTTGCACAGCAATGCAGCAGTGAGACCAGCTGCTGTTTCATTTCTTCCCTTATTTTCAGAAGTAGCTGATACACAGCGATAGGAAAATACAGTCACAAGTAATGTGACTTTCTCTAAGTGTCTGTTTTCAAGAAAAGTGTTTTTCTGTGTGTGGTGGGGTTTTTTTAACACTTCAGTGGTGTTCTGAATAGCTGTTAAGAGGAGAGGCTCCAATGCCATGTTGTATCAGTATCACAAAATTGGGCATTCCTGAGGGAAGGAGCCTAATTAGGATTATTATTTATTGCTAGAGCAGCCTTAGATTTGGCAAGTCATCTCCCAGCAAGACTGTGTTCACTCCTAACATATGTTGTTTGGATCCATCATTTGAACTTAGAAGCTAAAAGTACTTTTTCTCTAATGGGTAGAGATGCAAGCTCTGCTCCAAATCTCTCCAGGAGGTGGAAGGCTCTCCCAGGGGTTGCCTTTTTCTGTTAAGTGTTTCTCTAATGGGCTTGGAGAGAAGCAGCACTGACACAGAGCAGAAGGAGCAGAAATCAGCCTTACAGAGGTAATATAAAGCTTCTGCTCCCAGCCACTTTCTCAGCTTCTCTGTTCACCTTATCCACTCAGTCTGATCTCTCAAAAGAAAACCAGGCAACCCTCATGCTTGTTCCCAAAAACTGACTAAAATAATGCAGTTAAAATATTATTTGCAGAGAAAGCTATCCATTAAAAATCAAGTTGCTGCATTTAGTTTTCTACTGTCAGATGGAGAACCAGGCTGCTTGTAAGGTGAACTTCAAATGGCACCAAGTTTTAACACAGTTATTTGTGCATCCTGCTCCCTAAGATGCAGGCACACAAGTATCCCCAGGCTTTGGTATTCCTGAGGGACTGCTGCCACAGCTCTCAGGGCACCTGAAACGCCACAAAATAAGACACCTGAGCCCTGTAGGAAATTTTAGGCAATTGCTGTCAAAGGTGTTGTGGTCTGTCATGTCCCAGTTTAGGGGAGCTCAAGAGAAATAGCAGAAAACATGGTTTTAAATGAAGGGTGAGAAAAGTATTAGATTAATGCACCAGTAGTTAAGTCTCTGCAACAGAAGTGCTGTTTTTCTGACAGTATTTCATGCAGTTCCTAGGTGTGAGACAATAAACTCTGCATACTCATCTTAATAAGGAATCTGTCTTGGGAGTGCCAGGGTTTAGAATGGGCTGCTTTAGCAGGAGCAGTTTGAGTTTCACTAGAAATCAGAGAGAATTCAGCTCTCAGGAACACAGGGTCACATGAAGAATTAAAACCAAGTCTCCCAAGCCACAGACAGTGCCAGCCCAATCCCCCCTCCTGATTAGAAAGAGTAATTTTTCTCATTTCCCTCATTCACACTCCCACTGGCAAGGGAGTAGATGCCTGCAAATTTAGCTAAAAGCTTTCAACCCCATTTCCACAATACCAGTACAGAGCCTGTTGCACACAGGTGCCAAAGAAAGCATTCTTTGAAATACAGAGGATTTCCAGGGTGCAGCTCCCTTCCCTTTGCAGCAGAGTTCAGGGAGGGTTTGTTGGAACCTGGGATGCCCAGTCTCCCAGCAGGGCTCCCTGGGGCAGAAGCACTGGTGCTGCAGTGTGAGGACTCAGCAAGGAGCTCCTTTCCACCCAACCTGACCAAGGCTGCCAGCAGGGAAGCATTAGGGGCAAAATGTTTCCTCTGGCTCTTTTTCAAAAGCCTGGAATGGACACAGCCCATTTTACCATAATACTTTAGGAAGAACTCAGCAGTCAGCCCAGACCAAGTTCTAGAAAAGTCAGTGCAACATTTCAGGGTTTCAGTTTTACATCCAACGTTTGGCAGCCAAGTAGCAAGTGTGAACAAACAGCCATTAACACTGTTGTAGTTATTATTATTTACTGCCCTCAAGCATCCAGTACTGCAGGGGGGGAGGAATAGGCTGGCACTTATCCTCAGAAACCTGCAGCTTGGATTTAGTCACAGCAAAACAAGAGCTTCTATTTGCATCACACCTCCCTCCCCTCCCTCACAGTCCCTGGGAGCTCTCAGTTTGAGGACAGGGTTGTCACTGACAGTAATTAAAGCCATAACACAGGCACAGGCCTTTGCTGGGCTGTCACAGGGCAGGCTTGATGCTGGCTCAGCCCCTCCTGGCAGCTGAACTTCCCTGTGGTTTGTGTCACAACAGGTCTGGTCAGCACATACCTGGGCAATTGCTGGGCTCAGACAGGCAGTGCCATGAGCTGGCGTGGTCTGATGACTTGTGATCACCACTCCAGACTTTAATAGTCACATACAACTTTGATAACCAGCAATTGCATGACTCAGCTCCTCTCCTTTCCCCCCTCCAGGCGTTCCCAGTTTGCTCCTGGGAGCTCAAGCTCCCCCCACCCCTGCTGACAAACCCATCTTTAAAAACTGTGTCAGCTGTGAGGATGCAGATGGTCTCATTTGCATCAAACAACTTTTAAATTATCATTCAAATTAAATTAAATTGAAAATGCAATGAGCTGTTCCTGTAGAACTCTGCGCACAAAGAAGAGTTAATGAAGGTCACATTTGTCACCAGTGAGGAACATTTAAACTGCATCATGCTTGGCATGGGATGCCATTAGAATAACATGCCTTTCTAAATAAGGATAAATTACTCTTAAAGGCCTTGTGCAGGATTAGTGCCTGCCCCCAGAACAGGCTGGTCTTTGGGGTCCCTGTAGTCCACAGAGGGAAGAGCTGTGCTGGGTGCAGCAGAGCACCAGCAAAACTCGTTGGCCATGAGGGTGAGGCCTCAGGCACCAGCCTGGGCCATCAGGTCCTGCCTGCTCTCCATGCCTGGATGCAAAGCCAGGCACACCTGGAAAGGCCGATGGAGCTCAGCCAAGGGAGCTGATTGAAAGATGCAGTCCCCATGCCTCTGGCTGTAATTGCTTCATTTACACACACAGATCTGGGTGTCTTTTGCCTTGCTCTGTGTTTGCAGCCATTGAAAAACTGCCCTGTAATGGTTCGGGTGACATCTGTCATCTTCATGGCTCTGTATTGTCACAAGGATGTCACAGAAATGAGCCATGCCCAGTTCTGTGTGCTGAGATGACAAATGTGACCTGTTTGGCTCCTTGTGAAGCTTCCCAGGGACCAGCTCCTACTCTGATGCCAGGCTGGGCTCCAATAAAACATTGGGTGAGGGCAGGAGCTGAGCCCTTGATGGAGTGCCCCGAGCCCAGGCAACCACAGAGCCACAACCTGAGCAAGCCAACACAAAGCAGAAATTTGTAGTTACTTTTCTTTCTCTGTCCTTTGCATGATCCTGCACCTTACCTGCACCTGCTGCAGGCCACATCACATGTTTCATCTCAGGAAATGAAGCAGCATTTTGTATAGGGAAATAAATAGCAATAGTACATCCCAAATTCCCCTTAGCAACAAAGCTCTTGTTTTTACACTGGCTCTGCTCCACACTCAGGTGCAAAGTCAAATGCTGAGAGATCAGAGAAACCTGTGAAATGGAGAGTAATAATTGGCACAATTTTTGTCATCTGGAAAGGCTTAAGAGCTGTTGGTTCACTACAGCAGTAGCCTGCTGTCTCAGAGAAGAGCTAACACCTGCCATCAAAAGGGGACCAAAGTGCTTTGCTCTAAATAGCGACCGAGGTTTTAGTTGCTTTGAAGTGACTGAGTGCATCCAAAATCTTAGAAAGCAACTGTTCTAAAATCCACCCATCCCCATTTCTGCCATTCTAACAAAAGCAGTCCAGTCACAGCTGAGTGCAGCTCATAATTCCTTGCAGGAAGAATCACCAGGTTCAGTTTCTGAGCTGAGGACAGTGGTTAAATGGGTTGGCCCTGTCTGCAGAGCATTGCTGAAAGGCAGCAATGTGCCTTTGATTATTCTGAGCAGAGCATTGCTCAAATGCTTTTCCCAAAATCTCATAACAGTTGTAAATCTGAGGAAAACTCTTCTGATCCCTGTGGATGATGGTCTAATTTGTTATCAGCATAGCTGAAAACAAAATCTGGACCTGAGTGTTCTACTCAAAGCAAGCTTTTGTTTGATGACATCTGAGAAATTGCAACAACTGGAATTAAACTATTTTACATAATCCATTCATAAGACAGAGCTCATAAATAATAGTAGGAAAACAAAATGTCAAGCCAAACTGATTAAAAAAAAGCTTGAAAGCTGCCTCACAAATGAGTGGCACAATAGTAGCTCAGCAGTGAATGGTGATTTACTCTCTGCTTTGTAAACCAATTTATTTATCAATAGCTGAAGTTCAAAGATTATGCAAAAGTTAACAAAGTCAAGGATATGTGACTAGGAAGAATGTGCCACACTGCTGCCTATATGGATTCAACAAAGGAATTTAAGGCTTTGTCTTTGTCCTGATAACTGCAGAACAGCTCTCTTTCTAAAGCCATAGCTTCCCTCTGGGCATGGGAGCAGACTTCCAGCTCCAGTTTCTGTGCCTCCTGTTCAGCAGCTCTGGGGAGTTGAGTTAAATGGTTCTGATCAAGGAGGTCTCACCTTTCTGCTGTCTTTTGCTTCTGTTAACTGTTGTGGTACATGACCAGCCTGTGGCTCGGGCACAGCTCAGTTCCTGACCCTGGAAAACTCAGTGATGTTTCAGAAGAGATGAAGACTGGGAGTCTGGCCACTGAGTTCTCCTGCACAGCATCCAAGAGTTGCAAAGAGGAGCCTTTGCACTGTCAGTTCATTTTCTCCTCAGAATCTCCATGGGAAGGGAATTTTCCCTCTTTAGATGTTCCATTAGAAACTGCTGATGCAGAATCCATCAAATGCATTAAAAGTCCATTAGGTCTGTAAGGCTGCTGTTTGTTTTCCTGTGTTGTCTGAAGAATTTGGAAGGCCACAAGTTGTATGCTGCCTGTGGCAGATTATCCTGTGCTGGCTGGCTGTGTGCTCTGGCTGCAATATCCTATGTGCAATAGGGATATGTGGCTTCAAGAGATGAGGGGATACCAGGCCCTTTGAATCTGCCTGTGCCTTTGAACTGTGTCACACAAAAATGACAGCAGTGGCAGACTCAGCAAATGAAACCCAAGAAGTTTGGCCCAAAATAACCACGTCCTCTTGCATCAAGCAATTCTGTCTGAGATATTTGGTCTTTAGTCAGTTCTGAGCTGCACATTCTTCCCTAAAGCTGCATCAACAGGTGATACTTTGCTCAAATTATAGCTAGATCTTCATTAAAGTCAGCTGAAGATGATGGCACTGAATAATCCATGTAGGATAAATATCATGGTGCATTTAACAAACTTGTATTAATTCATCAATTCTAACTTACATGCAAAGGATAGTTTCAGGCAACACCATGAAATAGTTATTTCTAAGATAACACAAGGCACAGCAATTCTGTGCAGCCCAGGATGATCAGGGGATTTAGGCAGGGCAGGCTGGCTGGGATGCAGGATTAATCTTTGCAAACTAATGTCAAGCCAAGTGGGGAGTTTCAGCCAAAGCTTGTTCCAACAAGTGACGTGCAGTGATTTTGATGAATCCTCACGACACCCTGTTGAGAACTGGTGGTGTTGTATAAACATGCAGCATCTTGGAATCTTGCAGAGAGCAGGGATACACCTGGTACAGCACAGAGGTCAGAGCTGAGCGTGTGAGACACTCGTCTGGTTTGTAGCCTCCTGGGAAATTTGTTTGGGTTTGGTTAACTTGACTTTTAAATGTAGGCATCCTATGGAAGGAAACTTCCCTGAATGACAAGTCTGATGTAGTTTAACAAAACCATTTTTGAAATGCAGAACTCCAAACGTGATTAAAATGCAGGTTTTCCAATGTATATTTCATCAAGGCTAACCATGAACAATCCTTTTTAAGTATTTCCTTTGATGGCTGGCTGTTTATTTGGATTCAGTGAATGCAGGTTTGGTGAAAGAGGGTGTCAAACAGGTCAAGAGGCGAGACGGACGCTGTGCCCTGGAAATTCAAGCCTTTATTATCTGGTCTCCACGGGATTTCCTTTCCTACATGGAAAAATGTGTGGTAATGCCATAGCAACAACAAAGGAACAAACATAGCAGGACATGTCTCTGCTGTTTAAGGCTTAGTAGACTGGATTTTGTAAATGACTGCATTTCCAGAACAGTTATTTTGCTTAGAATAATATAAACAATGAGAAGCTGAACTAAAGGCACAAGAAATAAGGATGAACAGCTTTCCATCTTCTCCTTGAAGATTTTGTCTGTAAGGCAGAAGGAGCCTTATAAATATTAAGGACGCGTTGAAAAATCCTCATTTTAATTTTAAACTGATTCCTCTTCCTCATCTCATACCACTTACAAAGGAATCATCCTTAAGCCCCATGATAAACTCCTCACCCTGTGTGGGTAAGCACAGATGCAGAGTACTGCACGTATTCTCTGCCAGCCAGTTCCCACAGGCAAAATCTGCTGCCTGCTTGTTAGGCAGAGGGGGTTTGCTGAAGGATTCAGGGGTTAAATGGCCCTTGGGGAACTGGGATGTCTGTGGAGATTCACAAAATGGGAAGAGAGAGCGGCACTTTAAGGCTGGGCAGCTCCTGGTGTGGAGGTCCTGCTCCCAGGTGATCTTGCTCCCTTGTCCTGGGTGCCAGCAGGACACAGAGCAAGGCATAATCCACTTTTTTCCCCTATGGATTTGCTCCAGGATGCCACAGGAATGGATGGCTCACCACCAGCTCTCTTAAAGCAACATGCAAACAGTAGATCAACATGATTTATCAAAATCAGTTTATAATCACGACACTGATCTGTCAGCCAGCAGCCCCAGAGGAAAGGTTTTGCAGCCCTCCCAGACCCTTTAAGATCCTTGACATGAAATGCAAGGCTTTCTGAGCTGCCTCCTGACCTTTCTTGTGACCCTCCTCTCACAAGCCATTATTCTCCACACAGTGGGCCCCAACAGCAGAGCCCATCAGCACCTGTCAGGGAAGGGATCTCGGCTAAAAACTCACAGTCTGGCTGTCATATTTCAAACCAGCTCTTTATCAGAGGAGCCCAAAGTCATGCCAAGAAAAGATCTAAGGAGGTGTCTGTAAGAAGGAAAAATTCCCTCCAGTTTTCAGGATGAATGGGTAACTTTAGCCACCTTTCATGGTTACCCTGTTTTTGCTGGAGTAGATCTCAGCCTGGATTTGCAGTGTCTTTTGCAAATTTGCTTTCCATACCCATTACAGGCTCTAATAAACTGTACCTGTGACCTCAGTCTCTGCCCACTTACCCACTATTATCCTGCCTCTGATGTCACTATGAGTGTCTTTAAAAAGAGTAGCCAAAGTTGGGCAGTATCCAGAGCCCATCAAAAAACCTAATGGGGAGAGGTCCCAACATGCCTCAATAATTAACATGAGCACATGACTGACAAACACACTGATAGGGTTCATCCAAAAAGCTCCTTCATAAATAAGAGCTGTCCTAATTATATGAATTCTCTAACAGTTCAATACATGCTGAAATCATTTCAGTAGGCAGAAAAAGACATATCATGAGATTAACACTTAAACAGATTGGAAACATCTGGCTTTGGAAAGTGGATTGGTTAGACACCAGCTTTTGCAGGGCTTTGCAGGGTTATTTCCCCCTTTGGATTAATCTGCTCGACTACAGAATAAGTATTTTTCTGACCTGCCAGCAGAGACAATATTAATAGTTTCTAATTCTTTAGTCAGCAGAACAGTTGGGTGAAAGCATGCTTGGGATTGGATAGAGGGGAGTCTTTATGATCCTCCAGCATCCCTTTAAATTCTCCTTCTGTCACTTGCAACAAAACAGGCACTTTTTGGTATGGAAAACACATGGCACACAAAGGAAAAAGGAAAAATAAGCCTGCCACCTCTAAAGGCAGAACTGCACTCAGATTTATGGGGTTGTGGCTAACGATCAGAATAACAGCTGATATCTTTCTGTGGGCAATTGGGAAAAAGCAAATGTATTTCATATACCATTATGTACTATTACACAATGGTTAGTCACCTCAAAGAGGTATTAGATGGACTTTTTTTTCATTAAAATGCCATTAACAAATGAAATGGGTGGGAGGAGCCATTGGCTTGCTGGTGGTAAATGACCTGATCACAGGTGAGTAATAATAATTGTGCATCAGCAATGATCAGTGGGAGCTTGACAGATAGCTCAGATTTGACCGGTAATATTTGGCATCAAACCTCATTTCTATGCACCCAGCTTCCTGCCTTCTATCTTTATCACCCAGTGCATTTTCTTTTCTGAGAGCAGGCTGATTGCTACTAATCTTCCAGCCTGTAACCTAATGCTCTCTCTTTAAATGAAGTCCCCATATTGTTGATAAAGAGTCATTGTGTTCGCTTATCTCCCTCCTCTCCAGAAGTGATAGCAGTAAATCTGACTTCTCAATTAACCTGTGCTGAATTAGAATCTTTATGATCAAATTGGTTGATGTCAGTTTTGGGGGGTGGTTTTTTTGGTTTGGTTTTTGTTTTTTTTTTTTTTAAATCTGAACTGCTTGAAACTCATTGGGAATTAGGATTTGTGTATCCCACCAGAGCCTCTTTCTGTGTGTCAGATTGCTGGGGTGTACACAGATGAGAAGCCATTTTCCTGTCATTCTTACAAATTGCTTCTCTTCCTGAAATTTTCGAAGGAGGAATGAACGTGGCATTGTGTTGCAGGGAAAGCAACAGAAATGAGATAATTTACACCATGGAAAAATAATGGATGTTTCACAGATGTAGCAAGCGAAGGAGAGTATGGCATAGATCTGTCTGTGAGACAGGAGCCAGACCCTCTACAAATTCATTACAATTATTATTTTAAATGTATTTTTCTAGGATGCAATGTTATACGTTGACATGTGGGATGAAGACATTCAAAACTCAGTGTATTTATGTCGTCTGTGTATTTTCCAAACCGTTCTTTTCAGATTAAAGTAATCTGTGGCTCACAGATGCCACATCCCACATGGGAATCTCATCAAAGGTTGGGGAAAAAATTGAATGAGTCAAGAATTTCCAACCAAGCCAGGGGAAGAGGCTCGTGGGCTGCTGGGCTGGGAGCACATCCAGCCCTCCAGCCTTGACACAGCAGCATCAGCCTGGGCTTTCCTTTGCTCTGCTCCACAGGGGATCTCTGGTGCAGGGACATCCTCCTGCTCCCATGGAAGCTTTAGAAAGCCCGGTGTTAGACACTGTCTTCCCTGAATGTCTTGAAGTAGGGCTTAACCTGGCTTGCTCAAATTCCTTGGCATTTGACATAGATAAACCAAGGTTAATTACAGAATGTTTAATTAGAGACTGTATCTAAGACCATCAAAACGTCTCCTACTTTAAAAAGCACGTAAATCTCATTAAAATATGGATACCTAAGAAAAGAGATTTAAGAGGCTAAATGAAAGCCCTGTCATTACTGCTTCATTTCCTTGCTGCTGTTAGAGTTTTGACGGGAAGGGCACTGGCAGATGATCCTACCCTGATTAATACAGTTCCGTTGAAGATTTCACTTATAATTATTCGCTGTAGGAACACAAGGACCTGGCCAGGTTTAAATCAGAATGCCTCAGATATCTCCTTTATTCACCATGTAGGTACCTCAAATATTTTACTTGTTCAAACAGGGATGTGTAGCTGTAGTTCCTCTAGACTCTGTTTTTCTGGCACAAGAAAGCCCACACTGACACACAGAGAGGTTGGTACAAATGAAATCTTCCATCTCTCCACTACAGATTAAAGCACAAACCAAAACTAATGCCATAAAATAAAAACTGGTACAATGCAAAAGTTGTGCCAGAGTACACACTTGCAGTGACTCTCAGGTGCAAGATGTGCTGTCAAACTCCAGCTCAGGAGTGCAGACTTTTCCTAAGAATACTCCTTTGCCAAAGATTTCAACAAACGCTTTTTCTCTTTCCATCCAATATTTATGTTTTCCTTGTTAGATTCTGTTTAAATTCCCATCATTTCAGGACCATCTTGTAATGTTTGTGCAGTATTTCAAAGCACCTCCCAGTTAAAAGACATTAAGGTAATCTATGATACTATAAATAAGAGGCTTTTTTAAGGAAGTCCTTGAGTCGTTTTGCTGTAACGACATCAGGGCTCATTAAACAGCTGCATCTCCTGCCCCGATTGGGGACGTTTGCAGTGCCTGCAGTTTGTGACAGCCCCCAACGTGACCCCTGGGAGCACAGCAGGAACAGAGCCCGGGGATATAAACTGGATTGCAAAAGGAGCAGAGTGTCAAAGAGCAGCCAGGGCAGTGCCTGGGGCTCTCCTCCCGTGCTCAGCTCCTGTCCACCGGCTGTGCTCAGCAGGGTGACATTGTCCTGGGCATGGCAGCCACGTGCACAGCACGGAAATCCCACAGCTGTTTTGTCCAGAGTCTCCCAAGCAGTGCTGGTGTGGCAGCACCTTTCACAGGGCACATTTAACTCTGTGTGTCAGCTCTGCTGGTTGGGGAATTTATCTCACCCTGGTATCATGAGCAGGGAGATCAGACTTGCTGAGAAGGGCCTCCTCTTGCTGGGGATGCTCACAGCTGAGAGAACCCCACTGAGGACTTGTTCAAGGTGGTGAAAGTTCAACTCTTTATGCTACAGAAGCAAAACATTCCAGTGAATATTTTGCACACTGGGGCTTGATTAGAATTTTGTAATTTGCCTCTGGACAATCTGGAGTGTGAATCTGTCTGCAAGTCATTTCACAAGGTCCAAGGGGTTATATCCTCCATGAGCTGCTGAACACGGGTGAACTTTTATAAAATATTGTTCCGTCAGCCTTTCACCGTGTGCGCACAGAATACCAAGCTTCCAGGCTGCTGAATTAAAGCTGTAAATTTGAGCTGTCAAAGCCAAAAGATGTTGGACCAGGCAGCAGGTACCTTTATGACATTTCCTTATTACAAGCACTGAGATGCAATTGTTCATGGAGGGCATTAAATCAAATTGTGGACGGAAGCTGTGACAGAAACCCCCCAGGTTCCTGCCTTACCGCAGGCACTGCAAAGTACTCGCAATTAACCTACGTGGCTGGAGAGCTGCAGAGGGGAGATGCTTTTCTTTTGGATGGATTTTGCCATCCCAAATGTAGCTGTGCGCTGTGGCACGGACCAGTTGCAGTTATCTAAATGAACTAAAGCCTGTGGAGCAGCTATATTCCATCAGGGACAGCCTCTCCTGCAGTGCGCCGTTGGCAGCGGCGCTCCACTGAGCTGCATCCTCCGAAAATGGCATCAGGCTTGGAGGAGCAACCACTTTGTCCAGAGACACAGGAGAAAGAGGATGGATTGATAAAATTAATGATGCTGGAAGGGTACCCCTGTGCTGAGCAGGTTATTTGGCTGTTGGTTGTATCTTACATGACCTGCAATAGATCAGCAGGTGCAGTGACTCTGACAGGAGCTCAGCTGTCCGCACTGAGTGAAAAGTTTGGGGTGGACATTTCCCTGGGGACAGCAGAGATAAACCTGAGCTGTCAGAGCCATTCTGATGGCTTCCCATCAGAGCAGTTGACTTAAGCTTTGTTGTTGATTGTTTCACTCATTGCTTCTTTGTAGTCTATCAAATTTAATTCTGTCCATGTGGATGCAGTAATTACACATTCCTGTTTTTATGAAGGGCTAATAGACCACCTAAGGCTTTGTGTAAATTAGTTAATGTTTCCTCCTGCAATGCTGCTGTTTGTCCTGCGTTGTGCTGGCAGGTGCAAAATGTTCCTTGCAAAAGCATATGGAGAATCACTGAAGTACAGCAAATGTTTATGGGTTTTCCAAGGACAGGGTTAAAGGATCATGTTCTTTATGATATATATGAACACAGGGTTTATTTTATATTTCTCCTGTAGCCTGAAATGCCTTAAAATTGCTGCTGAGAAAGCAGATACCTCAGAGGAAAAATATTCTTATAAGGGCTATGAAGGCAAAATAACTTCAGGAGGTGCTTAAGCCAAATGGGAACAGTGACAGTGAGCAAACAGCCTAAAAGGAGCATGGAATATTGTCTGGTTTGCACTGAAACACAAACCTGTGGAGCAAAGTTTTTAGGCTGGCTGCATAAAAAGTAAGGATTCTGTAGGGAAAGATAAACTGGTGTTGCCTGCTAGCCACACTGCAAGAGAATTGTGGTTCTTTGTAGATACCTGGGGCTAAAACTTGGCCTAATGAGGTCGGTGGCAACATTTCTGTTGACTCAGTACGTGCAGGATTTCATTCTAATTCTTTAACTGTTTTTATTTCCTGTAAATAATCCCGCCTAGAGCTGAAGAACATTTTTAAGTGAGGGTTTATTCCTCAGTGCTTAACTATAATACATTAATAAATCGGTAGCCAAACTAAATAACTACTGGTTTTTGATTATATGTCAGACTTCTCATTTATTTCTGGTCTTCCTCTCTCATGTTATGCTGAAAGCAAGTCCAAAACCCACATTTTCTGAAAGCAAGTCCAAAACCCACATATATGCCCATAAGAAGGGTAACACATACTCAGCTCTCCACCAAGCAATCTCTGCCCTGTGTTCAGGCAGTGGTGGAGGCAAAAGCACAGCATTAGTTCAGCTTTAGTTCCCTTCCCTTTCTGCTGATCCCATGAAATTGAAAAAGCAAGGGGGAAAATACCAAAAGATCCCATCACATTTTCTCCAGTTTAAAGTACTAACTATCATGTTATGCAAAAGCCTGAGGTAAGCCTCAAAGCTGGATCTCTTACATGGCAATTTCCTTGAAGAGTTGTTGGATCACATTTTTGTAAGGGTTTCTTCTACACACGAGTATTTCATTGCATCTATTTATCCCAGTAACCTGGAATTCATTTATCTGACAAAGATATTTCCATGAGTGAGCTTCCAAACACACAGAGGAAAAATATGACACATCTGCTTTTAGTTTGTCCTTTCTGTGGCTAATTTAAAAATGAACACTGAGGGAAATACGTGTCAGGCACAGAGGATTCACCTCATTACTAGCAGACTTCCAACTCAGAATAGAAAATAAAATCTGAAATAAAGATTTCAAATGCCACACTGCAAACTTGTAGATGGTAACAGCTGTGCCAAACCACAGAATCAATATGGCTCTGATAGAGTGGAGGAAGGATTGTAATAAGTAGGCAGCTTCTTGGGTACCAAAAAACAGGCAGGGATTTAGATCAGCTGGTGAAAAGTCCTTTAAATCTTCCAACTTGCTCCCAAGTTTCTTGCACAGTGATCAGATACAGCAGCTGAGGCCTCGTGTGCCCCCCTGAACAGGGTATCTAAGCAAGCAGCAGAAATGTCTTAGTGTGGGAGCTCAGAGCATTTAGAGTCTCTAAAATGGATGTGGGGCCTCTTTCTGCCTTGGTCAGACAAAACCCTAATGGAACCGGGACAAGAACAAGTGCAGTTGTGTCCTGTGCTGTGCTGAGACACAGGGGGTTATTTCTTAGAGGGAAAAGGAGTTAAATGAATGGAAACATTTGGCCCTTGATGGCTGATGTGTGCACTTAGGGTTCATCATTTGCCCTGCCTAGATGCACATCACTTCTGCCAGAACAAATGAGTATTTTCCTGATTAATCAGGAGCCCTCAGGGAACTGCTCTTTCTGTACATATATTATGATCATTAAGGAGCCTGACTACCCTGTTCTTGTTGCAGGCTGTGGGAAATGCAAAGCAAACTGTGCAACTACGCTCTCTTTATTGGACACATTTCTCTGTATCTCTTTCAGTAATAGTGTAATTCAGTATCCTGAGATGACAAATGATGGATTTAAGTTCATTTTCCCAAGCTGCCCCATAAATGTTATGAACTCAAACATTGAAATGCAGGAAGATGGAAACACTGTGGGGTTTTTTGGCAGTGCTGAAGGAAGCCCCTGTCCTGGGGCCTGCCTGGGGTGTTCCTCTCTGTGTCTCAGCCCTCAGCAGGGCACAGCTGAGCAGGGCTGGCTGCTGCAGTCACACAAACCCAGCTGCAGGGCTGGCACTCGTCCCAGAGCATCCTCACACCCCCGCGGTTTGCTCAGGGACTGAGCAGCAGAACAGGGGCAGGACAGAGGACAGAGCCCTTTACTCTGCTTGAAAGCACATCTTTCACTCTGCAAACAAATTAATGCTTAAATCACATCTGACAGGCTCCAGAGTAATTGCTGTAGGAGCAATGAATGAGTTTGGGAGGCAGGAGTGAGTGTCCACCTGACAATCAGGGGGCTCCTCCCACCCACACAAGTGTCTCACCATTGTTCTGTACTGGACACCTAATTAAACAGCAAATTAACATTAATTGGTACGCCTTCTACTGGCACAACCACCTCATTCTGGTACTGCATAAGGCTCGTGGAAGGCTTTCCACTAATGCTTTTCTCACATGAAAGAGAATTTTTCTGATACTGTCCTCTGCTGGGTCTACATTGATTTCTTTTTTAAAGTTGAAACTATATGAGGTACTGCTCTTGAAAAATTAGAAAAACACATCATCCTGCAGCCCAATATAATAAGTAATGTTTCAAATGCTGGCTAAAGCCTATGTGAAAGGAGAGAGAAATATGCATTTTTTGATTACAAGACCCTGAGCTTAGAAATTGGCTTCACTTCTCTGACCCCCTGGACTGGAGAGCACTGCTTTCCTGGCCCTCTCACAACTTAACAAGGTCATCTGCACTCCCAGAAGAAACTCAAAATTCATAACTGGAGTTTCAGCTGATAAAAAAGAGAAGAAAGAGATACTGATTTGCAGTTTCTTTACATAAAAATGTATTCATGGAAATACTGGAATCTTATCGCTACAGTTGGAGTCTTAAGTAGTTCATTTATTAAGAAATTAAAGAAATGTTTATTTGAGCATTTCAGCTCCCCTTAAAAAAGAAAATCTAGAAAATAAATAAAGTTCAATGTCAAAAAATCCACAGCAGAGCTATTCTTGTATTAATAAAACAAGGAGAATAATACAGATGTCCTTGAGAGTAACTCTTTCTTACAGAGATAAGGTGGTGATTAATGGGAAATTTGTTCTTGCCAGAGGTGGCTTTCAACAGTAAGTAAATAAATAGTACGATCCCATTCTTGCAGTCTACCTACCATAAATATTATTAATCTAGTAATGGGAAGCTGTAATACTGCTGGCCATTCAGAGGTTAAGATTCTGAAAGCACCCTTGCCCCTAAGGTTATTTTGTTGATGATGTCATTTACTATAATGCCATAGGGAAAAAAAATGGCATGGCAACCAATTCAATTCAGTTTTAAAATAATTTCCAGAATACAATGCTTATTTCTGACAGTGTCACTGCACCTGGCCAAAATCAGCTAAAGAGCTTAGCCTCAAGGAATGGAACAGCCTTTATGAAGCTGGATTTTAAACCTGAGGGAGTGCTGGAGCAAATTAATATGGGTTATGTCCAGTGGCACATGTGCTGCAGCAGCTGGACTCCCCCGAGCACTCAGTGGGAAGCAGGACATTGCCAAAAGGCACCAATCTCCTGCAGTTCTCCTTAGCCTGAAGTCACTTGGACAAGAGACAGAGATTTCCAATAGAACCTTAACCAGAGATAGGGAAAAAACCCTCCTCCACACAGACATTCAATTGTCCCCATAGTTTATTTATGAATTCTGGATTTCATGGGCCAAATTTATTAACTAAGTTATTCTGTCCAGAAATATAAATGATGATCATTTGTTAGCTGCACCTCTTGAATAACAGTATCAAAGTGTAATAAAATTATTGAGGGGATTTATTAACCTGATGAAGTAACTCATTAAATCCTTCAAATGCATTAATGAAGGAGGAAGTGGGGGCCTTTTGGTATAATTGGAGATGGGAAATTGTGCAGATAGGCCAACCTGATAAGAAGGCTCAGATATCCTAAAACACTTTCACTTAGCTGGTAATTTGGGGCATTTCTATCACTACTCTGGATTTCAACATGATTTTTCTAATCGAGGTAGCTCTGCATCAGAACACAACTATCTATTTCTTTGTTTTCCTACTTTCTTCTAGCAGCTTTGGACTAAACTAAGCTCTGTGTGAGATGTGGCTGGGGTTCTCTAAGGATTATCTGCCTGCTGTTAACTGAGGGGGGCTGGCCCAGCACAACCAGCCCAGGGCAGTTTTGACCACAGGTTTTAGGAGGACATTACTCAAAGTTTCTGTGTAAGACTTGGTTAAAGAACACAGGGGTCAAACAAGGTTGAAGTCAAAACATCAGATGTGCTGTGCTGATTCATCTGCACAAACAGCCATCTGTGACAGCAAACCCTGCTCAGGGAAAAAAAGCTGGATATTAGAAAGAGGATGGGAGAGAATGGATCAGAGTGCCATGTGCACCTGAGGGATCAGTGCTGGGATCACCTGCTGCATTTCCAGGCAGCTTTCAGTGAAGTAGCAGTTGCTATCCCATTTTCCATCTGCAGAGAGCATCTGGCTCAAGCCAGAGCTGACTCCATTTATAATGTTTTTAAAACCACTGAATGAGTACACCTGCACTGTTCCAGTGTGCAGCATTAAATCTTCCAAGCACTCAGGGGGCATCACTGCTGGAGGTGCTGCTCTAACCCACCTCAGCAGGACAGGGGCTGCATGTGGCTACAGCTGTGTGGCACCTGGGCTGTGAGAGAAGAGCTCTGGAGCAGACAATTATTTCCAACATTACTTGTGGTGTGGCTGATTTATGGTGGGCTGGAATCAGCAGCATGAAATGAGGGTTGTTACAGAGCTGTTCTTTATGATCAGGTGGTGGCACGTGAGCTTCTGCTGACTGATGACATTCACAGGACTAGGACATCTGAGAAACAGAAAACTCAGCTTTCTACCCCCTGTCAAGCAGTTTTTATGAGGAGATTTGAAAACATGCAATTTGTGTCTTCCTGGTAGTTCCTATGCCCTGGGAAAACTGCAGCTGGCCTTTGTAGCTTCAATCAATTAGGGGAAGGATGTAGGATGTCTTTTTTGTTTTAGGCATGTATTTTTCATGGTTGCATTCCAGATAAAACACTGTTGTGTCAGGGATTCTAATCACCTTTCAGCCATATATGTAAAATACATGTCTCTGAAAGAGGTAATGAATGTGCTATCCCTGAGGCTTGGAGGCTGCTGGGATGTGAAGTGCAGCTGTAATGAAGTGAGACGTGGGCATTATTCTCAGACCTCCCACCACCACTGCCTCTGCTGCCAGCGTGCGAGACGAGGTAGAGAGTGGGCAAAGTCAAAATAAATTCACTGTACAGCGCTTTGCAATAAGGTCACCTCTGGTATTTAATGGCCACCAGCTTCATTATAAATCTGTTTTCATCAGCGTCTGCTCTGCTTAAATTGTGAGTCTTGGGAGAGGTGAAAAGATTGATTTAAAACAGACCTGTGGGCTGAGCAGGTGGGGAGGAGAAGGGAGCAAATGTGTCATGTGGAATCATGACATTTCAGGTGATCTACACATCACTGCCTGTCTTTTGGACCTCAGCCCCTGTTCTAAACAGCTATTTAAGAACTTGGATTTGACAGGCAGAGCAGGAGCCAAGACCTGCTGCAGGCTGGGCAGCATCTCCCCTTCCCAGGTGAGCTGGCTCCAAAGGCAAGACAATAAAAATGTGTCTGTTCCCTCACTCCCTCCAGCTGCACGTGCACCCAGGCTGACACTGTTCCTTTTGCTAGGGAATGCATCAGATGGTAGGTGGAAGCTGCTCTTGTTCTCAGCCAAAAGATCACAAGAAAATGCATTAATTTAAATTTTCATTCCCTGCTCTCACTGGAGAACATAGCAGTTTTGGCAAGGATAGGTTAATTAAGAAGAGAAGCAAAGCGTTTGCCACCCTGATTTCTATTTGTAGAAATGTGCATTGCTTAGAAAATGTGTACCATGTTATGTTTACCTAAAATAGAACAACTGAAATATGCACTTTTTATTAGCACTTCTTACTGTTGAATAAAATGTGACACAAAGATAAGGGAATACAGGCATGATACATTCTGAACATGCTGCTGTCAGCTAAAGAATCCAGCACTTAAATATGTCAATATTACATTATTAGTCTGCTTCTGTGTTTGCTGCTCTGAGAGAGATGAAGTGAGCATGACTTAAATAATTTCCAAAAAGAATAAATAGAAAATCTATGTAATTATTGAAGCAGTACAAAAGAAGAAAATCATAATGGTTTCCAAATGAGAACGCATCTGACAGTCCCCATTTCTTAGCTCTCTGACTCTTGTAAAATTTCATGTAACACACTGCTATTTTGAGAAACATTAGCTCTTGTCTCTCTTTTACAGTCTGCTAAAGAGGCTGTATTTCTCCTAACCTTGCAGATGACAAAATGCACTCCTTCCCCATAGTCTACACAGTGCTAGATCATTTCAGGCTTTTCGAGTAAATGACACGCAACTCTATAACTGTATGATTAGGCCCATAGATTACCAGATTACAGCTATAAATCTTCACCATAGCTACCACTCACTTGGCAGAAATAGTCAAGTTTCATCATTTGTTCTCATGTAGAAAACATGCTGTGAAATGCAGCCTCAAAGGTCACCGGGATGGCATTTCCTTTTGTGGCCCTTAATAAACTTGCAGCTAATGCAGTAATTACCAAGCCCAATTACCTCCGTGATGGCTTCAGAGAATTTCTTTTCCAAAGTCTGGATAGTCAGATTCCACTCCCTTCAGTTAATAAGTGTGATAGATTCAGCTATTCCTGCAACTGTTAGACATTTCTGAAACAGGCTATTTGTAGAATGAGGGAATTGTGCCAACAGAACCTGAGTGGGGGATTTTTGTGGCACTAAAAAGATTTGTGTAGAAAAGGTGCGTGGACACCCTTATTTTGGTGCTAGCTTTATTTAAAATAACGTGTTCCTGCTCTACCCCAGCTAAATCCAAATAAACTGAAATAGAAAACATTGCCCAGCTTTTGATATATACACATATTTCCCCATAATTTTGCATGTATGTACATACATAAAAATACAACCTACTATATCTGATGCAGTTCCTTAGCTTGTGAGTTGGAGTCACAGACTCAGCATTTCTTCAAACACAGAGTTTGGAGACATTGTACAAACGAACCCATTCCCTTTGTTAGCTACAAAGGGGTTTGACAAGCTACACAGCTCTCGTTATAACTACATTTATATTACAGCTGCTAAGTGCTAACTTGTGAGTTGCATCATTTAGAAAAGCCAGAAAAGGAACTGCTATAATCTACTCCTTTGGCTCCAGTCCAGCACTGATAGAAGCTCCTCAAATCACAACATGTTTGACTGAAATGATGCCAGTGGAATAATTCTTTACAAAGAAGAGCTAAAGTGTGATATGTTAGAAGTGGCTGTGCCATTATTAGGAGTTCCAGCTCTTTATTCAGTTACAAAGGAAGGCAGCTACATCTTTACACCAAGCATATGGACATTATTATCCCTTTTTCCTGCTCTTCCTTTTGGTTTCCTTGGAGGGAATAATTGCTAGGGCTGCATCCAAGAGTTTGAACACCAGGTACCTGACATGCACCTGCCATGAGTTCAGCAGAGCAGAATAGCATTTAACAGTGTCCCTGTTTGCCTCATCCTCCAAAGTTCAGCTGTTGTAGCAGTAGGATTTTAGTCTGGTTGCTTTCATCTTTGAGAGGTCACTTTCCTGGTTATTTCACAGCCACTTTCCTGTTTGTTTTATTTATATGTAATAGGCATTACAAAATGATGCCTGTTGATTTTAGATCTATTTCAGCTCTCCTCAAATCACTCTGGATAATTCCTCCTTTCCTGAAGTAGTCAAAAGGAAATCACTAATTTTCAGATAAGCTCAGAATTCCATCTTGTTTCTATTTGTACATTGATGTGCAGCTATTACTGACAAAAACCTTGGATCTTACTTGGCACTGTCCTCAAGGGATAGATATGGAAGAGAAATGTAAGTACCTCATTTTTGTAAAAGGGAATTTATCCAAAATACCCCAAATGCAGAAACCCTTCAGGCATGCTACAAAAATATGAGCTTGGGAAGAGTGCTGGGAAGGATTGAATGCAGGCCAGCCAGGGCAGTAGGACAAGAGGTGATTTTTTGAAGATGTCTGGCTGTGTTATTGGCTGCCAGGTTTTCCCTGTGACCTGTATTTCTGGCTTGGAGTTAGACTGCCTGTGGCTTTGGATCAGCACCTGCTTTCTCACTTAAGATCATGTAAGTAAAATCACATAAACATAAAGAAAAGCTGGAGAGCAGCTAATAAAATTATTAGGTGAATAAAATGTATGAACCTGAGAGGAAATGTGTTATTCCAAGTCAACTGATTGTGCATATGAAGAACTGCCAGGTTTAGTAAGGGAGATAATGGATTATATGTAAGAGGAAACTTCTTGATGAGATGAGTGAAAATTGCTTTGGTAGATTAAGCTCTGTCAATAAAAATCTTCCAAGAAGATGTAAGACTGTGACAATCTGTAATAGGGCTGGAATAATACCCTTGCTTGCCTGTGATTCAACCCTAATTCCAGTGATTGTCTGATATGTCCTGCAAGCTTGCAATTAATCTGTCATGGTCACAAGCACCAGGAATATAATACACTCCTAAAGTAAGCAAATTAAATTTGTAAGACAAACTAATCTTCTTACAGCACGTAATTTCAGGAAGAGAATTCATGCACACAGCATATTTCAAGACTACACATCACCTAAACATATTAACAAACACAATAAAATATAACAGTTTTTTTGTTCTCTGTGAGCCACCTTTGGATTTCCATCCATTCCAACACTAGTGTGGAAGGATAAACAAAAGCTTAGCCCAGTTTAAACATTCCTGCTTCACAGTACATAAAACTATTCAATTACTGTGTTTCAGATGTTGGAAACTCCATCAGTCTTGCCAAAAGAAGTGGAATGGAAATTGCCTTTTTTGTCATGGTGTCTAAGAGTGTTGTACATTGGTGCCCTCTGCACACTCTCCAGAGAACTGCATTGCTTTGCTTTGGTTTAAAATCAACTTGAAACTGGTGTGGGAGATTTAAATAATTAAACAGTTGTACAGGAGCTTAATGAAATGAATAAACCATTGCAATGACAAAGAGTTATATATTATTAATTTCAGAATAGCTATTTTCCACAACTAGAAGTCATTGATTCAGTATTTTCACCAACAATTTACATTTTTTTTCCTACAAAACCCTCTGCTTTCCCTAAAAAGAAATGTCCTCCTTTCAAATAATACCTTATTCCTATTAAAGTGATGTTATTTAGATACCAACCAATTCAGAAACCTACTTTTTAAAAATAAAACCAGGCCTTGGTTAGCAAACCCTTCAGAGGAGAAACTGCCATTTACCATCTGGCTGTAGGACACCAGGGAAACAAAGAGGATGAGGGTGAGACTGTAACTGTTTGGGATTAGCAAGTAGAAATAAAATATGACTTACTGTTGAACCAGTGTGCTTGGCCTTGTCTCTGGGCTGCCAGCAGCAGTGGCTGTGAGTTACTGCAGAGGGCTCAGGTGGGGAGAGCCAGCAATAACAAACACCTGTGTGGCACATAATAAACAAAACAAAACCAAAACCAGCACTTTTAAACCAGACTTCATAGCTGATGGGAGATTAATCAAATTATCAAAGCATGTGAAAAAAGAACTCAACTATGCATTTTACCAGCAAGTCCCCTCACACCCCAGGGCTTCATGCTGCAGAGCAGACCCAGATATGTTGTGTGGCCTCATCACCTTGTGTGACAGCAGGATTACACCACGCAGAACAGAACGGTGAGATGCACTCGCTGCTGTGTTCTGCCACCTTTGGAAGTGATGTTTGTTGTTGGAAAGCCGTGCAGAGGCGTGAGTGTTACACGAGGAGCCTAAATGGAGCCCCACTGTTTCTTTGTGCGCTGTCCCAGCTCGCTGTGCTGCTGATAGACAGCCCCATTAAGCAGTCATTAGCACCGCGCCTGAAAGCTCGGCTTCTGCGGATAATAACGGGGCTATTCAATATTTGGAGCCTTTGTAAGAAAGAGGGCACCTAAATGAGAATAATGAGGTCATTCTATGACATGCCTGAGGATATGAAACCATGGGTAACTTTTTAGCCCGTTTGATATGTGAACATACACGTTCAGCTGTGGCCGATTATTTCTAGCCTCGGTAAAAAACAGAGCTGCTTCCATTAAATCACACCACGCAACATCAGCACCAAGTGGTAATCAAAACACTGTAAAACAGAGCCTTCAAAACAATTCTGTGTATCCCAATCAAAAAGAAAACATATATGGAACAGATATGTGAAACAGAGCAAGGGGTTGGGATAGTGTCAGAAAAGCAGAGAAATTTAACAGTTAGGAAAGGATTTTATAACTGAAAGGATTGTTTAAATTTATTTTTTTTAATCAAATGAGATGCTATTTTGGCTCTGAAAAGATGAACAAACTGAAATTTTAATTTTAGACCTTCTTCATGCTTAGAGCAGTGGCTGTTTCTTGTAAAACTGGCTCAGTCTTCCAACATTTCACAGGAGGTTTTGCACCCCAGGGCTATTTCAAGATTCCTGGTGCAGTGGAGCAGCCTGGGTTGCAGCAGGGTTGTGCACCACAGGCTCTTGGACAGCCCCCTGTTCCACGTCCCAGCTGTGTCAGAGAGAACCCACAACTGCACAGGTCCGAGGATTAACAGGGTTTAGTTTGTGGTTTAACACTCTCACTGCTGTTTACAGCAGCAGTAGGAAAAGTCTCCCTTTTTTGAGTTATTTCCCATGTTTCTGCCACCAGAGGAGGTGCTCTGGAATTTTCCTGGGTGTGCAAGGTGTGGATCTCAGGCTCTTTGGGGAAAGCTCAGTGACCTTTACTGAACAATAACACAGAATCATGGAATAGTCTGGGTTGGAAGCGACCTGTAAAGGTTCCCCTGGAGCAAACAGGGATGTCTTCAACTAGGTAAGATTGCTCAGAGCCCTGTCCAACCTGACTTTGGATGCTTCCAGGGATGGGCAGCCTGTGCTGGTGTTTTACCACACTCATCATGAAAGATTTCTTCCTTCTAGCTACTCTGAATCTACCCTGTTTCAATTTAAAACTATCACTCCTTGTCTGGTTTAGCTTCATTTTTACTGTACTCCTGAGGTTTAAAGGAAAGAAGGTGGCTGCTGGAGCAGGTGAAACTCTTGGCTCTCAGAATTCCACCTCTTGGCAGGCAGCTTCTCCTTGTACCCATATGTGAGATACCCAGAGGGAAATAGACTTTGCTGCTGCTTCACTTTCTCTCCTTTTAATTTCCATGTTCTTCATCTTACTGTTTTCTACAAGGGATTAACTCAGCAGTTCCATTTGGATGAGAAGAAAAGGTTTAATTCAAATTATTCAGGGACTCATCAGGCTGTGTGTTAAACTTTTTGACTTCATCTAGCCCTCAAGCTTATTAAAGTGTTTTTTAATTAAAAAAGATTAATGAGTGATTGCCCTTTTTTAGTGGATACTTTTAAGATTAAGCCTCTCCAATATTATGATTGGAGTAATATGCATGTGCCCTACCTGAAAGGCAATCACAAACACAGAGAACAGCATGTAGTGTTTGTTTTGTACTCCTAATGTTTCATTAGATGTTTGCTGGTTATGAATTATCTATCAGCTCAAACATAACTGTTAATTCTGGTTGCTTCTTGAATCACTACCCTGAATTTGAACAAAACACTGTCCTAGAAAAAGGGGAAGAGAGGAAAAGGGACTGCTCCATGGTATCTTTTTAGTACATAAAATAAAGCCTTTTAAAATAGAGATTTTAAATACAGTGGTAACTGATTAGCAGAAGGGATAGAAAAGAAAACGTGGTTTCTCAGTGCTCTGTCAAACAAAAGGTGCTGTAACCCCTCACACCAGCCTGGCTCAGCCCTCTTCACTTCCAAGCTGGGCAGAATCAGGGTCCAAGAGTTGTTCCTGGAGGATTTTCATGCATCTTTATCTTACTCATGAGTTATACCTTGGTCTTATTTTCCAAGTTAGAAAAGTGGTTCTGCTGTTGATTCAATTACCTGCATATGTTGATACTTGAATATGCCATGGATTCCTTAAAGACTAAAACCTGTGAAGTTCTATTAAGAGCCAATGCAGGGTAATTGCAGGAGGCAAGCCTGGCTTTCCAATGTCAAGAGACATAAAATAAATAAATAAAAAGAAGATAAATGGTGTTGTTTTTCATCAGTTGTTCAAATGCAGGATGTTTTAAACAATTTGAGTCCATACTAATGAGTCTCACATTATCAGAACCTTATCAGCAGAACCTGAAAAACGATATTTGAACTCTTTCATTGGAAGTTTCTATTTGGCAGAACAAAGTAATTGTTTGTCTCAAGCACAAAAATGCTGTTGAGAAGAAAGTGAAGCTGGTTTGGAATCTGCCAACTTAGGAATTCTTCTCCTCTGGATTCCATTGTATCTGAACCACCTTACTTTTTACATGGCTACATAATTTGGATCACAGCGTTTCTGAAGTTATTTAATGGCAAGAGTTCTCATGAAAAAAATCCCAACTTGCTGCCTTGTGACACCACTGCTGTCCATAAGAGGTAATTATGAAAAGGAGAATAATCAGCCAATCACAAGGGGGTTTTATAAGCTATGACTTTCCCAATTGATTTTAATATATATTTGCCTTTCTAAAATAAGAAATTTTTTTTTTCCCAAGGAATTAATGTTTGATAATAACTGATGTGGTTTGTTTGTTTTTTTTTCTCCTCTCTAGTGTTCATAATGGCTTCTGGGCTTTTGGTTTACCCTTTTGGTTTCAACTCTGCTACTGTGAAGAGATTCTGTGAGAACTCAGACATCTACTATGCAGGAGACTGCCAGATTGGATGGGGCTACATGCTGGCAATTGTTGGGGTCATGTTGTCTGTCTTTTTACCATTCTTTGCAAAATATGCACCAAAAGAGCACATATCTCCAACTCCAATACCTACTATTTTATAGTATTTTATTACTGTTATAAGAACAGAACACTCCTGTCTACAGTAATGGGCAGAAATTATTAAAGCACTTCCAGTGGGCTGTGTTGCTAAAGAGAGGAGAGGAGATGGGGAAGAGAAGGGCAGATTGACAAAGACCAAAAGTGCATTGAAAGTCTTCCGTAAGCACGAGCAGGGAACGCTCTGGAATTGAAATAGGATTGATCAGCAGCCTTTACACTGCTCCAAACAGATAATGGCATCATGCCTTAGACAAAAAAAAATCAGTTTATCCTCAAAACATCTGTCTACCTCCCAGTTTCTTTTGTGTCTCAAAATTCTGAGTCTTAAGAGCTTCGATTCGCTTTTGATATATTGTGAAATGGCAGAATTTTTATGAACCCAGTAACTTGAAAATCAATAATGATATTTTGTTACAATTATTTTGATTAGTGAAGAAAGCACCTACTAATAGCCACAGCCTAAAATTAAGATTGATAGCTAAAAATAATTGTATACAAGAAAAAAAAGTTGCTTTTTAATCTATATATATTAGCAGCACCTGCATATTGTAAGTTCTGGGCACAGTTTTTACTTCTGCTCTAATTGCCAAGATATAGAGACATCTTCATGAAGTCTTGGGTAAAACTGAAATTTCTTTTCTTCCGAGAGCTACAACTGCTTCCAAAGGCTTCATGATGATTTAATACTTTAACAATAGGGAAAAAAATCCTAAGAATTTGTTTTCAGTATTTCTTAAGTTATAATTCTAGGTGGACTTTAACAAAATGTTTTGAACTATGACAACTGTAGATTTTGGGTTTTGTTGTTTAAGGCTGAAAAGAAAAAATCTCTGTTTATAAAGATGTCTGTGCCCAAAGGCCCTGATCTGTAGTGATAACACAAGCCAGAATGAACTAATTCCAGTACTTCCATTGCAATTCAGAGTCCAGACTGTAAAACAAAAAAGTGAAGAGAAATGCTACTGAACATGACTAGCAAAAATCTGATGCTGTGTCAGAATTACAAAGGCCATATATCATTAGTCTGTATGGAAATTCTGTGAGGTCTGATTTCCACAATAGCACTGAAGTCATTATTATCAAGCATTGAAATAAGTGCACTTGATTGCCTTAAGCAAAAGAAACATTGGGTTCTAATCACACAACACGGATGTGTTTTTTCATTTAAAATAAAAAATTAATTCTAATTCTATTCTCATCTTTTATTTTCTATTATTTATTAAAAAGAAAAAATCACATAGATTATATTTAATTCAGAGCTGTACTTCTTAGTTTTGTATTTTGGCACAAACAAGGTGATCAAATTTATTATTCTTCACTTAGCTGAGTCCAACTGAGTCCTGAATTTTTATTTTTTTTTAATGGAAGATGTACATGAAGGGACAGACAGAGACATGTTGAGGATGTATAAGAAAATGCAAACAGAACAATCACTGTGTTATTTTAATATACATCAAAGACTTCTGCAGTCTTGTTTACATTCCTCACCCTTCTAAACTTCAATGGAACGTTGCATTGTTTTCCAAAATAATTGTCCTGTTGTTACATTTCCATGCACTCTAAAAGCAAATTCTGCACATAAACTTAGCAAGTTCTTTGAAATACAGATTCCAGTGCAGAATTAAGTACACTGAGAAAGAGAGCACGAGTGCTCTGCACTTTTTCTCACAGGGACTGAGAAATTAAATCTTCCAAATGTTTAACAAAATGGGTTGAAGGAATGCCCTAAAGTAAGAAGAATAAACTTCAGTCACTTATGTATATTAATGTGCTTTTCAGTGATGTCTTACACTTTTTTAATGAATGGCTGAGATTGGTAATTTTCATGTAAGAGTCAGAAAAGTGAGGAATAACAAACAACATGCAAAAAGAAAATAATCACCACAAAGTAGAGAGACAGAGATGCAGGCTTTTCTTTCCTAACCAACCTGTGCCTTTACACTAGAACCATTATACAAGACAGGATCAATATGGTCAAGAAAAAAAATCACCCAACAACTGAAAAATGTTGAGTAGTGTGTATAAACTGTATTGAGTAGGGTTTTTTCTGTTTTGTGTAATGTTTACGACTGTTCACTTAATGTTTCACTAGAAAAAGTGATTTGTTAGTGTCAAGTAGAAACTTCTTTTGCAAAGATCTAAACACTTCCTGAAAAGTACAATTATTTTAGATTTTTATTAACAGCCATAACACACCTAGTAGACAAAGGACCTATTCCTGTCATTACTAATTAACTTAAGTTCCACATGTGCAGAACTGGAAGCATCAATCACTTAACTGGAATCAGTTTTAAATTACTGTTACAGCAGTCTCACAATTCACAACACTGCTGTACCAACTCTTCTACTTCTTAAAGCTCAGCTTCTGTTGTGCAAATCATCAACCTCTGCATCCTGCAACATTCTGAACCTTTTATGAGTCAAGCTAATGCTTCCAGTTGGAGCTTCCTTTAACATTTTATAATATTTAAAGGGAATCAAACACGTGTACATGACCTCTACAACTGGATTGGCAAAACCCTCCTTGAAGCATCCATGCTCTGAGCCCGCCTCACACTGAAGGTGTGATGACAATTCCAGTGATCCTTGCAGTAGTTGGTAAAGCACATCCAGTTTAGATCTCACCTGTTGCTGACAATGCCTGTGCTCACACTGACAGATCACTTTTTTAAATAAAGACTGTCTGCGCGTTAAACTGTGTAAAAGCGTTTTCCTGTTACAATTTGCTGGACCAGGTTCAAGTTTTATTCTAAATATATAATTTTTTAAGTGTAACTAAAAGCTGTATTTTCCATTAATGTGTTTCTGCGTTGACTAGCTGGCTCCTTTTTAGAATATTAACTGTTTTCTGTATTTGACTTGTTGGATACAATATTTCAATTATTTTAAATGTGAAATTTCCAATTGCCAACACTGTATAATAAAATAATTTAAAAAAATCCCCATAGTGTTTGCTATTTTCTTGACAACTCCTTTGTTTTGCAGTTCCCAAGAGATCTGCTGCAAAGCTTCTGAAGCAGGGGAAAAGGAAATAGGAACAGCAGGAATAATCTGTGGAAGTCAATGTTTCAGGGCAAAGGCACATAAACATGCACATGGTCCATCACTCATGAAAGATGTTTCTATGGCAAAGGCAAGGAAGTTCTGTGTTCATATAATTCTTTCTTTTCTACTTCCTCTGTGTCCTTGAGGCTCTTCCTACAGCTTCAGGGTCTGTTGTTATTATATACAGGTATTATACTGATTATTTTTTTAAAAAAAACATGAATCAGGTAACACATAAATGGGAACTCAATGAACACCACACAGCATTTGTTGGATAACACAGCACAGTGATATTTTCAAATGTTTAACCAGATCTGCACTGGTAGTTTTGGTAAATGTTGTAGTATTGTCCAGCCTTTCTGGGTAACAATGAGTTAAAACTGGGGTTTGGACAGCCATTTTGACTTTTACATTTCATTCATAGTTTTTACATACGCTGTCATCTCAACATCTGCAATTTTAACAAAGTCTTGGAAAGTGTTCTGTTCTTGAGCAGTTGCTGGTCTTACAGAGACGCACTTGAAAACGTTCTTTTTTGCATCATAGGTTCCCATGCACCTGTGCACTCGACCTCTAATGAGTCGTGGAAGCTCACGGTCCTTCATCAAAGCATAATAAACACATGAAACAATTATATCACCTCCCAAAAAAGCTTTCCACACGGCTGCTTTCTGAGGGATACATCAAACAGAAGACCTTCACATCAGCTTTGTTGCAAAAGCTAAACTCAAAGTCTCACCTATTTTTCTGAAACAGAAGTCTGAGGATGCCTAAGTAGTGGTTATTGCTCTAAATTGGGAACTATTAGGTAAAAACATCCAGCCTGCTGTTTGCACAGTAAATTTATGTTTTCTTTTTGCATTCATAAAAAGGATTGGAGCTAGTGGTGACTGTGTTATGTGTGGACACAGAATACTCACAATTTCATAGAACACGCAAGGCAGGGTCTCCTTTCCATCTCTCAGAAGGAAGTTCTTTGCCCCATATGCTCCAGGTGTGACTGCAGAATCCAGTGTGCCTGTCCCATTAAGCAAAAATTAATCATTCCAAGATTAATTCTATTAAAAAATATTGTAAAACTATCACTCTACAGAAGATTCCTACTAAACAGGAAAATTTATTCTAACACATTCTAAAAACAAAGAAAGGAAAGAAGCAGGATGGAAAAACTCGATGTTGGAGGATGACTGAACTGTTAATTTTGTACCTGTTTCAGTCACCTTTGAGAGCTGAATGGAAGGGAAATTAGATGCCATCCATGCCAGTATTCTGTAGGTTTAAGTATTTCAGCTATTGAAAAATCCTCTTTCTGTTGCCCTAGCATTGTATTTATCAGATTATATGATTATAATCTACTATGCTCACCTAAAACTTCAAATAACAGTGGAGTTTTATAGGCATATTGGCTCCAGTGCCTCACACTTTGAATGACTGCAGACAGGATTCGTAAAGAATTCTTTTTTATTTTAGTTTTTACTTGGGATGATGAAATCTCCTTTCAGATGAAGACAAAAACTTAAGTTAGACATACACACTTGCTATTTTAAAGGGCACATAGACATTTATTTCTTATGTTAAATAGGCAATAATTACACTAAAATTAGAGCGTTGTTCAGAATACAAACAACTCCCTGACAGGTTACTGAGGATTTTAGGCTATTACAGTAGGAGAATCTCAATTCTAAATTTCCAGAAACTCCAGGTTTTACTAAGGCAGCTTGGGCTGATAAAAACCTCATCTTCCATCAATTTTCTTTCTTTACTGCTTTCTTCCTTGTGTCTTTCCTATTAACTCTGCCCATAAGTTTTACCTGACTTTTGTCCTCTGGGACACAACCAAATTGGTTTTCATTCATTTTATTTTGCTGAGTATTGCAGTTAAATTTATATGCTGGACTATGATCCTGCAGACTTCTTGCCACAGTGTTGGGTTTCAGTGGCCACTGTCCTTTGGATGTGTCAGTTTTGATGAGCTGGGATGGGTTACAACTGTCAGGCTGTTTTTGCTGCTGGACAGTTTTCAAACTGCTTGAAAAGTTCTCAAACTTTCGAGGAGTTCCATTATCAGATCTTGAATTTGCTGTGTTACCTAAAGGAGTATATTCATTTCTGTTCCTGCAATACAACAGTTCAGTATCACAGTACCTGTTCTCATTACTCATATATGTGATTAAAGTATATAAAAGCAATACATAAATTGTTGTTTCAGCTTTAAATACCTCCAAACTCACTTGAGTTTACACCAAATTTATCCATATAGGGGGCAGTGATTACACCTGTGCATAAATCCATCTGGCTTCAACAGGCCTTAAAACCAGGCTCAGTTATTGTCCTGCCCTGTGTAAGGGATCTTTCCTGACCCAAAATTCACATCTTTTCAAAATTCTAAAATAAAATAAACAAGGTTTCCTCTGAGAGTGATCTTAAAAGGGTTTCTTTGCATGCTACAGGCACGTGGGGAAACGTGAGATGCATTTTCACATAAGAACAAAAAGGAAGAATAATAGACATTAAAGGCGTCACCAACCTCCAGGCAGCCAAGTTTCTTCCAGCATTTGCTAAATTAAACTTTGATGCATTTGGTGGTTTCATAAGGGAAGGAGCCATCGGATGTTCTGCTTGGCTTTCAAAGACAAGTTTATAGTATCAGTGACACACAGCAGCTTTATTGTAAAACACAGATTGTTCATGAAACAACATCCAAATAAAAATCAAAAAAAGCAACAAATAACTTGCTTTTTGCATACCCACTGGTGGCTGCTTTCTGCGGTTCATCCGCTTCTGGGTTTGCAGTTCCCCAGCCTAATTTTCGAAAGACAAAGGATTGAAAAATGGATAAAAATGGAAAAGGCTGAAAGGTAATAAGTCTTTGTAGGCCTGCAACTCTGCTTAATGTCCCACAAACAGGCTCACACAGGAAGGAGGAAAGAAAAAGAAAAAAGGGGAATGTGATCCTTTGATATTTGTAATTATAAGACAACTTCTAACAAGTAGGTTGCTTCTCTAGACAATGGTTCAGTTACAAATATTGGACTTATTAGCAACAGAGACTTTATTATGAGAAAACTTTTAAAGTTTAATACAAGTAAAGCATAATGAAAGCACTTAAAGCAGAATTCTGCACTGTTCTTTCCAAGCTCAGTTTGAAGAACAGAAGTTCCTTTCTGATCTACAAGAAAGACATCTTACAAATGTTTCTTCTTGTAACACAGGACTTGAATGTTGATTGAAATCAACTGAAAACAAAAGGTCAATTTCAAGGGACTCTATTTAAATGCCAGTGCTACTTCATTCTCCCTCACACAGAGTCAAACTCCCTCTAGGCAAGAAGTATGAAAAGCTCAATTGTACAGAGGAGAACGAAATTTCCTGGAGGACAATTTTCACATAATGAGCTTTTTAGAAATAGATATAAAGGATGCATACAGTTCTTGATAAAGACAATGACTGATTTCAAAGAATACAGTCAGAAAGTTAAGATTTATTTGGATTTAGAGGCAGTAAAAAAATAAAATATGTCTTATTTACCGAATGATGATGTGGAGAAGTCATAACTATGCGTCCCAGAACCAGTACCTGGTTCACTTTTAAGTGGATTTGAAGTGAGGGGCTGTCTAGTTCTTTTCTTCTGATTGAACAGTGGTACAGGCAGACAACCTAAAATTAAAATTTAGGTAATCTTATATTAATAGCTAAAGAATACACAATCCACACTTAAAACACGTAAATAAAATTACTCAATTATTTTATCTTACACATAGGAATTACCTTTCATAAACACATAACAGACTATTCCCTCACAGAATTTATATTCCCAGCCCTCTTGTCCTGCAAATAATCCCACGAATGAAACCTTTCCCTGAAGGACCAGTTCCCTGAATCCATCTAAAATCTTGTCCTGTGCAGCAATAAACAGGCAACCCACTCAAGTCCACCCAGGAAATGGGGATTTAGGGCTAAACACTGAATATCCTGTATGAATACTACATCCATAAATGTATTATATGTATTTTATGTGTATATAAAAGCACAATGAGGTGTGAACAGGAAGGCACATAAGAAGGGCTGGTACCTGCTGTGCTGCGAGCCGAGGTGTCAGCTAAACTCCTTTTCATTTCTTCGCTGAATCTTAACAGGCAGCAATGTACAGATTACTCCAAATTTGCTGCATGGAAGTGAGATAAACAAAGCAAACTAATTAATACTGCAAACACATCCAAATTTCACCTGATTTTATAGCAGTTTCCCTTAACACTGCAGCTCCAGCGACTGGCATAATTTCGAACACAAGCCCTAAAACACAGAAGCAGCTGTAGTGAATTTAGAAGATCCACAGGTGCGTGCCTAAGATGCTCTTTGCAGATTCCACTCCCCTGAGGGAGTGGGCTGACGGTCAGGGTCGTGTTGAGGGTGGGCGCTTACCGGGCTGAGGGACGGGGCTATCTTGAGGGTCAGCGCTAACGGGGCTGAGGGAGAGCCCTGAGGGTCAGCCCTGAGGGTCAGCCCTGAAGGACCGGACTGAGGGCCAGCCCTGAGGGTCAGCCCTGAAGGACTGGACTGAGGGTCAGCCCTGAGGCGAAGCCCGCCAAAAATAACGGACACCCGTCCGCGCGCTCGCGCCTCAGGCGGTGCGAAAATGGAGGGAAGGTGATGCCCCGTTCTCAGCCGCTGAGGGCACGGCGGGAGCGGCAGGGCCCGCCCGGGAGACACAAGAACTCTTTAATCACCCCCTCGGTGGGATTTCATTAATGACCCCCGAGGAATCGGTGTAGTGTCACTCAGAGAGCCCGGGGCAGGAGCTGAATCTCCAGAAGTGTGTAGACACAAACGTGGCTGTGAATAAAACTGAGGGCTTTCTTCACTCTTTTTGTCTCTTCAGCTGTTCTGGCTTTTACACATGGCTGGTTGCTGTTTAAAATCTGAGTGCGTGGCACGACTGGATGTTGTCCTGTTTTAGTAAACCTTTTCCTTCAGAAGCGCTCCCAAATATCTGTATGTAGCACATCAAACCAATCCGGATGCTCACTAAACTAAATACCCACATCCTTTTTGGAGTGTGAGTATTGGCAAAGCAAAGGAATGAGGGATGGTTCCCAGTGTTTAACCCTGAAGAGTGAAAACTTTCCATGTGAATTTTCACTCATTCCCGAATTGGCAGGGCCTGGGACATCAGGAGTTAAAGTGTTTGGATGGGAACTGCTCTAAGGGGATAAAAGAAACTTCCATGGGTTTAGTTCCTAAACTCATGTTTGGAAATTCACTGTCTCTGTCCTAAAAACACTCTTAGGAGACAAACTTCTTGCATGTTAAGTAAGTGCACAGATGATCTCTGTGTTTCATTCAGTGCTTTGGAAGGAATTAACAACCATTACAGTGCCAGCAGCAATAAAAGATAAACTATATGTTCCAGCCCTGCATGTTTGCATTTTGCCGTTTACTCTTCAAACTGCTGCTGTGTTTAAATTCAGCTAACCCAGATTCAGAGCGTGAATTGTGTTTTTGGGTGTTGTGTCACTCACCATTCTGGCACCACCTCTGAAGAGAGACGGGTCAAAGGACAGTACAGACTGTCCAGCGCTGTAAAATGCAACTTTACTGCTTTGTTTAATAAATTACTCATTCTGATTAAATATCTGACAGCTCTTAAGTACAGAGTAATACAGTTGAGTATTTAAGTAAACAGTCTCTCTGTATTAACTCACTGTAAGGTTCAGCAAAATCTGAATGCATGAACCGAAACAAAGAGAGCAATTTTTGTAGAAATTATATTCCTGGCAGAACAATTCTACATAAATCCCATGCTTAGCTTTTCCTAGACCTACAGTCTGTCAGCCTGGGATATAAAGCCTTTCAGGCACTGGCCAAATATTCTCTCATATGTTGGAGTATAATCTTAATAAAAAGAAATTGTTCAATAAACATTCTTTATTCTCTTGCAATATCAGTATTTGTTCTGTTTATATCATGAGTCATATACCAATTGCAAATACTTCTGTCATCTACAGCAATAAAGCTTATTTTTCTGCTAATAAGACCTTTTCTTCTAAATGTTTTGATTCTCAGGATGGAAGTTACAGCTGCTCTTTGGCTTAAGCTTCAGAAACCTTTCTGAACGCTTTTGGAAATGGAAGAGAAGTTGCTGACTAAAGTTTTTTGGGGAGAGAACAGAACTATTGTCCCATCGTGGTCTAGATCTGTTTCCTTTTTAATAAGAGACTGCAGAAGTTAGAGGGTTGTCCCTGGCAAAGTTGTTTCAATGTGTTAGAGGTCTGTGTAAGCAGATCCCGAGATAGAACTGGAGCCAGAACTCTGGGTAAGTCAGTCGTGGATAAATTGCACTGTAATTTCAGCTCGTGTTCCTTCTAATCACTGTTCTTCGGATTTCTCAAACAAAAAAGTTTGTACAAGCCACAACATGCTTTGAGGAACTTAACTGTTGGCTTTTTTTAGATGAAAATACTTGATGTTTCAGCATGGTGTGCTGGACTAGAGCCAAGATACCACTGTTGTTTTGCTGATTTTTGCTCACTTTAAATCATTCTGCCCTTATATAATACTTATGTAACTTCAAACATACATGAGAATACCTGTTACACCTAGTTTGCAGTGCAAAAATGCCTGATATTTAAGTGCAAAAACAGTGTTTTCCACTGTTCATTCATACAGGATTTCCCTATAGATCACATATTGTAAAGACTGCCCGGAGTCTTTAACTTTTGGACTGTGGAACGGTGCCATTAACAGCCTCGGAGATGTTACTAAATACGGAAACTGAAGGGGAGGCTCCTTGGGGAGGGAGGTTGGAAAATCCCGCCTCAAAACTGAGTTGAGAACTGTTGGGAGAAATCCATTCACTTTCTTTTGCATCTGACCTAACCAGAAGAAAGACTCTCCTACTGGAAAGAACTTAATTTTTTTTTTCCCCCCTCAGAGAGGAAAGTTTTCCTTGAGCATGAGTTCCCCGTGTGCTCGGGTGAGGCGGGTCGGGCTCTTTGGGGGCACTCACGGCAATGAATTATCGGGGGTGCTCCTGGTCAGGCACTGGCAGCAGGATGGAGCCGAGATCCAGAGACCAGGAGTGGAGGTGAAACCATTCCTCACCAACCCCAGAGCTGTGGAGAGGTGCACCAGGTACATTGACTGTGATCTCAACCGGGTTTTTGACCCCCAGAGTCTTGGGTAAGAGCAGTTGTGTTTTCTCTCGTTCTGCTTTTCTGGGTTTTAAAATTCTTTCCAGATTAAAATGTTAAAACACAAGCTCCCCTACTACTTTAACAGTACGGTCACATAACTGAAATGACTGACCTTTAACCCAAAAAAAGAACAATTTGCATGTGTTAACAGACTCACTTCTATCGCTGGTAAAATCAGTCTCAAACCAACACATTATCTTAAATATCATTTTAAATTAGTATTAGATGAGCTGCATTTGTGTGAATTGGAGTGCCACTGTTCTGAGTCAGAGTCATTATTTCTCATGTCTTGTGCAATTCAGTTTGGGAGCTCTTTTGAATACAATTAGACTTCTAAGAAATAGCAGATAAAAGCAATTAAACGTAGACATCTGAGTATCTGAAAGAATTGCACAGAAATCAGGGAAGTGTGTTTAATTCCAGTTATGCACAGTAAAAGGTGAAGACTTGAAATTAGAAAAACTTGGAGCTAGAAATAATCTCTTCTAAGGCAATAGCACAGCCAAAAACCTCAATAATTTAACTGACTCATTATTTTAAACGAAATACTGTCTATAATTACCATAAAATAGTAACTGATTTCACATTTTTAATAGGATTTGATGTTTCTGTGCTTCTGAGACATCTATTCCAGAGGTGTAATTTGCTATATATATAAACATTCTTGGTATAGTCACTAATCAGGTAATTCTGTTTCAGGATATCACAGAAAGGAATACTTATTGTATAAATTCTGCAGGCAGTTATTCTTACCCTACACGTTTTTCCATCTGGCTTTTCATCTTAGAATTTTGTTGTTGATTATTACATCTAAGATAAGCAGATGTTAACACATAAGTGTTGAGGCCATTCTTTTAATTGTTTACTTTGGAAAAACATGCCCAAAAAAAAGAAAAAAAGGTAGTTTTGTTTGGTTTCAGCTGCTTTGAACACAGAACACTTGAAAAAACACCAGATTAAGACACCTGCAGGTTTCCTTCATATCTTAACCACTGTTTCTCAGTAAATACTATGAAGTTGCCTGAAGTGCCTATTACAGCACCACTGAGTGTTTGAAGTACCTTCCCCATGTCCCTTAAGTGTAGAACCTTCAAGATGACAAATTATTTTACAAAGTAAGAAAAAGGAAAGTGAAATCTTGATACTATTGAAAGCAATGGTGTAAATCTCATTGGCTTCAATAAAAAGTATTCATTAACAGTTTTATGTGAAGAAATGTTGAATTTCAAAGGCAGAGCTAGAGAATAAAAAGGTGGATTTTGTGATACACAGAGTCTCCTGAAATCACAAGTGTTAAAACTTTGGAGGAACAGATTTGTGGTAGCAAAATCTTCACCGAGCTTTAAGAATCCTAAAGGAATAGACTGTAAAAGTCTGATCAGATCACGAGAAGACAAGAAATAAAACAAGTTAGAAAAACCCTTCAGGGTGATGTCCAAGGCAAAACATCATGGACTGATGTCTGAATGTTCTCCAGCAGGAAGTGGATCCAGTCCTGGAAGTGCTCTATGTTGTTACTAAATTTTTAGTTGGTTTTATGCATAGGGGGAAATTTTGGGATGTAAGGAGAAATAAATCATTTCCAGCCAAAATTTGATTAAATAATTCTAATACTCTTTTGCACAAGACACAGAATAATAAGACAATTACTAGACATTCATACTTACTTTCTTCAACAAATTCAGCCAATTTTAAGTCTGGTAATTAAGCAGGTGATTTCAACTCCAGTCAATTTTGGATTTAAAGTAAAAAGAAAAGGCTAATACATATTTTGTTGATGTAAAGCCATGGAATGAGCTTACTAATTTCTTTGTGCTGATATTAACAGCAGGCCAGTGGTGGAAGATATTCCATATGAAGTGAGGAGGGCTCAGGAAATCAATCATATATTTGGTCCCAAAGGTAGTGATGATGCCTATGACCTTATTTTTGACCTTCACAACACCACTTCTAACATGGGTGGTACCATTATTCTTGAAAACTCCAGGGATGACTTTACAATTCAAATGGTTCATTATATCAAGGTAAAACTAATTTAAATGAACTATTAAAATAGATTATTAGTTGTAATGTTGTATTACTATATATTATTTTGTAGTTTCTTTGAATATACTATTTTTTTCTTCTGCAAAACTGTTTAAAATATTTCATTACTCATAGGATTAATTTTTTTAATCAGAAGCAATTATTAATTTGATTATAATATCAGGTAATTCAGATTTAAACTCATCATATCTTCATGTATTAAAATGAGCATTATTAAGACTGATGGGCAAAGAGGAATACTTAGAATAACATCTGTGAAAATTAATGCAGTTTAATCTGCCTTCACACTGATCCATCAGGAACCTGAATCAATTTGGGTTACCCATGCTCAATAGTTAAACATTAATTTCATTAAATAAAGACATGTAACAAATAATGGAAGTAGGCAATGACAATTTTCCCTTATCAGTGATGTGTCTTTAGAAGCTGTTTGATTCTGCTGTTCCTGAAGCTGATAAGTTTTGGTAGATTGAAGTTTGCAGAAGTGCTGCTTTAAGCATAATTTGCTTGAGTTCTGGTGACCTGGACAGAGACTGATGGAATCCAGGTTGGGCCAATGATGTGGAATTTTAATGTATTTTCCCTTAGAAACAAGGTCTTCTCAAACTTTTTTTTTTTAATTAATGTATTCTTTTTAAAGGCTTATAAAAATATATGAAGAGCTAAAAATTTTCTGACTGAAATTATACGAAGAGTAATGGTGAGCAGTCATCAAGAAAAGAAGCCTCAAGTAGCAAAAATGCCAATAAAGAAGATTAAAATGAGGCTTAATTCACGATCTGTGTCCCAATAAGAGAATTGGAGTCTAACCCCAAATAAAATAGTTGAAATCTGCTTTATGGTATTTCAGTTCTCACATTTGGAACCATGCTGAGGAGATTTTTTTTCTCTGCTGGCAGTTCAGGACTAGAACAGTGCTCAGTTCTGGTTCAGCAGAGCTGCCTGGCATCAGTTAATGGAACAGACACCAACAAACACAGCTTTGTGCATTTTCTAAAGATGTCCTACTTCCTTGAGGGCCCTGAAATAAAAGCAACATATTGAAGACATTGTGTAAATCACTTCTGCATCAGTAATCTTTTGTGGCACAACATTTTAAAGCATTTTGCATGACAAAGGTGTTTTTAAACCATCTCCACAGAACGCTTTGGCTCCAGAACCTTGTCCTGTTCTGCTGATTGAACATCCCAGCCTGAAATATGCAACAACTCGGTCTGTGGCAAAACATCCTGTTGGTAAATATCAAATCTGAAGGTTCTTTCAGCCCACCAGAAATGATTTTGAATTATGGCTGGTTTTGGATGTGTTCACTGCCTTATGCAGAGTGCTCTGAGCACCAGGGGCTGTGTGTTTGACAACACATTTACCAAAATGAATGTATGTGATCGTCCATTCTTCTGAAGAGTTCTCATTTACACAATCAGAGCTCTGGCTTACATAACACAAGAAATCCTTGAACTCAGTTAACCCACTTCTTGCAGAAAATATTTATAATGTATTACAAGAACCTGTTTGCCTTAAAACCCCCCATAATTCTGTGCTTTATAATCCCTTAAACATTAAATACTGACCCATCAGACATTTGTTTTTGCTGTGCAGTGTAAGCAGGTGATGTGTGATGGTGACATTAAGTGACAATGATCTCCCTCATCTCCAAACAGGTGTCGAGGTGGGGCCCCAGCCACAAGGTGTTGCTAGAGCTGATGTTTTGGACAAAATGAGGAAGATTGTCAAACATGGCCTTGATTTTGTGCAGCTTTTTAATGAAGGTAATGAGAGGTTACAGCATCCTGTGTCATGTCAGGGGAGTATTTTAGGAGAATATTTTAAAAAATGGGTTGGGCTGTAACATTTTCAATAGGTAAAAGGTGGGGAGGAGAATTAAAAAATAAAGTCAGACCTGTGCACTACCTAAAATACACTCTGACAAAATAAGTTCATTATTTCAGAGTACATTTTGTCAGTGGGGTGGGGGTTTTTTGAAATAGAAAGAAAATTAGGAAGCTATGCATGTCAGAATTTCCATTACTGTGCTGGAATAGTAAAGATGAAATACCACTGATACCACTCTGTGCTGTGCAACACTAGCAAACAGACCTTTCATTGATTTCCTCATCTACAAAATAGGGGGTTTTAAGTGATAAGTAACATTTCAGTAGCAAATTTAGACTTGAACTTCATAAACCCCAATGCTTGACAGGCCCATCTTCTACAACCTTGGCTTTGAGGGGACAACCTGATGATTTGAGCCATTCTGCAGAGAATAAATAATGCCATGTTCTTTTCAACAGGCAGTTTTTCATCCTGACATTAAATTTCATTTGTTCTTTCTAGGCAAGGAATTTCCACAATGCACAATCGAGGTTTTTAAAATAATGGAGAAAGTAGATTATCCCAGGAATAAGAATGGTGAAATTATTGCAATAATTCATCCTAAACTACAGGTAAATTCTAGAATAGTTTCCTTTTGTGACATTTTCTACTTATTCCTGTGTTGCTCCTGCTACGTTGTTGTATATTTTAGTAATAAATATTTAAAATGCCAATATTGCCAGTGGGTTTTACTTTAGATCTCCCCTAGGGTTAAGTTCTCTCACTAAGGTCATACATTCATTATTTCAGGAACTGCCTTGGGAATCACTTGGGAATCTAAAATTCACTACAGAGTAAATGACAATAGGATAGCTTATGTTTTAAAATATAAACCTAATTTTTAATTCTTAAATAACTGTCTGTTTTATCAGTTGTGAGCATCTGCAGTTTCCTTCTAGTTCACCTTACCAGGGAATTCTGAAAATGACAGCCAGACACACAAAACTCTGTATTAAAATTAAAAGGAATCATTTTAAAAGCTTTTGCCATAAACTGCAGAGATTAGCATAATTAGCATTAACTCAAGAATCACATAAGATATACAAAAACCTGAAAGTAAATATATTCTATTTATTTTCTTTCCCTAAGGATCAAGACTGGCAGCCACTGAAGAATGGTGATCCTCTATTTTTGACTCTTGATGGAGAAGTAATTCCATATCAGGGGGACTGTACAGTCTATCCAACATTTATTAATGAAGCTGCATATTATGAAAAGAAACAAGCTTTAGTAAAAACAGAGAAAATCAAACTCACTGCAAAACACCTCAGATTATCAGTCTCAGAGCAGAGCACTTCTTAAGAGCTTGTTACAGATTTTTCACATAAAAAGTGGGTTTCTTTGTGAAGCCCAGGGGTCTTTCAGTAGTAACTTGTGGGATAAATAAATGCAGAATCTAATTTTAAATTGTAATTTAATTAACCTTGCTGAGCACTTTGAGATCTATTGTCATAATGCTGTTTATGACTGTTTATTGTTCTAATACACTCCTACAGATGCAAAGAATTTATAAATATTTTTATGAAGTTTTTATGAAGAAGCTCATTCACAGTACTACATTATATACAAAAAATTCAGCTTTTCTACTTCATAACCCCAAACCTCAATAACCAATCACTTTTTACTGTGGGTTGATCCTTGAAATTAATTCCTCAGGTAAACACACAAAATGTGAGATGAAGGAAAAACTGGGCAGAGAGAAACAGGGGGAGAGTGTGTACAATAAATTATATTATCTGCATATGTGGCTGACCCCCACTGTGCTGAAGTGGAAGCCTTGAGGTTTTATTTTGTTTTTATAGTTACAAACATAAAAACAAGCTCAAAACAGGATTTCAGAGAAATATACTCTAAAAAGCTTACATTTCATTTTAGTGTATTTCATCATTAATTCAAGCTGCTTCTGATTTAAGGCAAGAATTAGGCAGTTAGTCTGGTTTGGATGAAAACAGTGCACAAACCATACCTGAGTATTCCAGAATGGAAATTAGGAAGGATTCCACATAGGGAGACTTGTTCTGTATCTGTAGAGAAAAAGCCTGTCATAAAATCTTAAAAAGAAAAAAAATGGGGGTTTAATTAATTTCCTGAAGTTGTTGTTCACATATTTGACAAGCTGATGATAAACATTAAGAACTTTGCATAAGGGTACATTAATTACTTACTGAAAGATTAATTGTCTAGATAACTTTCACATTCTACCTTTGAAAAGTGATGTCATCCTCATTTACTAGTAAATTTAAAGTATTTTTTCCTTGCCTTTGTGTAACTCCTATGGCAATAAAATAAAAACAGAGGGCAGAATGTTGATTGAATGACAAGTTTTATTTCCTCAATTTAAATAAAAGTGGTATAAAAATCACAGAATTACCTGCTCTAGTCATTATTCAGAGTGTCCTCGGTAAAAGCCTGGAGACAGCACATGGTTCACGTGAGGTGGCCGAGCTCTGTGGCCACACAAGGAGGGCATGTCCTCAGTGAGAGCTTCTAGAAACAACTCCCTGCTCGTTCCCGAGTTCATCCACAGGGTTTTGTACCCGGGCAGTGGCACAGCTCATCCTTGCAGGGTTTGTTGTGCCTTCCCTGTGTCACAGCCCGGAGCGGCCTCAGCACAGCACAGAGGTCTCGTCGTGTTTCCAGTGGCTGCAGCCTCATGGCCCAGCCTGGTTCCTGAGTGTGTGTGAAGAGGTATTTTTTTCCCTTTGTACAAAAACTGGCACTGAAAGGATCCAAGCAGACCTGTGCAGTCCTGAGGCAAAGTCCTTCCTTGGCAGCTTTGGTGGAAAATTCACAGCAAAAATCAAAGATCCTGAGAGCGCGGGGATTTTTCTTCTCATCCTCACATCTGAGAAAGCCAAACAGTGCTCAGGTGTGACGTGGTCTGTGGGTACACAAATGTGCTTCCCCTCAAATTCCTGTGCCCTGCCAGAACACAGCTGAAGTTTCCTGTGGATCCATCCAGCCAGGCCGTGGTTGGAAGCTCAGGACACGGCGTCCTGCAGGACCCACGCTCACCATCCCTGAAAATACCTTTGCATTATCCTTCCCACTGCAGGGTTCCCTCACGATCTCTTCTGTCTTAAGAAAGTCTTTTGGATCATTTTGCCCACAGCTGCAAAATCCAATGCAATTCTTATTATCATTCAAACACAGAACTGAGTTCCCCTGAGTCTCGCCTAAAATAGCACCTTTAAAACAGGCACCACATGAATAATTCTGATGAAAAGCCATGACACTGGAGACACATGTTAATTGAAATTTAAAAGTACACAGAGAACAAATGTTTCTCCTCAAATATACACACATAAAATAGAAAACTAAAAATATAATTCATAGTACTTGGTCATCACAGGTAGTGAAATAAGAACTACAGAAATGCATTAGAGTCCTCTGAATAAAAAATAGGGTCTGGAATGACATTGCATTGAACTAATTTTGTTCACCTTGGGAAGAAATACTGACTTCTGATTTTTCTGAAGTGGTTGAATGCAAAAATTAATTCAGAAGAACTTCCAGTGTGGTAACTTTTTATGTGGGAAGATGCAACAGCATGGAAAAACCAAGGAGGAAAAGTAATGTTGTCACTGGAGCAAATATCCTCCATCAAGAATTATATTTCTGCCCTGTTATTTCATGGGGAGGCACAGACACACAGTAATAAATAAACAGCAATAAAGTCCAATTACACCCTGGGGACTGCACAGAGGAAAACAGATCAGGCAAAGCCACTGGGACCTGAGGAGGCTTTTTCCAGCTTATGGGACCAAGCCTCCAGTAACACTGACAGTCAATGCACAAGCTGCAGATGTGCCCAGAACCTTGTTATTTCAAAATAACATACTTCATTTAGTCATCTTCAGAACTGAAATGCTTTGCTTTTCTCCACAACAAGAACTTTTTTTTTTTTTCCCAGAGTACAAAATGAGTTTCTCATGAGTTAGAGATTCCAAAACCCATCAGATTGGGATCACGATGACCTTAATTTTCCACAAAAGGAAGAAATAGCTCACATTTGACCTTTTTTATCCAGTTAAACATCTTGAGCCAAGTTTGAGGAGCATCAGGCAAACTTGGACAGCAACAGTTTGAGAGGCTCAGAACTGACCCAGTGAAATAATCCCATTTATTTCAGCTCAGCTGCTCTGAATAAATGGGTTCAAGCCATCAGACTGTGTCACTGAAAGTTTGTGTTCCAGCTGGCTACAGCTGTCCAAAACAGCCACAAAGCTTTCAGCATCCACTGCTGATGCTTTTAACCTTCAGAAGAGCCACACGTCAAGCACAGCACAACTACACAGAAGTTTCAGGCAAATCATCCATTTCTTCAAACGTATTCAGGGTGTTTTTGCTATTAGTTCTTGAATTATCTTGAATTTTGCTTGGATCTGCAAAAAAATGCATTGTAAACAAAACAGGATATGGTAGAAACTGTACAGGCAAGATCAGAGGTTTTGCACCTTTTTTTGTTTGTTAAAAACAAGTATTGATTTAATATAATAAGCTCCCAGTTTGCTACCATATCTTCTACAGAAATTTTTTACCCCAGAGGGAGCTCATTTCTCCAGCACACTCCTGCCCTGGCAGCAGATGGAGGTCTTGGATTTCCTGGCCAACATTTATGTCATCCAATATATATGTTACAAAACTTGTTTGTCACCAACCCTCTCTCCAAGTCTTTAAAAGTAATTTAACACCACTGCCATATTAACCATTAGTTTCTCTAGCAATACTGTGTGGCTTAATAGAAGAGTTTATATTTTTAAAGGTATAAAACTGTATCAAAAAGCATTTCTAAGAAGGAAAGATTCTGCAAATAGCGTGTCACAAAATTCCACAGTACCTGTTGGCCCCGGATCTTCATTAATAAATGAAACATGGGTTTTCCACTCGGTCCATTTCACTTCATTAATCCTGTTTGCATTGTACACAAATTGTGTTATCACCATGCATTATCCCCCAGCTACATCACTGATCTTCCCCCTTTATTCCTTCCTGGGATTGTCACACTTTACCACCTGCTTAGCTGGCACTAAAAGCTTGAATATGTCTTCTGCCCTGTCAGGCACTATATGAAGGTGAGAATAATACCAAGACAACTTCATAATTTCACACATTGTTAGTACAGTCTTGAAATATTTAAGTATTTTTCATTAAACAGCACAGTTCTTTAATATGGTAATCATCAATTACCAATCAACTTAACTGTGATTGCTTTTAAGCTGACATTCAAAGGAGATTATGATAAAGTGACATTTATTGCAAGCAGATTTGATGCTTCTACAGTAAAACATATGAAGATGAAAATCTGCTTTCCTACCAAACCATTGCCTCCATAAAAATTCATGCATTTCCCCTATTTAAACAACTGGTTACAACTGAAAAAACAAAACCCAGTTATATTTTTTGTGCATCTAGAATTTGTAGAGATAATAAAAACACTTTAAAGAGGGTTTTGAGGAGAAATAACCTTGAAGCAGCATAAAGAGAAGAGAATTGATAGCACATTATTCCAGCTTTACTTTACCTTAAACACACCCTGGTGTCATTTTCAGCCACTTTACACCGTTCTCCCAGCTGGAATTTTTTCCTCAGGCATTTTGGTAAGAATTTTTCAAATTCCAAAATAGTCCTGGCTCTCTATTGGCAGTAAATATTAAAATAAGTATGGTTAGCCATGGATTTCACAACATGCACAGTTTGCAGTTCATAACAGGTCAAGCCTCCACCCACAGCCAACACCAAAACCAGCAAATCACTGACAATTTGTGCAAATAGGGATTCAGATTCCTGGAAAAACAGTGAAACATCATCCTGTGACATATCCAGGGGAATGAAAGTCATGACAGTGCATGGATTGGAAATCCAAGCCATGATATCACCTTTAGGATTGTTAATTCCAAAGTCACTACAATTCTCTAATACTGGAATTATTTATTTCTATTGTTCACATGCAAAACCAAATGAGGATTCTCTTTAACACTTAATCTGTTGTGTCAGCACCAGGGTTTTAGCCCAAGCACCTCCCAAACAAACCTGGAGTTTCCAGATGTGCTCACTCTCCTTAGAAATATCCTCCACTGTTTCTCCCATTAACGCAATCAGCATGTTCAAGAGAAGAACAAAAGTCAGCACAACGAAAGTTATGAGGAGCAGGAGAAACAGGACAGGGTACTTGGAGTTCTGCTGGATCTCCAGGTCACCCAGTCCCAGGGTGAGCTTGAACAGATCCATCAGGACAGGCCCCAGGCTGCTGTTGGAATGGCATTCCCCTCCCTCCTGGCACGTCTCGATCAGGGCAGCGAGAGCTGAGAAGAAAGCACAAGGGAATTTCACTCACAACCATTATTTAGGAATACAGGGCATTTCAGCCCAAAGAATTCAAACTGCTTAAGAGAGTCAGAGCTGCCCAGCCACACAGAGCAGGCAGGTGACAGTTCCAGAAAGAAGGAGGAGCCCACATCCCAATGAAATTCCAGGGATTTGAGACCGAGGCAAATCTGTTCACATCTAAACTTCACATCCAGAAGAAACCCCAACATGAGCTCTCATGAAAACAGGGTTCTTATTCATAATAATGCTAAAATTTTTACTCACACAGAGCATCAGTGCTTTTCTCTAGTAATATTTACCTACGCCAAATCCCAGCAAAAACACGATATAGACAACCAAAAACTTTATCACATCTTGCAGGATGACCTGAAAATGGAATGAAACAGTTGACAGAAATTAAAATTCAGACCTAGCTATGTGCTTTTGAATTCTGCAGGGACACAGGTGAGGCACACACTAAAGCATCAGGCTGCTTTCCCTGAGCAAAAAAACCCAAAGGTCTGATTTTTTTATCTCAAGCATGGTGTGTTCTCTGAGAGTGACTAATTCTGGAAAATACAGACATTACAGATTATGATGTAATTAAATTGCAGAACTACATTAGCTGGAAAAAACACAAGCTACTCACATATTTAGTGTAATAAAAATGCCAATATTGGGATACAAACTAGTTCCTGCTGCTGAAGAACAAAGAGTGTGTTCTGCTGAAATAATGCATAAAAACTGGGAATAAGCCATTTCAAAATGAACTATAACATACATATAATTGCTGAATATACTTGATTTGGACTGTAGAACAATGGGGTATCACCAGGCAGGTAAAACAAAAGAAAAACTTGCCTTTTGAATCATCACACTGTAAATGCCCATGGACTGGAAACCTCTGGTGAAATAGAGCATATTGGCCCAGCCAAGGGCCATTGCCAAAACAAGACACACCAGGTGTTCTTTGTAGGAAAACAAGTACAAAAAGACAGAGAAGATCACAAGCAAAGCTTGTATAAAACTGTTAAAAAACAAACATATATGTAAAAGAGACATTACTAGCACAAAACCAACAACAGAATGGAAAAACATGAAAACAAGATTTCTTTGCTCTTTAGGCTTAATTGGTAATTTCATGCTGCTTTTTTATTCTCCCCATGAAATTGGCATTACAGTTTAATGATAAAATAGGTTGGTGCAAGTGGTATAAGTATATTAACATATAAGGATTATATTTATTAAAGCTTAATTTAGGTAAACTATTCTCCCCAGAACAGCTGCTCAATGCAGATTTTGCTGACAGAGACATTAAGAACCCTTACAAGACCTTACAAGCCATTTAATTGTAGCTTTAGCTTAATGAATTGATAGAATCATTACAGATTTAAGACAAACAGGGAAGACACTGGCAGGTGGGAAAAATCCACTCCATGCACATCAACCCTGGTATTGTTACTGACAGTGCAACCAATAGTTTGTGTCACAGAAAAGCTGCAGGTAAACTTACACCCATCCCTCTAAAACTGATAATTTTGAGGAAAAAACGTGAATCTCTGCCACAGGAGCATATTCTCTGTGACCACGAGGGGGATTATTTTATATATAGTGGGAAAAAAATATATATATGCATGTCAGACTTACAATGCAAAGTGGAACCAGGCATCAGAGAGAATGGACTGCAGGTCTGAGGGCCTGAGCAGGAAGATGGCCACACTCTGTGCAGGCAGAAACAGAAAATACAGGCATGGTGGAAGAGAAAACAGACCTCAAAACCTGTTTTTCAAAATGATTTAACTGGTGTTCTACACTAATCCATCTACTAATAAGATGTGGTAACTTCCAGAATTAATTCTTTTATAGGGCTGTAAATTCCAAGGTTAAATTTCTGTCATTTCTGGCATAATTTAAGTTACTGTTTTTAATTACTTACAGTACATGGCAAAGTTATACCATGGGATATATTTTTTTTCATTACAACTTGCAGTTCCTTTGTCCTTAAAGCCAATAATTTGACAATACTGATAGCATACAAATATCAGATCACTGCATTGACAATCTGAAAAGCAAACATCCTTATATTTGTTCCACAGTTGTACACAAATATATAACCAGGGTCATTCTGAATAAGTAACTGTGCCAAAGAGTTGAAAATTACACATATCAAAGATACTCCATGTGTATTGCAATATCAGCAGCACCATATTCACAAATTTAGAGAAGTTCTTTAAAAATTAGCTGTATAGTTGTTACTAAAACAAAAATTCTTACCTCTTTTATGGCTAAAAATATTGCTCCTAACATAACCATCACCTGCCCTGACAACTGTAGCCACCCCACTCCTCGGGTCAGAGCCAGTGGATAAGGAGGAGCCTGCAAGACAAATCCAGAAGGAAAATCTCAGTTCCATCCCTGAAGGGTAAAAGGCAAAGCAACAGAAACCTGTAACTATTTGGGTTCACAGTTTCCTCCCCCTCCTGGGAGAATTTTCTTGGTGCATTTGTATTTTAGGGCACGAAATGCAGATCTAATGCTCCCACACTGATGTGGGAGAACGTGGCCTCTCTGTGCCTAGATATTCCAAATATCTGGTCTTGTTTTAGCATCTTAAATACAATTCAGGAAATACTGTTGCCTTTTAAGTCAGTAAAATTTGCTGAGATTCAGCTGCTGTACTCACTTCATTTTCATTAGGCCTGTGGTAGGAAACCAATGTTAATGTGACATTGTACAGGAAATAAAAACAGCAGGACATGAAAAACATGTGCCGTGCAAACTTCTTCCATTTCATCCTCAGGAGGGAGTTCAGAGGCTCCAAAGTCAGCATTTCGTGGCGATTCTGAGGAGGAAAAACAAAAAGTAAAAAAAAAAATTAGTATTTCAATTTGCTGCCTGTAAGGAAACTGAATTTTAGGTGTGAATTTTATGTATTTCATTCCATGCTATCCTTGCTGCTCTAGAAACACCTCTGTGCTCAGGGATGTGCCAGAGCACCCTGAGATGGGACAAAGGGACAATTCCTCCTCCTGCTGGGATAAGCTGCCATTCCCAGCCTGGTGAATTATGACTGAGCTAAAATTCTCCTGTGAACTCCTGGTCCTGCTTCCTATGGGAGTTTTGTGACAGGATTTGAATTCAGCAAATGTAAAATCCTGGCTTTGTAAATCAAACACTCCTAAGCACCTAAAATACAAACCTGTTAAGTAAAGTTTATTTGGTCTGAGCAGCTTGGCCCTATTTATGTTCCTAAGTCAAATTAATGCTTCAAATATAGGAAAAGAAACTCCCCAAAAAACTAACCTGTGTTGCAGGAGCTGAATGCATGTTTGCTTACAGCTGACATTATGCAGCAACATGAAATTTATCTTGCTCCTGATACAAAAACTGAGAACCAAAAATTACTGCTCACAAGTAATTCAGTTGTTTGCAAGGCTGCCACATCTAAAATGGGGGTACTGCTAGAAAAAAGATATATTTTATATAAAAATAGGCAACTTACACCAATATTTGTATTATAGACAATGATTTCCAGCACTGAGTTGTCAGCAGTGGTATCCAGCTCTGTCAGATCATACAGAGAAGACTGAACAGGACCATAAGCCCAGTCTGTGAATTTTCTTGACAGGCTCCTGTTTGGCTTCTCTCTGATCTCTCTGCTCAGGATGTACTTCAGGATCTAAAACATGAAGAGATCATTTGTCAGCAGCTCTGTTGTTCATGGGAAAGGAGAAAGCACATGAATATCCTTGCCCAAACTCTCACCTGTTACCTACAACACTTGGTACAGTTGTGCAATTTCATGTATTTGTAATTGTGTTATTCAAGGAGGGGTGCTGGAGGTGAAAAACCTTTAAGAAATAAGTTCAGTGTTTTTAATGCCTTCAGGTTTTCTGTCAGATATTTTTCTAAAGGATGAAAGCACAACTTTCCTCCATGTGTTCATTTATACCTTCCTTGAACTGAATTACTTTCTAAACCATCCCACTGCCAATTCTCTACACTACAGTTGATTTATGCAAACCAAATTCTACAGCAGTACAACAGAGCAGTTCTAGTGAGTTTTCTGAAATTGTTTGGTGGTAAATGCAGAATTTCTGTACAGCAGAAGGCTGGTTTTAAACAGCTTGTGTAGTTTGTACAGGGGGAGTGAATTACAGAGAAACCTTGAAGCATAAAAACGTACTGCTAGTGGAAATATTTGTTTTGTTTTTGTTGTTTTGAACAAAATTAGCTCACCAAACACTGATACAAAATAGCATAACCAGCCTGGAAAGAGACGTGTCAGAGCACAAGTTTCTCTCAGATGCTACTGAAATCACACCCACCTCTAATTTCCCTGTTTTTGCAGCTAATTGCAGTGGTGTCAACCCCTCCTTATTCTTGGTTGTTTCCAGATTTCTGTCTTTACTTTTCAGCAGAATCATGTCATACATTCTGATCACAAAGTCATTCTGTGTTCTGGAGTCCTCTGCCACGGTAACTAATGCGTGGAGGATATTGTTTCCTCTGGAATCCTGAGAGGAAATATTGGTGCTGGCATTGTCCATTAACAGCTCAATTATGTCTGGCTGGTTGGTACATGCTGCTAAAGCCAGTGCAGTCTCACCTACAGAATCACACAATGCAACAAGTGGTCATGTTTTATTTCAAGCATTCAAATCAGAATAGAAAATATTGTGTTAACCATCCTAATATATGAAAGCACATTTATATATTGATTGCACTGGATTAAGCTCTTGTTTTGTGGAAGTTTGGGGTATTCCTTCTTAACTTTTCCAGAAATATCTCAATTCCACTTACCAAAATAAAAGCCTTCATGCTTGTGTTTGGGATTAAAGAAAACACCCTGGGCATGAGCATTGACATCAGCTCCTTTTTCTATGAGGCTCTGGGTGATTTCATACTGTCTCCTCTCAATGGCAATATTTAGAGCTGTCTGGCCTGAAAAAGCAGACACAGGAATTTAGGGCTGAGTCTCTCAAGCACACTCTGAAACATTAATGATGTTTCACGAAGGATGGCACCAGTGATAATGAATAAAAGTTGGTTCAAGGGATTTAAACCATCATTATTTTATGGACATTATGTTTAACCATATACCTGAAACTGCTATCAGATGGCAATACCTTTATATGCCTCTTCTGTGTATGCTGCATTGATAAATCTCTCCAAAATGCCATTTTCCTCTGCAAAGGACAGGAGCATGTTCACTATTTCATTTGTGTTCTGGTTGATGTTCAGCAGAGCTTTCATCAGACAAGTTTTGCCAGTGTCAGAAGCCGTGAACTTTTTCATCAGGTAATCTACAAGAGTGACTTTTGAGATTAGATCATTGCTATTTATTAAACTTCTGTTCAGTAGGGGTGAAACCTGAGGGACATAGATGAACACAAACTATTTGCCAAACCATTACTCCATCCTGTTCACTTTGCTCTTGAGCACCGAGGCCACCGAGGTTTTCCTGTTGGACGTCCCAGTGCCGCAACTCCCAAATTCACAGGGAAATAAAGATATTTCCCAGGTTTAGGAAATAAAGAGCTTTCCCTGAGCCAGCACCAGCCCTTCCCCAGGTGGCTGCAGAGCTCACCTGGCACAGGCAGGTTGGTGCAGGCACTTGATCTCTCCTTCAGCTCTGCCAGCAGCCGCTGCAGCTCCTCCACGTTCCCCTCGGACACTGCCCGGAACAGGTTCCTCTTCAGCTTCTTCCTGGCACTCCTCAGCTCAGGGCCTTGGGATGTGTTAGCACTGAATTGTGAGAAATCATCATGAAGGAAATCATCATGAAGTTGCTGTAACTTATCCTGGTTTGTTTTATTTTTTTTTTTTAATAAGAGTAAAACCAAATACAATTATTCACCCCAGACCACACGAGCTTGCCTCGCTTCTGTGGATAGCTCAGAACATTTCTCACATTGCTTGTTTGCAGGTAAGTGGGCTGTTGAGAGAGTGCTTTATTATAAACAGCACATTTTTCAAGTATTCTCTGTTTTTTTCCGATTTATCCATTCTTTTAGAATAAAGGCTAAGAAACATTTATTTGCTCTGCCACAACTGACTGCAGTGCTGAGGTTACCTGGTGCTGCTCTCTCAGCAGGAGGGAGTTCTTAACCTCACATCTTACACCATTTTCTGATCATTCTTTATTCTGGAAAAAGAATGATTTCATATTTCCTCCAAGCAGAAATACTCCATGCCTGACTGTGGTGTGTAGGTCCTGCATGGCCATCTAAGAAACACCCATTATATATAAAGAAATCTCCCAATAAATATGAAAATTAAGAGATTCGAGTTGTTTATTTCAACATTTAATTTTTGGAGGATCAGAAAGGCATGCACACACGTGACCTTTTTTCCCTAAAACATGGCAGGAAGAATAAGTAATATCTACCCTACCACAGATTTAATCAGTTGAAAATGTGCTGAGAAATATTTGTGTCTCCACTCACCCACAGCTGTCCACATTAGGACTGTATTCAGTGGCATCATCCTGAAGAGACTGTGGGGAATCCATGTCTTCCCCATTTCCAGATGCACTGCAGAGAAAGAAAAGCAAATGTGCCAAGACATTAGCAGGTATTTTGGCAAATTTCATGAAGAAACAGCCAATAGTAGGACAGAGTATCTACACTAGAGCTTAAATTAGTCCAATTTGACATCGGCCTTGTAATTCTATCATTTTATCTCCCATATGGATTTTAAAGGGAATGATAAAAATGGAAAGACTTCCCAGGATTTTATTATATTTTTAAAAAGAGCACATTAGGAAAGCAACCTGCTTTGTGTTTTATTGTACTATTTCACTACAGATCCTGAAACCGTGGGAACTTTTTTCTTTTTTTATTTTTAATGATCACTGTTTTTTATGCATCACCCTGAATGCTTGAAGCTTACATTCTTCCTTTTCACAGGCTTAATTTGTCATCTGGCACAGAACAAGTGCTAAATCAGTAGCAGTGAGTGAGTTGCAAGCCCATAATGGAAGATTTACCTAAAGATTTACTACACAAAACACTGTAGCCAATTCAGGAGTGTTTTGTGGCTGACTTGAATGAAAGAAATTGAGGACTGGGCCCTACATAGATATTTTGCTGATATATTTAAAGGATTTTCAATGGCACTGATATTTTTTAATTGCTGTACGTAATTTCTACACAGTCCTAAAAGCAGATCTGACTTAGAAAAATTAGGATAAATGAGTTACTTACTTGTGTTTTTGTTTTCTCTAAGGTTCAGATTGGATGAATTACCTCAGGTTAATAATTTAGGGAACCAGAGCTATTAATTATTGTCAAAACAGATGCATGGACAGCACTGCTCTGCAGGTATTCCCTTCCCTTTGAAATGAAGCTGGGAGCTCCGAGTCCATTCTTATTCCATCTGTCCCTTCTCTGCAGAAAGCTGAGTAATATGGTGACAAAGCACATGTGCAGGTCACTTCCTGAGTGAGAGGGCGAAATTTGGACACCTCTCCTCTGAAACCAAAATCAGCCTGTCAGCCAGTTCCTAAAAGCTGACCAGACATCCTTAGACACAAAATCCTTTGGCCATTCTGGACCTGTGGCAGATTCGTGACATATTTCCCTCACTCATAATTATTGGCTGTTAGCATCCCCCACTTTTTTTTTAATTAAATGTATTCTTCCCAGTCATATTTTTTCTCTATTCATTCAGCATAAATGGCTGCTTTAAATATTTCAGATTCAGCATTTCCACAGTTGATTGTTCATGAGCAATAGAGGGAAGACGTCAGCAGCCAGCTGGGAACAGAGCTTGCTAAATTAGGCTGTGGTCTTCACACAGCAGAAAACACCCAAATGAGAGCATGCAGTTTGTTCTAATGCACCATAAATAAAAGGCTAAGATTTAAAAAAAATACTGATTTTAAATTTATTCAGATCTGAGGCCTGATTTATTCCATGGGAACGACAGCAGTAGATAAAACCAAAGATAAATCTCCAGTGAAGTTCTGTCTTTGAAGTGACCAAAAGCTATGAAAAGTCATGTGAAATGCTGGCACTGAGGCCCAAGGAGAATTAAGGAGAAGCTGCTGGGAAGAAAATAGATATATTTACAGCAGAACCATTGCTTGTGCATCTGTGACTTACCACGGGCGAATATTTGAATCCATGGGCTTGGAAAACACGGGGGGAGAGGTGTTATTGGGACTGGCATTGCTTTCAAAGCCATCAATCTCCAGGAAAAAGTGGGAACTGTTGAAGACAGTGCATTTAAAAAAATATCAGTGATAAAAGGCAAGCCCAACCATAAACCAAGAAAACAACTACCAAGGGCAAGCTTGACAATTTATCTCTCCTGGCATTAAACCTGAGGTGGAGCAGACCTTATCTGCTTCCCCTGAGGGGATCCCAACCTCCAGCCTGTGCCCAGCTCTTCCAGGCTGGCAGATGGGCAAAATTCCCAAGGTATTTTTAGAACACGTGGCATCAGATTCTGACATGTGTGAGCAGCAATCTCTAAACCAGCCTTGCACCCCAGCTCCTGTCACTGCCAAGCCACACAAAAATGCCTTTTTTTTTAATCCTAGTCCCTGGTCTTCCAGCCAGGAGCCATCAGGATGGATCATTTCAAAGCCATTAGCAGTGACAGTGATTAAATCAGAAATTTTGAAAGGTCACAGGTTCAGTGACATCAGGCATTTCCACCAGCCAGGCCTGAGTGTGTCCTCTTGCCTACATGACATTTAACTGTTTTCCCTATAAATAATAATAGAAATATTTATAGGGAAAAGAAATAAAACTTTCAACAACGCAGAAAAAGTGATACAAAAGAAAGATTTCACCTTTTAAAAGCCTGCAGAGTTGAGAGGCAAAAAAATCAATGGCTTGGTTTTACTGGATCTCAGTAAAACATTGCTACAGCTCACCACAGGCTGAGGAGTTTCAGTGGTGGATGCAGCAACTCCCACAGGGGCTGTTGTTCAAAAACTGCCTTACATTTCTAAAATGTTGCAGCAGCCACCTGGAAAACCTTTCCAATTCACCTAATATTTATGTGTTTGTCCATAGGGCATTTTTCCTCTAACTGCATCTTCCCCAAAAAACCTCGTTGAAGTGAAGCACTTGCATTGATGGCAAAATGCAGTGTATTATTAGGACACTAGTGAATAACCTGCTGATATTTGCTAAAAATAGCAGTGTCTAGTTCATCTCGTTTTCCAATGATTCTGGCATCCAACAGCTGTGCAGCAGCTGGGAAGGGAACCCTGTTTTGGGGGCTGACAAACCTCACCTCTCCTGGCTTGGGGGTGTCCTGGGGGTGAAAAAACACCCCAAAAGCCACCGTGCAAAGCAGGGTGCCATTAAATAGCCCGGAGCTGACGTGGCCAGGTGCTCTGCCCACAGCCATCCGCGGGCAGACACCTCCTCCCCGCCTGCCTCTCCCATTTCCTGGGCTTAATTACAGACTTAATCCACCCGAATTCCAGGAGCTTCCAGCAGGGAATGCCGCTGTCTTTCAAGAAAGTGAATATTGCCGATACACGCTGCGAGTGAGAAATGCCACCCTGGGAGTGCAGCAGGCGCTGGTGGGGCAGCGGAGGGAGAGTTTTGAAGGAACAGGGCGAAGCAGCGCTGGAACATGTAATTAATGGGATATGTTAAAGGCCTGCATTAAAATGCACGTGATCTCGGTGCTGTGTGTTACAGGAATGCTGTCAGCCACACCCGGAGCTCTGGGCTGAGAGGTGGGAAAAACCCCAGGGTTACTGTTCCTGAGGCCACAAGGAATGCGAGATAGGAGTTAAGTAATTGAGGGCTTGGCTTTGGCAAGATTCCCGTAACTCCACAATCTGCCATGGAATTGCCCCTTTTTGGAGTGCTGGGTGTATCGTGAGCTGTTCAGACACATTGTCTCCCCCCCATGCCACCAAAGAGCTTCTCTTCTTGAATTTAATGACAAAAAGACAAACTGGACCACCCAGGCAGTGGATCTCAAATAACTCCGGGCGCCATTCCTGTGGAAAGTGAGTCCTCTGATTATTGAGAATTATAAATGTCAGAACAGCCACAATTGGCCAGGTCTTCAGAGTTTCAGAAATTGCCATAATAACAGTAATTATCCAGAATGAAAAGTTTATGAATGAAAATCCATCCTTGCTCTACAGTAACTTAGTTGACTTCAGAGTATTGGGCAGGAATTACATTTATATTACTTATATTTACCCATTCATATTAAATACAAACCCTCAATCCCTTTATTAATTCTCTAATATCAATTATGAATGAAAGTGAATATTTTATAAAACAGCAAAATAGTCTCATTAATCAGACTAATGAAAAATAGAGTTGAATTTAGGTTTCTGTTTGTGATAGGATTTTTCAAACCTCCTGCTCTCCCAGCCCTCTGCCTCTCCATAATCTGTCACATTTCCATGTGAGGCTAAGTTTGAAATGCTCCCTTTCTTCAGGCCAGCATCTCTTACATAAAACCTGGTGTGTTCTTCCATGTGATCTCTTAAAAAAGATCACTTCATACCAAACATTACCCATCATTAGATCGGATTCTTGTGAGGTTAGACAGAACAAAGACGTTGGTGGTATTTCAGCGCAACGATCTCCTAAAGGAGATAAAGCAGGGAGTTTTGGTGGTTTAGACTGAGCTGCAGTCCTACCTTTTCTTGGTGGGAGTGCCTTCAGTCACCTTTTTCTCTTGCTGGTTTGCAGGGGGAATTCCAGGTGGGTTTGTTTTCTTGCCCATTAGTGGAACAATTTCGTTGTTATCTTTAATCATGTTTCTGCAGTAAAGAGACATCAGTTACTTGACTCCTGTTCCTTTGAAGGAAGTGTGGTGACCAAATTACCTGTTTACAGTCTCTTCACGTGTAAACACACAAATATTGATCCTTTTCCCCCAAAGTTTCTCATTTTTTAGCTGCTGAGCACACACCCCCACTATTTCATGTGTCAAATCTGGAGGGTTATACACGACTCACTTAATTTCAGCCTATGACAAGTGCCATTAAAAGTGGTACCAGGAGAATCATAAATTCAAGCCTGCCTAAATTAAACTGAAGGGAGCCTGTCAGTCCCAGTGACAGTGTGGGTTATTTAGAGAAACAGAAAGAGCACGATGACTTTTATAAGTATCCCTGATGTTGGGCATCTTTACAGATAATCTGAGCAGTCTGCTCTTGACCAAGACAATTTCAGAAAAGTGGTAAATTCCAGGAAGATCTGTGCAACAGAAAACGGCTAAAGGAAGGTTCCAGATGTGAAAAGAACAAAGAAAATTCCCTGAAAAATTCTCACTGCATTGGAACAGCAGAAGCAGCAGACTGAAAATGATGCCCAAGGTGAGCTCAGCTAAATTATCACATGGATAACAGCCAGGATTTGTGTTCTGGTGATTTCCTAACGTTTCCTCAGGAAAAAGAAAAAAACCCCATGATTTTGCTGGATGGAAATGACCCCCAACACAGGGCATAAAAGGAGCCTGATGCATGTTACCTGCCTAGGAACACCCACAGCATGGATTCTGTAAGGAATAATGAATAACATCTCCCTGTTTCTCAGTCTAATACTCAAGGGCATAATTTTAAATGTCCCAGGATAATTTGAAAGCAAGAAGGTGAATTCAGGACACATTAAAATTCACTGAAGGCAAACCCAGGAAGATTTATGAGGTCAGGGATCCATTCCCAAGGAAATCAGGGGAGTGCCCTCCACACCCAAGGACAAATGGTAAAAATAATTTGCCTGCAAAGTCTGAACAAAATCAACTACACATTTTTCCCCCTCCTACTCCACTTTCCTTAATGTGACAAATGTACACACACAGACTTTCTGCTCCTGTCACAGTGCTGTCAGTGTGCCTTAGCACCAGCATTCCTTCATTATGGGAGTATCAAGATACAGAAAGCAGATTGTTCAGAGTGTTTGAGAAGACATGACACCTGGTACAAGAGAGGAGCCAAGAATATCAAATACACTGGTATTTGAGTGAAAGTCTATTAATGCATAAACAACAAATGTTTAATTGTGGCAATTTTCAATCCCAAGTACAGAGAACTGAGAATTTACAGGGTCCAAACACTCCTAAGTGCAGCTGTAATCTCTTGGCACTCTGTGCAATAGGAACTTGAAACATTGGAAAGGACTCCTTACCTTGCAAAGGCTGCCTGAAGAAACAGGCATGAAAATAAATTCTTATTGTGTTTTCTACCATTGGCAGGTGTGTTCACACTAGGAAGCATTCCTAGCTTGGATGAATTCCCTAAGAATTCGTATCACAGCTTTCATAGAAATAATTTATAAAGGGAAAAATATTTTTACTTGCATACAGAGAATAACACAGCTTCTAGAAAATGCAGAGAGGAGCTGAATTTGGAGATGACACTGGAGGTGGGAAGAGGAGGGTTGTCTGTGGCTCTGGAAATGCCACTCACGTAGTCCCCAGACACATGTTGTGTCAGTGAATACACTGATAAACATTTAGTCTAAACACAGCTAAAACAAATGACTGTTGTCTTGCTTAGTTCATAAATAATTCTGCTATTTACTTCTTACCAAGTACTTAAAGAATACAAAGCAGTGTGTGGGCAAAGACATCTCCCATCCCAAGGAAGAGGCAAATGGGATACTCGATAGAAATCAAATAAAAGGGGCACATAGTGGTGACGGACATTAAAAAGCTTCAAAAAATAAGTGACTTAAAAGGAAGAAAATAGTTGGGAACAGATTAAAAAGCCCAAAAGTCAACAAAAGGAGTTGCCAAGTTGAGAAGGACACAGCTGGGTGTGAAGTCAGAAAGGTGGGAGAGTAGAATGAAGAGCTGGAGGAATAAAGATCAAGGTTAAATTCTTAAATTCCTCTTGTTTGTGAGTGATGCTGGAGCTGCTCAGAGATGGCAACACCTTCCTGCAAGGGCAGCAGCTCAAAGCCCCATTTGCAGTCAGTTTTCACCACAGAGATTTCAGCAGTGACTCGAGAACAGGCTGCACCTCTGAGGAGAGGTGGGAAATAATCAAACATAGCACTGAAGTTGTATTGGATGATGAAGGACTGCTGAGCCATCAGTGATGGAAGGAAAGAGAGGACAGATTTCCTTAAGTACAGAGGGAGTACACTTTCAAAAGCACAGAGATGTGACTGTACCCCAGCCAAAAATCCATTTAAAATGAGCTCTCAGCCTGCCCAAGAAAATAACTGCAGGCACAAGAGCAGAAGTACCTTGTTACAGTGCTGAGGTAGTGTCTGCTTCATTTTTAATCACAAATAATTGTGTGCTGAGATGAAAACTAAGCTGGGCTTTCATCAGCAGCTTCCAGTGCATTATCATTTTCTGTAATCTCTGACAGATAGAGAAAAATAGTACAGCAGCCTGAAAAGTGTCAGATCTAAGCAGTGTAGCTGATGTAACCTGATACAGAATGTTGTCTTTGGTTGTAACTATTTTCTACTCCCATTATCTCCTTAATTGCCACTTGCAGGCCACCAGAGAAGAGGCTTATTTGAAGTGGCCAGCAAGACAAAAACACTGCATTGATTTATAGAATTAAGAACTACTTTGAAAGGGATCTGAGGGGTTGGTATCTGACCTCCAGTGTGCTGGGGGTAAGAGAAGGGAATTTATCTGTGCTGGTGAATGGGATTCTGCCATGCCTACACATTATCACAGATTCACCTTCGGCTTATCTGAGAACAAGAAAAATCACACAGTGTCTTTATATCTCAGTAACAGTTTATACGATGTGGGTAAAGAGAGAACCCTACAACTCAGAAGAAACACTCAGCTGTGATGTTGTGGCACAAAAGTCTCCCCTTCCCTGGGGGCAGAGGAGGGGAAGTGATTTCCAAGAGCTGTTTCATTCTCAGGCTCCTCGGAGCAGACCCTGACACTTTCCAGCACCTACAACCTAATTCTTGCTGGCCCATAAAAAATAAATCCCCTCCCCAAGGGGAAAGCTGATAAAACTTCATTCTGACTTTCCTGGATTATTTATAAGTCATATCAGCAGAAAGTTATACTTGGTAGGAAGAGCTTCATCTTCCTGTAAGATTTTTAAACTTTTGAGGGGCATTCATAGACTTCCAGTGCTGCCAAAAATGCTCATCTTGGTGAGAAATTTTTACTTTATTATGAAGTTTTTTCCTAAGAGAAATTTTTAAAAACTCTGAAAAGCAACATTTTTCCCTGAGGAAAAAGGATTTGAGATTATTTACCTGCCTATTTCTGAATTAAATAAAGAGGTTTTCTGAGTTGAAATAACTTACTCTGTAACTTTGGCTTTCAGTGGTCACTACAGTAGCTGAAACTTCTGGTGGAAGATGATGAATGTATTAAAGTTTTACTTGTATGATATTTTGGATCCCCTTGGCACAGGAATTAGGAAGTGCAACAGTGTTCCAAGGCTGATAAACACAAATTAAATGAGGCCTGTCCTCCTTCACTCCTGAGCGCCCAAAGAAGTAGCGTGGCACAGCTCAGGAGAGCCATTTACAGAGCAGAAAAGCAGAAACCAGCACAACAGAAACACATTCTCTGCCCGAAGGATGGGGTTCACCTTTGTCTCTGGAAGATTTCCCTCTCTCCAGAAGGATCACACCCCAAACGCCCCCGGAGCACTCACCCTGCTCACAACACCTCCATGTCGGCGTGGACGGATCCGGGCGGCGAAAATCAAAGCGAGGCCCCACTGACAACATCCAAAACTCATCTGCCAAGGGAGCAAAACCACACTCAGGCTCCAAACTACCCTAAAAACACAGAACCAGCCTGCTCCAGGCATCCAGTGTGCCCAGCTGGGAAGCAGAGCCAGGGAAGCGCCGAGGGAGCGCGGCCGGCCGGGGTTTGCTCCATCTGAAATTAGGGAGCAGGGAGAAACTGGCCGGGCAACAACTCTTGACTTCAGAGCTGCCAAAGTGGGATGACACACAGGCAATAATTACACACTGGGGTGTTACTAAAGCTGAGCTGCTCACAGGTGACTTCATGGCAGCAGGGGAGTATCTCAGGCCATCACTGCAGTTTGCAAAGGAAAATGGTGATGCACCTGCATTTGGGTTGTAAATGACACCTTTATGTCCTGCTCTGTTTATTACACGGCATAGACCTACTCAGAAAGCAGAAAGCAAAAAAGAAGGAAATGATCCTAAGTGCTCCAGCAAGCAAAATTTTTTGCTGTTACTTTGAAAATTTACAAACTACAATGGAAAATCTTATACTTTCACAGTGCTGTCAGGGAAAACATGGTGTGTGTGTGTTTAAATTTTTCCCTACCTGTAAAAGATTTTCATCAGTATGTCCCCACAGGGGCTGTGGGAACACAACCAGTTGGGTTTCAAGCAAATGTGACAGGCAATGGCTTTTCTCAGCTTTTCTACTTTGGAGCAGTTGAGCAATGGTGAATGCAGAATTCTGGTCTGAGACATACCAGAAGAATGACCAGAAGTTCCTCTGCTCTTTTTATAGAGTCTTTGCATTATCACCAGAAATAGGATGTGAAAAATTCGTGTATCTCTGCAGTCAGACCTGCAAGGTGTATTTACAGCTGCTGTTCTTGACTTAATTATTAGATGGGAGTTTAAGAAGAACTATGTAAGCAGCAAAACAGGAATCTTTTTTCAGCTGCAGACAAGGGCAAAAAAAGTCAGGTTTGGGTGGTGTTTTTTGGGAGAAGGTAGATCAAACTTTGGAAATAAAACCAAAATACCTTTGGATACTACAGACATTTTAATCCAAAGACATTAAAATACATCTACAAACTTAAGGTAAGCTCCTCCTGTTCATAAAGTATCTTTAAAAACAGGTCTGCTGGGTATTACATTTGCCTCAGACCTCGTGTGAAATGCCAGGAGCACTGCACAGTTCCTGGTAATGAATCAGCTCCCCAGGAGCTGCGTGGGGAAAGGGGCTGTGCCTGGGCTGGTTGGATTTGGCACTGGGGATCCCTTTGCTTGGAGGTGCTGAGCACACATCCAGCTCTGCCCGACTCAAATTCCTGCTCTACTCCAAACCCTGTGCCAGGAAATGGTGTTCACAGCTTGCCAAAGGCCTGAGCTAAACTCTGACAGCCCAGAAGCAGCTGCTTTGATGGTCTTTTAGCTGCTGCTGTAAGAACCTGGAATAAGGACTGGATCCTGCCATCCCCTCCTGCCTGGGAGACCAGCAGGAGGAACACAAACTCAACACAAACTGTGAGAAGCTGTTTAATTGAAGTCACTCTAAGGATGGAAATGGGCAAAGCCACATGAAATCTGGGTGAAGGTGCATTTCAGGACTCTTGCTTTACCTCTGATCAACCACAGTAACAGAAATCCTTTTGCTAAGGAGAGAAAATGAGTTTGGCAGCAAGCAGGACTTTGAACTTGGAAAGCAGCTATATCTGCAAGCACCCAGATCTGTGTGGTTTAGCAGAACACAGGACCTAGCAGCAGGGTCTATTTATAATGTTGTGGCAGTTACCCAGAGAGGAAAAATCTGGGACAAGCTGCAGCAAGAGAGGCAGAGCCCTGCTCCCAACCTGCCCAGGGAAAGGTGCAGGGACTGCAGGAGCTGTGAGCAGCTCACACTCAGCAGCTCCACTCCCTCCTGCCTGCTCTGGGAACAGCTGCTCCTTGCTCTGTCAGGGCAGCCTTGACCCCCTGAACCCCAGGCTGGCCTTTCCTCTGCAGAGCTCAGATTTAGGGAGCAGGAGCCCTCCCTGTTTCTGGCTGATCTCCTGAAAACAGAATTTTGGGGTGCTGTGAGCCTGAGCTGGCCTGCTTGTGAGGACAGACTTGAGAGCCAGGAAATGAGAGGCAGAGCTACAGTCAGTCACATCTGTGCAAACATTTTCTTCCAGTTTTAATCATTAACCTGCTCAGCCCATTTGTTCCCTGCTCCACCCTGATGTTTCTGACAAGGGCAGCATTTTTCAGGAGCCATGGAGGCTTTTGCAAGAGGCTCTGTCATGACCATGACCATTTAATAGAGTTTTACAGCAGCCACCAGCTGCTTCAGCTACTGAAGAGATGCCAGAAGGGTCAAGAACATTAATAACATACATCTCCTATTAAAAATTCCTTGAAAATTTCAGCTTTGGACAGTCTGTGCAGCACAAATAAGCACCAGAAGCCTTGTGTGGCATTATTTTGTTTTCCTAGGAAGTGTTAGACTCAGTAGAAACCAAAATGAACAAGATGAAGGAAACCCCAGATGGGAGGGAAGGAGCATTTGGAGATCTTCCATCTGACATCAGCAAGTCAGAGCTGCATTTGCTCTTCTGCTGGTACAGGACACCATCCCAGGCCAACTCACATTAGAAGTTTTTCAGATTTTATATTTAATGCTGTGATTTTCAGTACCCCAGCACAGTCATTAAGGGGAAAAGCCACTATCTAAAAGCATTTTTGACCTTGGGTAACATCAAGAATAACTGTAAATTACTGATTGTCATCATTCCATTCCCCAAGCTCCATAAAAATAACCCAAAATTAGGAACTAAAACACTGAGCATACCAGTAGCAGCCCACTTCCCCTGAGCAAGGTGTTTAATTGATTCACAGGAGTTTCCCATGATTTTTCACTGTGCTCTCCTCCTCACTCCTCCCCTCAGAGTTAAACTTGTCCTGGGCTCACCTCTGTGTGCTGCTACACAAAGAGCTTTTCACACCCCTCCAGACAACTGAGTGGCACTTGCAAATATTTATACATTATGCTGATAAATTGCAAGATAAGAGGCTGCTTTGTGCAGCTGAGCAACAGGAAAATGAATTAGCCTGCAAGTGTGTGACTCTCACCTACCAGGAGACAGCCTTGTGGGAAGTCATTGAGGAAAACACTGGGGTATCACTTACCAGTTGGTGCAGTCTGGGCTGCAGGGACAGGTCAGCCTCTTTAGCAATGCTGGGATGCATTTCTGGAGATCTCCTTCCCAAAGATCCCTTCCAGGAAAGAACAGTCCCATGCACGAGGGGGTGGAGAAGGCTTGCTGGAGCCTTCATCACAAACATGCTCCCTGCACTGTGCAGTTCATGCTTTTTGCTTGGGCAAAATATTGTTATCCTAATTATTTCCTATTCTTCCAAACTACACATCCTGGACCCAATTCCAGCAGCTTTCCAGCTGCTGCCCTGAGAGTTCTGCTCAGCACAGTGAGCAGCTCCCCTCATTACACTCCTCAGTCTGTCCCTGCTGCTTTCTTTCTTTCTACAGCCAGGAAAAAGAGCATTTTTCTTCTGCATTTGAGCAGTGCCCTGCTGAATCAAGGCTCACATTAGTAGAACAGAAGAGCAGAGAAAAGCCTGAACCTATACCTCAGCTTCCACCCACCACCCCCAACCAAAAAACCCAAAGCTACCTCTCTTCCTCCCTTATTATACCCTCTCCCCACCTGCCAGGGTACTCACTTCCACCTGCAGCTCCCTAATTCCCAAACCTGTGGCCAATTCCCTTTGCAGGGATGGGCTCAGTAATGATTAAGTTGAAATAAGTGCAGTAAAAATCCACTTTATGGAAGTGGCATCAATATTTGACTCCAGGACACAGTTACCCCATCTCTAGGCAAAGTGTCAGGGCTGCCTAAGCATGGGATAGTGAGAAGCAATGGGAAGAATGGCTTTGTTACTTTTTTCCAGTGTGTTTTCCTGTATTTGTGCTGTTCTCAGTGTCCCGTGCCACTCCTGAGGCAAAAACAGACAGCCCAAACCTACAGAGTCCTTTGCCAGCCCTCCCTGTACAGATGTGCAGGTCCAGATGTGCAGGGTGGTGGCTTCTCCTCTTGCCCCTGTCCTGCTGCTGTGCTGTGGGTCACAGCCTGGGCACGGGCAGGGGGAAGGCTCACAAGGCCATAAAACCTTTGGAGGAAAAAATAAAAGCAGTTTTGAGAGCAGGGGAGAGGCAGCTTTTCCTGCAACTGGCTCTTGGCTGAGGGAGCCAAGCCTCCTGTGTGCCACATCCCAGCTCAGCGAGGTGTCCCAAAGCACAGAGCTCTCTTGGCTGCTGAGCCTCACTCTCCCAGCCACGACAGGGTTGTTCTGCAGCTGTTTCAGGCTGACTTTGGGCATCTTCAGCTGTGGCCCAGAGTTGCTGGTGACGCTGAGCAGGAATGAGGCAACATGAAAATGCCTCAAGGAATACGCAGTGAGGAAAGCGTGGCCCCACCTAAATGCTGCCTTTTTTTCTTCTTTCTTTTTTTTTCCTTTTTTTTCCTTAAGTTTGTGCTGCCACTGCTTGATTCAAGTGGTTTTTGGAGGGTGAGCACCAAAACTGGGGAGGAGCTTTCATGTTATAAGAAATTCAGGTTGAACTAATGGTTCAGTCATCTGATTTTTAAAAACATCAAATCTCTTTTTTTAGAATGGAGATATTTTTTATCTGTCCCATCCACCTAAATCTGGGGAATGATTCATTTCCATTCCCCCTCCAAAGATCTGTTTAGACCTGTAAAAAACACGAGGGGAACAAAAAATTCACCCACTGTCAGGCCTTAAAGTGAGACCTAAACTTTGTATCAGCTGCAGCAGCATAAGAAATGCTCAGGAGCTATAACAAACTTAAGTCCCTGCAGGCCCCTTCCACTTTTTGTCAAGTTCTTGCTGGCAAATAACTCAAGCAGAATTGAAGGTGAACATCCACCAGTTGAAAGAAACCCTCAGGTGCTTTGGGTGCCTGAAACAAGAGCTCTAAAACCTGCAGGCTGCTGCAGTCAGGAGAGCACTGGATCCATCTGTGTCCATGGGCTGGTGTTTGAAACTTCCAGTGGTTCCAAAGGGAACTCTTTGGGTAGACATCTATTATATGTGTCCCAGCATCTTTCCAGGATACATTTTCCCTGACTCAGTTTCAACCCATTATTCTAATTAAACCCTCTTTTATTATGCAAATCACCTCCTCTCTCAGTTTTCAGTTATTCGGTGCATATTTCAAAAGCAGCTGTTTCTATCTGTGCTTGCAAAATCACCCTCCAGAGAAAACTTTACCTATTTCCAGCCCTAAACTCCTGTACCTGCTAATGAGGGACGTCGTGTTCCTTGTGGGTTCCTCTTTGCCCATCAAACACTCCAGGCCTCCCCCTTCTGACTAACAGGAACTGAGGCTCCCTTTTCCCTGGGTGGTTCTTTATCCACGTTCTCCTCTGGAAAAAGGAACTGCCTGGGTTAAACCTCCTCTGCCAGCTTGGAAAGAAGTGACTTGGATTTGGTGCCATGGCTGGAAACTGCTCTTTCTGGCCCAGCCAGTCAGACACTTCCTCCAGTTCCTGTAATTGGGAGCTGCTCCCGCTGCCTGACACAGCAATTCCACCTTTCATACCAACATCCAGGTGACTAAAATGTTGGTTTTAGAGGCTGATTATAGCAATGACTAAGGAACACAGCTCTGGGTGATGATGGAGCCTGAAAAACCCTGATGATCCTGTGAATGTTGGCGTCTCCTCGTGCCCACTCATGCCCTGCACACGGAAACAGGGAACGTTCCACATGGAGATGGAGCCACAGCATCACCAACACAGCAGCAGGAGAGAAGTCCGGGGAGCTCAGCTGGTTGATTCCTCCTCCTTCCCAGAGAAATAAGTGCTCCCCCACCACATATTTTGAAGATTAACATCTGCTCTAGGAGAAACTGGGTCCATATTTTCTCCAGAGTGAAAAGTAATCCCAGCCTGCATGGTGTGGGTGGTGGGAAGCACTTCAGAGCCCTAGAACCACATCAAGGAGACTCAGGGTGTCTGTGCTGCATCTGGCAGCATCAGTTAAATCCTCTTCCTCCCCAGGCCTGGTAAATCCATGCCTGTGCCTGATGGAGCAGACATGGAGACTTGTAAGAAGCATTTTTCACTGCAAGAGGGTTCGCTCCAAGGCCTGCAAGCTGGTCTCAAATACCCAAGGCACTGCCTGATCCCCAGGTTGCCTGGGATTTTTAATGGAATTTTTTGAATTTGGAAGGTTTACCACCACACTTTGAACAAAAACACTGTAAAGTCCCTATTGATGGGATTGTGAAAACTTCAAGCCTCAGCAGCTGAGTGCACTGCCTTTATCCCCTGATGCTGTGTGGCTGGCAGGATCCCCCATGTTCTGTAGCACAGCAGCACTTGCTGAGCACACACCTTGTGGGGGTTTGAGTATTTGAGTATTGAGGCCTCCAGCAAAGATCCTCAAGTGAGTCTGATTTCCAGGCCACAGAAGAGTGACAGAATGAGCTGGAGTTTGGCAAATAAATCTGATTGTGTGCCATTAATTTGAGCAGAGGCAGCACAGCAGGACAGTGGCATCAGAGGGACAGGGCTGTCCCAGAGCCAGGGGAACAGCAGCAGCCCCACACATGGTGTGGGGACCCTCTTGTGAGCCCTGCTCTGCCACAGAGCCCCCTAAAAACTGCCTCAGAAGGGATTAACATTCGTGTTTAATTAGGACAGAGGCCATTCAGACTCCAGTGCAGCTGTGGCAGAGGGCACATGAACAACAGGATGTGTGGCCCCAAGGTTTTCAGTGTGTGTTTTTCTCAGTAACTCAGGAGCTGCTGGAGTTTGAAAGGCACAGCAACTCATTTCATGGCTGACTCAAACATTTGCATCTCAGGTATGGAAATGCTGACAACACTGAGATTGTGTTTTTGTTTTTCCACATGTCCATGGATCTCTTTTCACCTCCCAGGGAAGCTCAGCCCAGCTCACCCCTTCCTGCTATCTCCATCCCACACACATTTGCAGCCATTGCTAATTACAGCTGTCACCCTCTGATGGGAGGTGAACACATCAACACCCTCCATTTCTCTTGCTCCAGTTCCACTGTGGTTATTGGGAGCTGGGGGTTACATATATATATATTATATACAGTTGTCCAACCTGATCATCTCCTATTTAGGTGTAGACACAAATTAATGTAATTAATAACTGTGAGAAGACAGATTTTTACCACCTGCAAGCCTTAAAGAACAGCACAGGAGCCATGGCTGCTTCTAACCCTGTTCAGTGGGAAACAATTACACAAACTTCAAACTGAAAGACTTTTTCAAGATGTGCAAAATATGTCAAGGTGAGCAGAAGCTCCACAAAACAACCCAAATGAAGATCATGTATTGCAAGGCCATGCTCAGTGGAGGTGTCAGCAGTAGGAACAGAAAGGTGCTGGTCCTGGCAGAGCTTTTCCTGAAGGACAAACAATTCCTGAACTGGAGTCACTGCCAAGCTGAACCTCCCCCTCTGTGGGAAACAAATCTGTGCCCATTGCAGGACCTGAAGTGATGATTTAGCTGGAAATTCTGAGAGGTTGGTAATAACTCCCTGTAGAAAAGTGGGATAATTTTGTTTGCTTCCCAGAGAAGATTAAGGGATTTTAAAAATGCAACCAAAACCCCCACCAGCACCACCCAATCCCACAAATAAAGGGCATTTACATTCTTAACCACAGCATCATGCTGATGTGAGTTTTCAGACTGAATTTCAGCATTTCTGGTTTTATATAGTCCTTTGCAGTCTTTGTGCTCTTTTTGGAGCAGGAAGGGACAGGAAGGCAGAGGTGTGGGATGTGTTCAGGTTACCCAGGGCACTGATCAACCCTTCTGGACAGGCTCTTGATGTAAATCAGGGTGGACTTTAAGCAATGGATTGTCTCTACCCAGGCTGATAATTATGAAAAATGGATTCCTCTCAGGGAAAACAGAAATTTCATGAATGCTTTCCAGCTACATCACAATCCTGGTGTCCCTCCAAGCATAATTTTGCCGTGGCACACAAAGCATGGAGACAACCAACCGTGTTTTTCTGGTCAGCTCCTTTCTATGTTTATTCTTAGCAGTTTAAATAATAAATTATTTCACTGTCTCAGCTTGTCTGGCCTACTCAGCTGTGCTTGTTTGACATGTGGATTGTCTTTGCCATGTTCAGAGTGGAGCAAAATGAAGCCTTGAGTGGCATCTAGAGACTGCTACCAAAGGTTTAGGGATATGAAACTGAACACACCTACTTTAAACATCTTCTGTGGCTTCCTTGTCCACCAGAGACAAATTCTGATTATTTCCTGTTCAAATTCTGACTTTCTTCGAGCAATTCTTTCAAATCCTTTGTCATTTTTCTCTGGTTATACCCTACAAACTCTGTGAAAATAAAATTACATTTGTCCTGAGCTACGTTAACCAATGAAACAAGAATTATTAGTCCTCTAGATGGTGCTACTATTTCAAATAAAGCAGCTGGGTGTTTGAACATTTCCTTGAAATATATTCTGTGGTGCCCCATGAGAAAGGACTACAGTGAGAAATCCTGACTCCAGTAAAAGAAGTGATGTCACACAACCCAAAATTTCATCTCACAGGGCAGCCTGTATCCAAACACACTGTCAGCTTCTCTTTAAAAGCAGTGGATGTCCCAGGATTTTAGTAAATGCAGCAAAATTACAAGATTTATTGATGAAAATTATCTGTACTTCAGGTGCAACCCCAGGAACAGCTGAAGGCCCTGGTAACACACCTGGTTGACTCAGGGAGAGTTGTGTGTGCACCCTGAGGGGAGTTCAATGCTGTTAACTCCAAGTGCTTTGGGGATACAAGGAAAGAAGGTAAAATCATTCACCTTTACCACAGCTGCACTGTGGCCCAGAACTGAAATACAGGGCCAGCTGTCACTAAAACAATTGTTCTTGTCCTTATTTCCTCTATGCCCACTCACTTTTCAAGAAGATGCTGAAGTGCCTCCTATTCTTTCCTCTCTTAACAAGGCTCCCATCTGGATTTTCAGAACATCTACCTATTTTCACTCTGATATTTTTCCTGATTCTTTGTAAATCCAGCCAGGTGGATTTTCAGCACTAGATTTTTTCCCCTCGCTGTCAAAGTCAAGAACAAAAACTTTCAAGATTATTATTGTTGTACATTGTTATACATCTGACCTTTGAAACATATATTCTCTATAACCAGTATCTCTTACTTTGTGCAAAGTTCATCTGTTATCTAAATAAATGTCAAATTTGGGATCTTGTAAGCTTTCAGTTTCAGTAAAGTAACTGTGAATTTCTGCAGTTTACTCAGACAGTGTAAAAGAAACATTTATTTCATTGATTTTCACTATTCAACCTTTAAAATTTCACAGAGTGTATTTGTTCTTGTGTTATGAGAAAATGATTTTGTATTCTTTCCATGCCCCCATTTATTTATCTGCTTTCCAAGAAACTTTCCCCACAGGAACATCTCTCTGGGCCCTTGGTGGCTTTTACTGCTCTTTTATGAGTGCTTTTCCAGTGTCATAATAATTTGGTTGGTTGGTTTTGGAGGCAGCAAAGCCACAAAATCAGGGCCTGTGCACACTCACAAAGATAACTGTTTAATACAAGAGACTCTAAAAGCAGACAGAAGGTTGTATTAAAAATAACCATGAAGACATGAGCTTAAACAAGAAACAGTTTACTCAGCATACTTAGTGAATCCTTGCACATGGTAATTTCCTAAGTTCTCTGACCTTTTTCCAAAAGTCCCTGTTCCTGTAAATGAAGTGCTCCATTGTCCTCCTTGTGAGGACCAGCACAGGCAACCAGAATTAGACAGACTTTGGAATTGACTCTTTCAACCCCTCAGAATCTTCTGGCTCAAAATAAGGTTCCAAAACAGGTTTTAATTTGACTTCCTCTGGCAGCTTGTGAGGCTCTTCTCTCCTCTTCTCTCCATCTTTTAGAAGTGGAACCAGCGTTTTCCAGTACTTCCCTGAAACTAAAAAGGAAAGGAATGGTTAATTTTTTTCCCCCTCCACAGAAACAGAAGAAAATGTACACGTGGTTTGAACAGGAAGCTGATGAAAGAAGAAGAAAGAAGCAGGAAGAAAGGACTTTGTGGTTTTCTTCCCCATCCTGTTCCACAAGTTTTCCATATTTCAGCTGGCAAGTACTGACTGCACAGTTAAATGCTTTGGTGCTGGATGCTGTGTTCCCAAACTCTGGGGCTTGGGGTCTCCAAAGCAGCTCCCTGCTTTTTACTCCAGAGAGTCAAACTGTGAGCAATGAGCCCATTTCATCCTTTGCATTTTGGGCTGGCTGAAAATGCCATCAACTCAGTCACTGCATTATCAGTTGGTGCACAGCACTGACTGCCCTGTGTCAGTTAATCCATGCTGCTGCTATCACCAGAGTGCAGCTCACACCAGGATTAGAGTCCCTGAAAGCCTCACCTCTGCCAGGCCTAAGAGAGAAACTGGCATTTCGTCTGAGGTCCCCAGAGTACCCGGGGTCTTCGTTGATTATGCCCAGATTGGTGTTCCACGTGGACCAGTTCACTTCATCAACCCTGGGGAGACAACAAACCCAAGATCTATTCTAAGGATCACCAGGTTTATACCACAAACTGTCACATCCCAAGCCTCAGATCTGACCCAAAAACCAGATTAAACTGACCGTTGCAGACACTATTAGTGCTCTACTCTTCAGAGTGCTCCAGGGGGAAAGTTCTGCTTCCCACCACCAGATACTTGAAGTTGTTTGTCTACAAGAGATTGTTGGTTTGATACACAAAGAAACAGGTTACCTGAAGCACCATCTGTAATCATCTTGGCCATCAGGTGTGATCCCCACCAGGACTTGCTTCCCCGAGCGGAACGAGTGCCTCAGGCAGTTCAGGTAGCTGTTCTCAATGTCCAGGATGGTGATGGCTCTCTGCCAGGCAAGAGAAAAGAGAGCACTGAGAGGCTGCTGGTCAAAGTCAATCAAATCCTGAATTCTGTCTTTGTTTTAAAAGCCCTGAGTTTCTATCATGTCAACATCACCCTTTGTTAATGTCACTGAAAATGCTGAACTACTGCCCTGTGAACAAAACTACGAACTTCCCTTTCTTACCTCAAACAAAAACTGATTCTGGTAAAGACTGGTTTTCCCCTTGCATAATCTCTATTCAAAGTCTGATCAGGATTTTCCACCATACAAAGCCCAAACAATTTTGTCCAATTACAAAAATACTTCTTTTCTTATATTCTGAACATCTGTAGAACACTGGGAATGTCTGCTCAGGCAAAACATCAAATATACAGGGAAAAGGAATGAATACTTTTTTTTAGGAGCTGTTCAGGTGAAACCTAAAGAAGCAGTGACCTGTTGTTTAGACACATCAGCTCCGAAGATTCTCTTTGAACTCTTTAATAGTCCCCCACACCTTTTTTTTTCAGACAGCAGCCTCACAGAACCAACACACCTGGAGCTTCCAGATGCTCTTGCTCTCCTGCGCAATTTTATTGACAGTCTCCCCCATCAGTGCAATGAGCATGTTGAGCAGGAGGATGTAGGTGAGGATGACATAGAGCACCAGCAGGATGACAAACACAGACTTGAACCTGTAGTTCTCTGTGAACTCCAGGTCCCCCATGCCAATGGTGAACTTGAAGAGCTCCAGGCAGGTGTAGTAGAGGCTGTTGTAGGAGGTGCGGCCTCGTCTCACGTGGCAGCACCGGGCATAGTCAGAGATATTTGTGTCCTGCCCCTCGTTGTCGTCTTCAATCAAAGTCACCACAGCTGTGGCAACAAGAGAATGACATCCACACAATGGAAACACGGTTTGAGATCATAACTTCATTGCAAGCAATGAAAATGAGCAGAGAGGTAACACACGTTCCCTCCACGGCACATTGACCCCAGGGAAATTGCCCTATAAAATATTCCCCAGAACTGAAACTCTCTTAGCAGGTGCTGGCTCTGTTTTCTCCACATAGAAAAAGATGACTGGTTTTCTATTCAGCTTTGCAACCCAGGGATGAAAAGCTGTATGAAATTACTACAAATAATCGTTATTCTGAAGAGATTTGGTTTTTAAATTAGGTTAATTTGTTTGTTGTTAGTTAGGAACAAAAAGTCTAAGCAACTCAAAAAATAAAATTTTCTGAGATTCTTTAAGGTAACAAAAGGTAATTCCAAGTAGAATATTACCTGTAGAAAATCCCAAGAGGAATACAAGATAAACAAACATGAAGCGACATAAATCTCTAAGGATCATCTGTAACATGGAAACAGATGAAAAGATTTTAAAACTTGAATGTAAACTGCAATAAAACCTGGTAGAAAATACAGCTTTGGCTCAAGAATGCATCTTCTCTGAACTGGCTGTTCATGCATTAAACTGTTGCTTAGCCAGCTGAGATAATAAACTTGAATACAGAAAACATTTTTCTCTTTTTCATGCAACAATTTACACACAAATGCAACACATGCACATGGGAACAGTTTCCTCTTTGTGAGTAAAAACCACATGAAGGCAGTTGCATCTTTCTTCCCCTCTTGGGCTAGCTGGCTACATCACAGAGAGCTTTATTAGCCAGCTACTGCTTCTTAGCTAGTTGCTCTGTTTGGCAAAATTTTATCTATACCTGGAGAAATTTCCAGCTGGTAGAAAGCTGGCCCATCTCACAGCAGAGCAGCCTGCACTGTTCTCAGCCTCCTTGCATCCCTGCTTACCCAATTACAGTTATTTTGAAGCACAGCAGGTAATAAAAATAATAATCATCATCACCATCATCCTATCAGGACTGCTATAAAACATACAGGTGAAGAGCAGGGGCCTTTTCTACATCACTTACATTTTATCACTTCACTCAGGAGATAATAACAAAGGTAGCAGAGCCACATGAGAGGCAGGCATGGCCGGGTGTGCCCTGGAAATGGGGCTGTTGGCACAAGTTCCTGCTCTGAGGAGCTGCTCCCTGCACTGACCTTGGCGATCATGACGGAGTAAATCCCCATCTGCTGGAAGCCCCGGGTGTAGTAGAGCATGTTGGCCCAGCCCAGGGCCAAGGAGAACACCATGGAAGCCACGTAGAGCTCCTGGCCACAGAAGTACAGCACCACAGAGCTCAGGAGGAGCAGGGAGTGGACAAAGCTGGAAGACAAGAGTGGTGTGGATGCGGAGGGCTGAGCTGGCCACAGGTGCTGGGAACAGAGCAGCCCCGTGGGGTAGAGAGCAGAGCAAGGGATTGTCCAGTTGGGAAGAGAAATGGCCTTGGGGAGGCAAATCCTTAGCAATGGGAGGATTTCTGCATAAACAATGCATAAACCCCACTTGGAGATCTATTCTTAACTCTGCTGCATGACACACTGAACATTCAGACAGTGAATTTGCTTTACCTCCACAGGAGGGCACTGACCCAGACCCATTTGTTCAGTGATATCCACTGACAACTCTGTTGCAAAGACCCAGGGAATTATAGCCAAGCTCCTATTACAGGTGGCTTCAGCCTCAGCTACAGATCCCACACACTCATCTGTTTCAGGCTGAGATGCAATCAAAGATATTGGAGCTTACAAAAGAACCTCACTGTAGCCATCAACTATCAGTGTCCTGAGTGATGGGCGCCTCTGCACGAAGTATTGGATCTGAAAATGGAACAAAGACCAGGTTTGCATCAAGGAAATATTAAGTATCCCCTGTGAATTAATTAACTAAGCACTGACCCCTGTATCAGGGAGCTCGTACCCATAAAATACCTCACAAGAACAGCTCAAAGATCTAGGGAGGACTCTTCCAGTAACATCAGGTCAAGGAAAATGATCTGTACCTCTTGACTAAAACATGGATTATCTAAGCAGCCAATGCTCAAGAATAGGCAAAGCTTGTTTGATTCTCTCCTGCACCTGCCCAAACAGTGAAAGGAAAATTTTCAAATACCTTACCCCTCTGAAAAAAAAATAGAGGCCTCCCAGTACACTCAGGATCTCTCCAGTTACTCGAAAATATTCTCCAGTGCTGTAACCAAAGGTGAAGGGAGGCTGTAGGAGAAGGGGAAATAGGTATGTTCAGCAGAACTGGAGACAGAAAAGACCTGGCCTTGCCAGCAGCTGGAAGCAACTCCATTTCTGGGGGAACAGGGAGTGGTTAAGTTTCTCCATGTGCTGCAGCAAGACTGGGAAGCAAGCAGGGTCAAATCTCTTTCCTGCCTTCAGGAAAGGGGAAAATGTGGATGCTAAGGGCACACACATTCAAATGGGATGTGTGGGATCATCCCATAAATTTGGGATATCGTGCAATGGGTGGTTCCCCATGGGTACATGACAGGAGTAATGTACCTTTCCATCCTTCTGTACAGGTCTGTAGTAAGCAGCTGCAGTGAGGATGGTGATGTGCATGGTGTAGACAAAGAAGTTGAAGTAAAACAAGTGCTTGACAAACCGGTCCCACTTGTCTTGCAGCAGCCTGTTGAGGGGTTCAACCAGCAGCATCTCGTGACGGTTCTGTGCAGGAGAAAAAGGAGAATTTTGCCAGGACCAGAATACACTGGACTTTGAAAAAAACCTGTATTATATAAATCTTCAGCAAATGATCCCTCTAGTTCCCTTAAGCTCAGGGAGGGAGGTTACTGTTTCATGGAAATGAGGGAACACAAAGCTCTCCCCAGCCAAAGAGGGGCAGTACTCACCGGTGTCTCACTGCTGTAGGCAAGGATCTCAAGCACTGAGTTTTTCTCACAGGTGTCTATACAGGACAGGTCATAAAGAGAGGAGTGGACAGGTCCATAGGCCCATTCAGTGAACTTCCTGGACAAGTGTCTGCACTCAGGGTCTTTGATCTCCCGTCTGAGGATGTAAGCGAAAATCTAATTGCAAAAGAACAATACAACCAACGTTTCAGTGCTAATGGACTTCCCATTCCTCAGCCTCCCCACAACACAGGAAGGGGAATTTCTCCCTAGTTCAACTGAGCTGAAGCCAACAAACTGGAGCACTGCACAGATCACAGTCTGAAATAGACACAGCTTATTTCTTCACCGTGTGATGGGAGATGGGAAATACAAACACCTCTTACAGCCTGGCATTATCTGTTTCAAAACTGCAAGGGAAAAGCGGAGATGTTACACATCTCTGAGCACAATCACTTTGAGTAGGGACTGCCAGAAGATGAGTTACATCAGCCAGCCAGAAGTAAAAGAGCTCCGGTGGTTCAGATGGTATCAGAGACTCACTTTCTGTTTTCTCTGGGGCTGCCTTGCACACCAGTGGTGTGTGAATAACACCAGCTGGGCACAGACACACTCACACTTTGTAGCTTTTAAGGACTGTGCAGTTAAACTGCAGCATCAATTCCTCTTAACTAAAAGGCCTCAATAATGAAGTCCTAAAATCCACTCTGCATAAATATTTTCCATGTTCTCTCCATAATGTGATACAGCAATGGGACAGTTAAACACCTTTGTTCACCTACCCCTATCTTCCCTGTTTTGGCTGCCAGAGTTAAAGGAGTCAGCCCTTTCTTGTTGGTGAGTTCTTCCAGCTTGAGGATGGGATTAATTTTGGCACCAAGGATCAGTATGTTATTATACATCTTGGTTACAAACTTGGTGTTATCCTTGGTGTTATCTGCAATCTCCACCAGTGTGTGCAGGACCATGTTGCCCATGGAGTCCTCAGCAGTGATGTTGGCTGCCTGGTAGGGATTCTCCAGGAGGAATTTCACAATGCAGAGCTGGTTGGTGCAGGCAGCCAGGGACAAAGGCAGCTCTCCTATGGCAAGCAATGGGAAGGAGTGGTCAGAAAGCCCAGGACTAGAGGTGCATGAACAGAAATATCACATTGTTTTCATCTTTCACCACGAGAAAAGATTAACTTCTCTGTCTGGAACAGCACCAATTCTTGTGATAGCTGTTCAAATAGGTTTTCTTTGGTTTAACTACATCACAGAAACACAGCTGCTTAAAAAAAACCCTGCCAGGACAGGAGCAGGTTACAAAGGAAAGCTGACACACTGAACACCATCACACTCCAACTGTGCTTCTTTATCTTCTTTATAAGCTCAGTCTTTGGAGGAAATATTTGGCCTAAAGGTAGAACAGCCCATTGGGCTCTTCTGAGCCTCCAGTCCCACATAAACAGGATTATTTAACAGCTTGCACTTGGGATGCTGCTAGGACAGCTCAATCTATAAAGACCACACATTGCTCATTCCTACCAAAATAAAAGCCAGATTTCCCTTTGATTTTCCTGAAGAACTCCCCACAGGCTCTGGCATGAACATCTGCTCCATTCTGGACCAAGAGCTTCACCAGGTACATGTTCCTCCTCTCGATGGCAATGTGAAGAGCAGTCTGGCCTACAGAGACACTCATCAGACAGAAATCCTCAGCATTTAGTACAGACTGAGAGCTTCCAGCCCTGCAATTCCCTCAGCTCCGTGTAAGATGCTGGAACTGAGATCTTTGCTGGCTAAAAAGCTCTAGAACTGAACAGAAAAAACCCCACACAAACAGCAAACTCAAGTCATTAAATCACTGAGTATCAAAAATGGCAGAATATTACAGCTAACAGGGCAAAGCACAAATGCACAGATTGTCAATCACACACCTGAACTTTGGGGTGCATAAGGCCTCATGCACAAGACTTTGAGAGCCCTGCCTGACCCCATTTTAATAAGCACCCTAAGCATTCACTGCAGCAGCTGTTTGTCTCACCCTTGTAGTAGTTGTCAGTATATTCTGCATTAACAAACTCTTTCAGAGTTCCAGTTTTCCTTGCAATATCCAGCAGCAAGGGAATGGTATCATTTTTCCCATCATGTAGATTCAGCATGGCTTTCAGTAAGCAGGTTTTGCCAGTTTCAGGCTCTGTAAAACAAAAAATTGCAGGTACATAGAAGTGATTACAAACCCACCATCTATACCCAGACAAGCAGGAATTAATGAGGCTCTTTTCAAAAGACAAGAAACCTCATTTAGTGTTTCACAGAAAATTTCAGCTCCTGTAACCTTCCAATCAGTGGTTTGCTCAATCAATAGAGCTATTAAAGGACCTCTTGCAGACACATAACATAATTATCTTTTTTATTTTCATCTCAGGAACACTACTGGGAGAAGAAGAAGAGGGCAACTCAAGGTATGTCATACTCAAGGGTACCTTTGAACTCCTCATCAGTGAGATGCTTGAAGGTTCTATTAAGGTAGAGTAGCAGGTCACTGAGGTCCTTTGTGTTGCCTTGGGCTACAGCATCAAAGATCCTTCTGCGGTCATAAAATTTGAAAGCCTTTTCTGAGCAGCCTGTGATGGAATCTGTAGATAGGAGCCTAACAAGGGGAAATGTCAGTTACCCAAAGTCAGATATTTAGCAGGCTTTTTATCTATTACCAGAATACTGTTCTTCACTTGCTCATGCGAAGCAGTAAACACTGCAGATTAAAACAGGTACATCTGCAAAGACTGAAAGAATAAAGTCTGCAAGCAACTCTCCTGATAAAATTATGGTTCTGTTGCTGAAAAGCTGAGAACAAGTCTTCAAAAAGGCATTGAAGTTTGGCAGTGTAACTGCAGGCCTGGAGCCAGGCAATGCCTTGTTCTCACTCTGAGCCATGTCCATTCACTGAGCAGCCTTAAGCAAGTGAACTGAGGCCTCCTGCCAATTTTTGGCATAATATCCACAGAGACAGAGATTTTTAGAGATGCCAAGAGACAACAGTTATTGTCACTTTCAGTTGCAACACTCCTTAATTTGGCATAGAAACCAATGAAACTGAAAAAATGGTCATGCTCAAGTGGAGAGAACAAATGCTGCTCTAAGAGCTACGGCCTGCAGCTCTCCAACTACTCATTACAACCAAATCCCACAAAACTTACTTGTGAAGTTTGCCCCTCTCCAAATTCACGTGGAATTTGATGACAGAAGGTGCCATCAGGTGATCCACCTGGCAGAAGGAGTCCATGGGAGCCATGTCCTTGTCACTGTCCCCCATCACAAAGCGGCCACGCCTTGCAAAGATGTTGCTTTTGGGGGGCTGCGCCTTGGTGCTGGCTGGGCCCTGGGGGTTGTCAGGGGTTTCCTGGACAGAGTCCTCCCCATCCGTGTGTTCATCTGTCACTTCAGATTCCTCCATGTCAAAACTGCCAAACTTCTTCATCTTCCCAAGAATGGAGGACATGATGAGCCAGCAGTCTGTGAGGAAGGACACAAACACCTCAAGTCAGCATCTACAGGGCCACGAGTCCCCTTTTGCCTAGGAATGTTCTCCAGAAACAGCAGGGAGTGGATTGGTTGCTCTCATCCCAGGAATGAGGCAGATGGACACATTCTCACTGTGCCCACAGCCAGAACACTTTAGTAGGTCTTTACCTCCATTCCATTTGTTCCTGTTCCCACTGCCCTTACCCATTCCAGAATGGAGAAAGCAAACCAGAGCATCCCAGAGCTTCCTGTTCATTTCACTGCAGAGCTGAGCTTCAGCTACCTCTGCTTAAAACCAGTGCCTCATCCTCCAGTCATTGGTAAAACCTGATCAATCTCATCCCCCAAATCTCTGCTTTTCTTCTCTACTTTCTGACTGCTTTGTGCCACAAACCACTCTCATGATTCTATCAGGGATGTGAAAAAGCCCTGCTTGTGCCATAACCTGATCTCTGGGATGCTGAGCACAGAGGGCTTCCTGCACCCAGGAAAGTTATCCCTGAAGGGTTTTGCCAAAGTTATGGATGGAAATTGGAGTGTGATCCTTGAGAGATGAGTGTCACCTCAGACATGAGGCACAGAAACAGAGAGGGAGAGGTTACCACAGATAAGATGTGACTGCAACAACCACGTGGCTGATCTTGGCTGACTCACCACCACACAGAACCTGACACAGGCAACAAATACAGAATCAGAGAATGGTTTGGGTGGGAAGAGACCTTAAAGCTCATCTCATTCCACCCCTCTGCCATGGGCAGGGACACCTTCTACTATCCAAGGTTTCTCCAAGCCCTTTCCCACCTGGCCTTGGACACTTCCAGGGATGAGGCAGGCACAGCTTCCCACCCTCACAGAGAACACACTCTGCTGAAGGCAGAACAGATTGCCTTTTTTTTTTGGTTGGTTTCTTATCGACCCGTTTTAATCAGACAAATATTGTCTTTGAATGCAAAATACCCTGGAATTCCAGCAGTGGAGACAGGAACACATCATATCTGAACTGCTGCACAACTGGCTTAGGGACATGCTCTGAAATCCTATATTGCTTGGAAATGGTACAGCTTTGAGCACAGGAACATCACTGAATCTTTAAAAAGCCTCAAATTATAAACCACATTAGAGTGGTCAGTAGTTTTCTCTGTACAGTCAGTGTGATAACAACATGATGAACACGCTTCAAGGTTTTTCTCTTCACAAGAAACATTCTGAGGGTTGAGTGCAAACCTGCATTAAAGCTGGATTTTCAGTTCTGTGGGAATAATTCATATTTACATCAAGGGTCACTTACATTCTTCTGTGAAAGCAGGACAGGAAAGAAAATTCTGTCATTTGCATTTTCTATCATTTTGTACAATATACACATAAAGAAAACATCCACTTACAAACTTGCACATTCAGGGTTACTGGAAGCAAAGCAGCATAGCACAGACAAAATACTAATGACTGCAATTTAACTTGCTCACCTTTCAAGTGCTTTGTCTCCTTAGAATCACTCTGAAAGAATAACATAATATCTTATTAACTTAATTATCCTATAAATAAGAAATAAAATATTTCTATTTGGAACAAGATACTAAAATAACAGTAGAACTCTTACTACAGTGAAAAAGGAATAAAAACAGTTCTATAAAATATAGAAAAAAATAACAGTGGGAAGATAGTCATGTATCATTGTAAGTTTTTGTCATTTAAACTCATGCAGATTGAGCCAAAAACATCCGGGAGTGGCTACAGAACACACAGTCACTTGTTTTCCACAGAATAATCTCAATGTGCAGAAAAAGCTCAATCCTATCTCCCTGTCAATTGCTCAAACCTACATTATACATGCTTTCCTTTCTAAACCCTTCTGGCAACATTTTTGATAATGAAGACAAAGCTGCATTTCCTCATGAGTATGAATTTGCAGGGGAAATAACCTTCACAAGTCAAAAAAACCCAATAAGCATTATCTAGTTTAAAGAATGCACAACATTCTTGAACTCGTTGAAACCCATGTACATGGAAGTTTGATACAATAAATAAGGAAATATCTTGGATAGAATGCCCTGCCACATCACAAATAACAGAGTTTAAAAACAACCAACCACGCTATTCAAATATACATGCAGAACTTACAAATTTCCACAAAAATCCTGTCTTCTGAAAAATAGTCCAGTCTCAGTCAACACCCATTGATCTACAGGAATTTGGTGCCAGATATTCCTCCTCCAAGGTGCCTGGACTGCAAAGCCCTCAGAGTTTGCTTCTCCACTTCATTTGTCTGCAAAATGTGATGATTTTTAGAACCAAGGGAAGTTCATTGGAAAAACAGAGAATAGAGCAATAAGATAATTAGGAACAATTCTGCAACCAGAAGCATCAGTGGCTTCTATTCCCAGAGGTTTAGCAAAGCTCTTTACAAGAATTGCAGTAAGTTGCTGATGTTTTCCCCTCCCCTTTAATTGCATTTAGTAATGGATATTCTTCTCCAAATTTCCTCTTCGTAAATACACTCAAGTTTGCAAAAAAAAACCCCAAAAACCAGCACTCAAACCACCAGACAGCAATTGTTTCTGGGGGTCAAAGTTTCAATTCTTGAATTGCAATTCAGTTTACAGAACTTTGTAAAATACGCCACAATCACCTTTCTGAACACCTTTCTTGGGTGGTTGATTTAAAGAGAAATATTTTAACTATAAGCTGATTCAGAACAGAGTTGAGGAAGCACCAGTAAGTCCTAAAGCTTTGTTCCTCCTATGTTTTATTTAAATTATATATATATATGTAACAGTCAGCCTCTAAATATTAATGTTACGAGGAAAAAAAAACCCAATTTATCTAATCCAGGATGGATCTAACACTCTGAAAAATTCAGAGCTGTGTCATATATTGCTAAATATGTAATTTACAGAAGATCTTTCTGACAAAAACTGGTCTAGAGAAACAGCTTTTCCAGAGGCTGTTAGGCTGGGAGCAACCCCTCAACTTCCTGACATTTTGAGTAGAATATGAAATTATTCAATGAAATTATCTGTCTTTTGTTTTGCAAAAGGTGGCTGTCTCTCTAGTCTCCCATGAATATATAAAAGGATTATATATCTGCCTATTTAATAGCAAACTAATTATACTCCTTCGATCTGTGGTACTCAGAGTAACAAGGCTGTTTATGAATGCATAAATATAGATTACCAATAGGCAGACCCTCAGCAGCACCCTAAATGCTGCAAAGGCTTTTGATGCAACAGCATCATCAGCTCTTTCCTGTTATTCAATAAAAATGAAAGCAGACCTTGCTGATAAAAAATATATTTATAATAATGCAAGAGGGAAAACAACATATAACAAATTCAGACTTTTTCCAACACCTTTAGTCTACATTTCCTGTGTAACATGCCAACAGTTCCCTACACATGACATGGAATGGAAATGAAGCCAGCCCTGTAATTAAGATCTCAGAACTCAGCACAGCTTTCTCACCATAAAAATGCCAGTCCTGATGTTGCTAATGAGCAAGAGAGGAATCCATGTCCATATTCCAGTGGAAACACGTGCTTCCTAGGAATGAAACTGTATCCAGATAACATCAAACATCTTACTTGCTTCCCAACCTCATTTGAGCAAAAGAAATGTACACGTAGACAGAAAAGTATAAATGTTTTAACATTAAAATAAAGACTAGGAGAAGAAAGAAATTCTCAGCATTACACAGGGGATGAAACTTGGAAATTTTAAGGGAGTGCACAAACGCATCAGACCAAGTTACAGACAGCAGCTCATCTCTCCCAGTCCTTTCCAACATATTTCCTACCAGGAAAATGAGCCTCGCAAGAAGTGTCTTTTTATGTAGGAAGTTAATGGATCTTTCCCAATCACTCAGATAAATTTAATGTGATAATTACTTCTCATTTCACAAATGGGAATGACAGAGCAACAAAATGTGCAGACCCAGGAGAAGCAGACATTAAATGCTGGGGTTCTGTCCCACTGTAATGAGCGAGAGTGCATGTGGAATAAAGTGAAAAAAAACCCCACTGCAGAGCCAGGAAAAAACCAGAAGCTGCATCTCAGGCTATTCCAAATGATGACTTTATTTACAGTGGAACATCACCATAGCTGCCCCCACGGCAGCGTCCACATCCTTCCCGTAAACCACAGGGAATGGAAGAATCCTCTCCACTTCCTGCCTCAGCACCTCGTTCCTGGCAAGGGCACTGCCACTGCCCAGGACCCTCCTCACCCCCATCTCCTGCAGGTGCTGCACAGGTAACATGGAGCAGAGGTTCTCCACGAGGCCACGGCACAGGGCTCTGGTGACATGGCCCAGGGACAGCTCAGAGGCACCAATGCTGCTCACTGATGCCAGCAGCTCGGGAAGGTGTCTCTCTCCAAAGATGGTTGGGTGGACTGAGAGCTTGCTGTGCTTTTGGGCCAAGGCTGCTTGGATTATCCTTGGGTAGATGGCAGATTCCTGAACCTGAAATCCTGCAGATGGGAAATATCTTGTTACCAATTGGAAAGGCTCTGGTGTATCTCACATGTGGATGCTTACAATGGACACTGATGCACCATTGGATATCTTTTTCCGTGCCCCAAAGGTAATTGTGTGTCCAAGATTATGAACCATAATTCTCCCATACAATTGTATCCAGAATGTGCAATACCAGAAACCTTTTTCTGATTACCCCAACTGCCTTTCCTAACAATAACAGCTACTCCTCCTTGCCTGTACTGTGCTAAGTTCCACAAAACAATATCTTTAAAGGGACTAACAGCAGGGTTCAGCTTCAGTGGCTGGATTCCATGTGAATGCAACATTCACCTCGAGTACTTCCTGAAAGAACAATTTCAGAACTCATTTCTGTAGTGCAAAACCCAAGAGATTATTTAAAAACCTGTCAACGCCATGCTTAAAGCACTGAAAAGATATTCCATGAGTTTGAGTCTTAAAATCCATTAGAGTGCTGCAAATATGCACCAAAAGGACTCCTTTGGACAGCAGTCACACAAAATTAGAGGCTGCTGTCCTCAAATCTGCCAACCTTGCCTTTTGAAAATCAATTTGCACAAAATAATTCCGTCCTTGAAACAAAAGAAGGCCTAGAGGGACTATGAATGTGGAGTCCAAGCATGACTGTCCCAGCATGTTCAAAAGCTTCAGCAGGAAATTCCAAGGATCTGGGAAGCAGAACCCAGGAATTACATCCTTGTTCCCTTTATGGCATGATGGAACAGCTCTAGGCTTGTTCCTCTGGCTCAGCTTCCTTTTACCTTGATGATCAACCTCAGTTTTGTGCTTTAACTCTCCTTGGAATGACTTACCCAGCTCTTGTGCCCACTGTGCCACCATTCCCACAAAAGCTGCAAGCACATTCCCTCCATTGAGTGATGCTGCCACTGCCAAGTAGTCACCATTGAAGTAGGGAAAATAAGTGACAGCTGAGGAAGGATCTGGTGCCTCTGGAGGCTGGAAACCCAGGGGCATTGAGATGGTCAGCTGAGCAGAGGTGCTGATATTAAGAACTAAAACACACCAAAAAAAAAAAAAAAGGAAAATATAAATTAATCTAAGCTACTCTGAAGGAGAACAATGAGAAAAACAAATTAGATACCAAAATGACCATACCTGCATCAGTCCTCTCAGTCAGACAGGAATAAACAGAGCACTGGAAATCTCCCAGAGCAATTCCCACTTTTGCTCCTTTGGGTATCCCATGCCATGCACAGGTTGTCCTGCCTGCAATGCTGCCAGGGTCTCCCACCTCTGGAAGCAAGTGGACAGGAAAGCCAGATTTTTTCAGTCTGGAAGCAGAACAGCATTATTGGAATAAAGCAGTTTGGGAATGTGTGGCATTACTACAAAAAACTCTTTGAAGTCACAGATGAACCTGGCCACACATTTGTGGCTGCTGGATTTATGGATGCTTTCACCTGTTTAGAAAGCTTTGTCTTGGCCAGGGCCAGCATTCCAGTGCAGTGGGCTGGGTAAACCAGTCTGGAAGAATAACTAGTTTTCCTTTCTATGCAATCTGAGTACCTGAGGTTATACAGTACATGTTCAGCAAGTTTAACCTGCTGATGTCATATGGACAAGCAGGTCCAGGGCAAAGGGACAATGACAAAACCAGAAAAATGCAGCTAAGTATCAAAGAACTTCAGTTGTCATGCAATTAGTAGTTCACAGCAAAATCACGAAGAGTTAAGTCCAACAAACTCCTTAGACAATCAGCTGCTGGTGCTACAACAACACCACCACAACAGTTCAGTCAGCAAAATGCAAATTTCTGGCACTCTTTCATACCTTGATGAGAAGATCTTTCACCTTGGAGTCCTGGCCTAACCTAAGCCCTGAAATATATAAGGCCTTAGCACTCAGCCCTGAAAGAGCAAATCATTAAAATAAATAAGTAAATATATTAACTGATTCTTTCTAAGATTTACTTTAGCTTAACAGCTCTTAAGTATTATCACAAGTAAGTCTTAGAAGTTATGAAGCTCAGCTGAAAGAACTGGAGAGTGGTGACTGTTTACCATGGCACAGGTAACACTGTGGCTGCACTTGTCCATCCCACCCCTCCACACAAAGCCAGAGAACAGCTTGGAATCACTGCCAAATCTCTCAGCTCTGCTGTTTGTGGGTATTTTTAAAAATACTGGGCCAGATTTTTATCAGATTTAAACAGAGCAAACTCTCAATAGCTCTTCAGTACAGGCCACAGTTGATTAGGAATAACTTCTAATCCTTTTTTATCTATAGCACATCAACAGTCAGGGCCTTTAGAGGTGCCTGACACAAGCAGTGCACAAACCCCACTGAATGGCCTTGGCACTTACATGTCAGTGTTCCAGCTCTTGTTTCTGCAGTTAAAATATCCCCAGCTGGCAGCATTCTGGACAGACATGAGTGGCTTCTTCAGGTCACACAACATGGCAACCACGTAGTCCTGGATGGTGCCTGCTGCATCATAAGCCTTCAGGAAATCTGGACTTTTAAACAAGATGTTTGAAAAACAAAACAAAACAAAAAAGAGGGGGTTTTGCTTTAAGGCAGTGAGAGAAGACAACTTTCATTGCTAGGGGGAACCTCAGACATGTGAGTCCATTTAAATATCAAACAGCCACCTCAGTGATCAACCTGCATTTTATTGTTTTGGTTTGGTTTTTTAATGGAATTTGTTGTCCAAGCTGCAGCAATACTTCTCTCCAGATGGAAGATGCAGAGAGGGCAGCTTTAAGGAATGGGTTGTCTAGGTTGAAAAGCACAGCACTGAAAAAATTACCAGGAAAGTAGTAATTGTTTGTGTGAAATAAAAGAGCACTTTGTTGATCCTGAAGCATTATTGAAAAATAGGTAAATTCCCACTTGTTCTGGCATCCACAGATTTCATGAAAGAAAATGTACCAAATGTGAAGCAAAACAAAGCAGCTGGACTCATGACATGCAGCTCTAAAGATCACATCATGCTTCATGTATCTGCTGAACACACAGTGGAAAAAAACAAGATCTAATAAATTTTTCCCCATTTATTGAACCTGAACTCATTGCAAGGGAAGAGACTGGCTCAGAAAGATGAAACTGAAAAGCAAGTCTTGCTGATGCCAAGTCATAAATGAAAAATTATATCCTCTGCAAACATGCCACAATAAAGCAGAGCATTTGTGTCACCTCATGAGGATCTGTCTCAGTGTCTGAGGAAGGAAGGAACTGAAATTAATTTAGAGACTCTGTTTTAGCATCTGGCAGCAACCAGACCAAGCAACTCTGTTACTGTTTTAGGCATGTCTGTACTTTCCACAAAGCAGCAGAAGGCAAAATGAGTGATCAAACTGCATTAGCAGAGCTCCACTGAACAGTATTACCAGACTGGAATTATTCTATGATACTTCAAAGCTTCTCTTCCTATATGGTCAAAAGCTTATCCTTTTATTAGATATCTGTAGTACTTTTACAAGGTCAGAGACTCTTGCATGCTTAATTGCACATAGTTTATATTAAATACTGCCATGTTAAATATTCTTTGACTACTTAATTAAGATTATGATTACAGAGCAGCGCAGCCCCTCAGCCTGCAGCAGCATTAACCTGCTCCAAGAATACTAATTGTCACATAAATCCAAGATGAGAAACAGCCTTTTGAGCAGCAGTGTACCTGTTCTTTAAATACCAGAAGACTGTGGCACATCCAAATCCTGTCGCCAGGCTCAGGTGTGACTGGGGCAGAGGAAGGGAGGTGAGGAAGGCAGGGCAGCAGCGCCCGTCCTGCCAGGTGACCAGCTGGCTGACCTGGCCTGGCTCAAAGGCAGGGCCTGTGCCACTCTCTGCCCACTTGCAACCTGAAAACAAAACAGAATCCAAGAAATCCAGTGGCTCCCTTCAGTACAGCCTGCCTGGCATTCCTCATTTCTGATAATTTGTTAAATATATCAGAAACAGAGACTGTAATTAAATTCGTTTTCAGCCCTAGATAACATCATAATGCAAATCACCCTTTGTAACACAGAGAATGGTATCCAAAGCCTTCTTTCTCTTGAAGAGAGATATTAAAGATACAACTTAAGTAACAGGTGAGCCTCAAAAAAAACCCAACCACAGTCTGCTATGGAGGGTGAGGAGCTGCTGTAAACCTCAGCTGGGATGTGCCACATCACCACCTGCCTCAGTAAGGAACTGCCCAGGATGGACAGCACAAAGCTGCATCACCTTTGGAGCCAAAGCAACAAGAAATCTGCACCTGTGAGTATTAAGCAGTGGACTGCAAAGTACTAAAGAGCAAAACCCTCACACACACAGAACAGAGCTGCACCGAAGGCAGGACAGGGTTTAATTCAGGGTTTAATTCAGTTTCCCAGTCCAGCACATTCCTTTTGAGCAGAGAGCACCACACCTCTGAGGAAAGCTTCACATTCTTTCACTGAAGAAGAGAGGCTGGGCTCAAGCACCGATTGCCAGCACATTCCAGGGCACAGCTCTGACCTCTCCCAGGCCATCCCTGGACACAGGGCAGGGACAGGACAGGTCACCCACTCTGGAGCTGAGGCAAACCCTTGGGTTTTGGCCAGGGAGCAGAGAGTCAAGAGAAGAGGCTCAGCTTCCTGACTCGCACAAATATGGCTAAAAAACGTAGTTTTGGGGTTGGATACAGGGCTGGGAAGTCACACTCACATTAAATTCAGTAGCCCTGAAGGCTGGGAGGTGCCATGAGAAACATGCAAAATAAAACACATACTTTTTCTTGTTCCCTCAATTCCCTGTTCTATCAAATCTGTTTGAGCTAAATTTCCAATTAGCTTGCTTTTCTAGTTTTAAATGGATTCTAAGAGATAATATTAGTCATAAATCTAGCCCTAAAGGATGCCATTAACATTTTTATTTGTGTCCCAAAGGTCCTGGATTCACTTAGTCCACTCAAAAACAAATGAGAGCAAACACCCCCTTTCACTTGATAGAAATGAAATTAAAGTGGCATGTGGCTTTAGGACATAAAATATTTATCAATATGACATAAGAATCTGTGCCTATGAATACACAAGGCTTTGTCATGCAGTTCCTGGGACAGCTGGAAAGCAACAACAACAGCTCCTTCAGTCCATCAGCCTTTGGATTTCTTTCTTTCTAATCATTTTTAGTATTTAATGTAAAATTACAGCCAGTAATGAATAGTACAGTGCCTCTTCAAGCAATTAAGACCCTGACAACTTCTGACAGGCAGTGACCAGCACTTTTGGGAAATCTTGTTGTGGTTTACAACAAATCTTTACTTAATCTGCATAACTCCTGTTATAAGACTTGTATAGATGAGCACGTTACAGGGTTAAATGAAAGAAGACATGGAGCCACACTCTGGAAGCCTTAGGCTTCAGCAGGTAAGAAGATAATCCATCCCTGTCTCACAGGGCTGGCAACCCAAGGCCTGGATTCTTCAAACATCCTCACTATCACAGGGATTATCTGAGTATTTGCACAACCAAGCCCCACGACTACCTCACTGCAGCTGATTTTGTTTCTGAGGTCTTGGCAAGCAGCTGAGCATCCACAATCCTGACCACAGTCCCTTCTCAGCTCCTACTAACAGAAGCATAAGCAACAAAATGAATGCAGCATGACAGTCTATGTATTACTTGCTAGGAAAAAAAAAGTCTTGGGATTTTTTGGGGGATAAAACAGTTATTAAGGGTTTTATGAGGTGAATAAAACCCCCCTGCAAGTTATTCACATGATGCAGAAGTTCTTGCAAATGGCAGCAGACAGTATGTGATGGAGAAACAATTAACAACCAACAAATATGCTATTCCTCCTTCATACTAATAATTGTGCTGACTCTGCAGGGGTGTCATTAGGCCAAATCCTTTATCATTAACTGTAGTGAGTGGATAATTTCAGTAAAAAAAAGCAAAATTCCCATAAGAGAGCTTCTGTTAATTCTGTTTTAGAGAAGACCAAAGTGGTGCAGCAGCTTAATCACAGAATCACCTCCCTGTTACAATTTAATTTTCTGCATCATAATACTCTGAGCAGGGACGTTAAAGAATGACTGTTACCTTTATCACTTTTCCAAAACACAACCCCATGCATTTGTCCAGAAATACCAATGTGGGTGACTTGCTGAAGCTGCTGCTGAGGCAGAGCAGCAAGGCATTCATTCAATGCTCTTAGGATTTTCTGGACATCCTGCTCCATTCCCTGCAACCACAAAACATTATCCTGAGCATGAAGTCATTAGGATTCACTCAGTGTATTTATTAAACAAGGTTGCTTTAGTCAGAAGTGAAGGACAGAATTCATTTAGGTCAATAGCATTTATTAGAGTAATATTTACTGCTAAACTGTAAAAAGAAAAGAAAATTCGGAAAAAAACCAACAAACCCACAAAACCTAAAATCAATACTAGCAAGTTGAGCCTCTTGAACTGAAGGCCAAATAAAATTTGAATAACCACACTCAACCATAACTTAAAAAAATCCATGAGCACTGAGACTGGCAGGGCTTCATTAATTCACCTTATCTACTGCTCTTCATTTTCCTCACAGAGAGAATTATCCATGTGTTCTGACAGGTGTGCAGCCTCCCCTACCTCTTCCTAAAGCTCCTCCCTGTTTACACACTGATGATTTTGATGATGCTGATATCCCATTGCTGGATATTCTATTCCTAGAACCACCCACCAAACTGACCCAACTGTTCCCCAGGAGAAGCTTGCACACTTTCAAAGGCTCAGGTTACTTTCTGACAGACCGGTATGAAGGTTACAAAACTATTGCAGAGTCTACAAATAAATGTGAACTTTGTGCATAAGTACTTCAGACAGCATAAACTGGCAGGAGGAGGGTTGGCCTGTTTGGTATCCTTGGCATCAGAAACAGTGCATATTTTTTATGATTCTGATTAATGTTTTTTTAGATTGACCGACACAATGGATGTAAAGATCTTTAACAGGAGTACTTGTTCCTGGTTATTTCCACAGGGAGTTTCCAGTTATGATTTCACCTCACAATGAAGTGCAAAATAAAATACCCTTCCAGTTGGCAAGTGGTTGTTGTTTCCTGACTGGGGGTGTCCAAGATAAGGTGGTGGCTCATGGGAGAATAGTTTTAGAGTGTCTTAGGCAATTTTTCAAAACCTGAGTCCTTCTTAAGTCGAGCAGCTCTGCTTGACTTCCTTGAACGGTGAGCAGGGGGGTGTTTTAATTCTGCTTTTTGATATCCAGACACACGCTGCCAATCTAGGCACAAAAACAATCCAGGAAAGTCTCCGGACTCTGTCCAATGTACCAAACAACCCAGCCACCGCAAGGCAAGGCCGGTGTCCTGCAATTTCCCTCAGCACTCCCTGCCAGCCCTTACCTGGCGTGCAGCTCCCAGGCTGTCGCTGTATGCCTCCGTGTCCCTGCAGCAGCTCTGTGTCAGCGCCAGCCCTCGCTCTGTCCCTGTCACCAGCACCGCCTTCACCGACGTCGTGCCCAGGTCAATGCCCAGCACACAGGTGGGCCCAGGCCCGCCCGCCGCGGCCATGAGGGGACGGCTGTCACTTTGTCCAGCGCGGACAGGCGGACCAGCACCCACCATGCTGAGCCCCACAGGGCTCCCGGTGCCGCCCGAGCCCCACGCGGCTCCCGGTGCCGCCCGAGACCCACGCGGCTCCCGGTGCCGCAGCGCGGGCTCCGAAGGACGGGGCAGGAGCGCGACCTGGACTTCGCCCTCAGGCTGAAAGTGCCTCCCTGCCCTCAGCGCTCCCCGGCCACTACCTCTCCACTGTGACAATGACAAACCGCCCCTTCCCCGGCTGACCCGCGCAGCTTTAAACCACGCTTTTAATCAAAACCAAACCACCACGGCGCCGAGCCCCCGCCCCGTCCCTCCGCTCACAGCTCTGCCCCCGCCACGGACGCGCTCCGCCACACCCAAGATGGCCCCCGGGGGCGGCCGCAGCGGCGCGGTGGGCGCTGGGCGGGGAGTCCACAGGCGATCGCCTCACGTGAGAGCTGAAAAAGGAAGAAGCAGGACGGCGCCGGGCCGTCCGGCTGAAGGAGGTGGGTTCCCGTCCGCTCCCCGGTACCGCCGCCTCGGCAGCGGCGCATTCCAAAGCACCGGATACCCCGTTCCGCCGGGGCTCCTGAGGGGAAAGCGGCAGGACTACAAGTCCCAGAGTGCACCGCGGCGCGCCGCCAGCGGCGAGGGTCTGGCGGGGGCGCGGGAGCTGCCGAGATTTGTAGTCCCGCGCTTTGGGGTGGGGAGGGTCCGTCACGGGAACAGCGCTGAGGTAAAGATGTGCCCAGGGCAGCCGGGCAGACAGCGGGACGGGGAGATCGGAGCCCTCCAAGGGGTGCTGAGGGTCCCTCGGCCGGGCTGGGGCCGTGGTGCTGCGGAAGGAGCTGTTTGCCGCGGCTTCCAGCGGAGGGGATGGGCTGTGTGGCCGTGTAGGGGCTGAGGAAAGCATCTCCCTGCTTTTTCTCCAGCTTTTCCACCATGAGGACGCGATACCTGCTCCCCGCTCTGCTGAGCCTCTCGCTGGCGCTGCTGGGGCCTGGCGGTGAGTGTTTGGTTCAGCTTGAGCCCACAGGGCTCCAGATCAGTAAGAGATGAGAAAGGGCAGCTCTCTAGTTGTCCCATTACATCTCTCCGGAGATACCTGTGCCACGCTTCCCATCAGCTCTTCTGTCACACGTTACTTCGGCTTCCTGTGCTCCTGCACTGTACTGAGGCACTGGTTGTGTGCCTCATGCTCCAAAATCACTTCTGCAGATTAAACAGTGCCTGGGGAGCTCTTCTGCACTTAACTTCTTATGAACGCTGTGTAATATATGGTAACAGAAAAAAAAAAGTGTCCAAGCCAACCTGTGCAACCTGTATCTCTCTCTGTTTCTGTAAATGTACATTCTCTTGGACATCTGGGTACTTGGTTTGAATTTGTGGCCCAATAAACAATTTTATATTAAATTTGGGGTGTTTATGACTCCTAGATCACCAGAATCACATCAAGAACCAGGGTGGGTTTGCAATACCATATAACCTTCTCTTGGCATCAACTTCTGTTGCACTTCAAGCATTTAAATTACTTACTTGCAACATGTTCATGTGACAGTTATTTACTTCTCTTTTTACGTTGCTTGTTTGCCTTGAAATGAGCTGTACTCCCCCTTTGCTTTTCATCATGTGTACTTATCTGATTGATCTGATACTGCAGGGACCAGTGAGAAAAATATCTATGGCACAAAAAAAGGAGGTTGTTTTTCTGAAGGAGCTGTTCATAATAATTGAGATTTGTGTGGGTGTTTTTTCCCCTCCCCAGATGGAGCCATTGTGTTGTCAGTCCCTGAAGTGGTATCTTTAGAAAGTGGAAGTTCAACAAATGTCACTATCTCTCTGAGGTAAAATCATGATTGCAGCTTTACTTTCTAAAAATTATTGCTGAAGAGAAACTGGCTTTTCCTAGAGGGATCATGTCCTGGACAAATGCTCAGTGGAGTTCTTTAGGAAAACTGTGCAGGACTGTGTCACTTGGAAAGGTTTTATTTGTTTTGTTTTGTCTTTCTGCTGTAATTTCTGTCCTTCACCACCCCAAGTACATGTGCCTTGTTTCAGCAGAGGATAATGAGCACCAGGACAGGGCAGGATAGGATCCTTTGGTGACTTTGCCAGTTGTGCAGAGAAGAGGGAGGTACAGTGTGGCCATACAACCATCACTGGATCAGCTAAAAGAACCAGTGCAATACTCACACACTTTGGTGCTGGTTCCTCTGATTATGAGGCAGGTTCTGTCGTGTGTGGGCTGCTCATATCTCAGAGAATTGAGCAGATGCCCCTCTGCAGCCCTGAAGCAACCTCTGAACTCAGGCACCAGCCTAACTTGTTTTTTTCTGCCTTCTCAGGGCTCCACTAAATGAGACACTGGTGATAACTCTTAATATTACACACTCCTCAAAGCACAGCACCATTGTTGAACTTCCTGATGAGGTAAGTGACAGAACAGACTTGTAACCTTATGCAAAAAGCTCCTGCTATTATGGTGCAACTCTTCTTTCTTCTCTCTGCTCTGCCTTGCAGGTACAGTTGCCTGCAGGTCACACTAGAGCAGACTTCCAAGTGAAAGCAGATGATGTGGGACAAGTAACAGTTTACCTTTATGCCAATAATTCCAACTTCACTGTGTGAGAAACTGTTTTTTTTGTTCTACTTACTATCCTGTAGCTTCCTAAAAGTTGGGAACTTTTAGGTTAACTACTCCTAGGAATTAAATGGGATGTGGGTGGGATGCAGTTTAGGTGATGTGGTAACCCTGCAGCAAATCCCCAGGTATTCAGATAAATAGAGGGCAGGGAAGCAGAGTGTCTTGGATTTAATTACAAGATGACTGAGTTCTCATGGCTCCTTACTCTGGTTTTAATAGTGCCTCCCAAAAGTATGAAGATTAAATGTCAGCTTTTCTGAGAAGCATTTGGCTGTCAGTGTCCAGTGGGATGCTGTCCTTACTGTGCAGGATTTGCTCTGGAGTTCCTGGGGTGCATCAGTTAGGGGAGCCCCCTGCTCACAGATGCCAGTTCTCCCTCCTAGGAAAAGCCTGGCCAGATGGAGAAAGCTGGATTGTATTTGCTTGTGGCCCAGATGCTACTGAGCAACAGGATACTCCTGTTTTACTTCCTTGTTTTGCTTCTGCTTTTGAGACTCGAGGCAAAGGCAGAGGTGAGCACGTGGAACGCTCGCAGGGCAGCACGATCCTGAGGCATGAGGAGTGCAGCTCTGCTCTTGCCTGACAGACCCTGTGCTGAGAGAGTGCAAACCACAGACACAAGGTGACCTTTGGGCACATTCCCATGGTAAAAGGATGGAAAGGAAACACTCAGGAGTGGGAGGTGTCCCAAACATAGCAAGGTCACAAATGAAAAGGGGAGCAAAACTCAGCTGAACCCAACCGAATCTTTATTGTCTTGTCTCAACACCTGGACTGTATTTCCTCTCTCTGAGGGCCTCTTTTATCTTTTACAAGATAAAATCTCCTGAAAAAAGCATGAATTAACTGATTCTTTTTGCATTAACCATCAGGCCTAGGATTCAATTTCAAGTGTTTCACAGCATCATAGTGAGATATGCTGATGAGGTGGTTGGCTGGATCTATTTTGTCGCCTGGTCCATCTCCTTTTATCCTCAACTCTTTGAGAACTGGCGACGGAAAAGGTAAAGAGATGTGTTTGCAAGTCACTAAAGCACTTCAGCAAATCATATTCATAGCTTCAATTGCATCCATCTTGGTTATTGGGAATTATCCAATAATGGGGAAAGATGGGGGAAAAGGCAAAGGTGGGGTCTGAATAATTGCAGCCTCAGTGAGCTTTTATATATGCAGGTTAGAGGAAAACAAAGTGCATCCTACAAACAGCTGATCCTAAGATGTGGCATCCAATATGAATTTGTGATAGAGGAGACTTCCTCATTCCTTTTGGTGCCGTGCTGTAAATCATCTGGCTGAGCCAGCTGTGATGATCACTTTCAGAGATCACCAGCCATGAGAGCTGTTTCTCAGACACCTCCTTGTAGTGTCATCATCAGGCCAGTTCCCCTTGAGCCAAGTGACTCAAAATAGGAACATTTTCATACATGAAAATGAAACCATGAAATCACCTGGCAATGATGTCCTTGTGCTTTATGGATTCAGGCTGGAAGGGCTTTATCAGACAGGCTGAGCCCATGGAGGGGTGCAGTTAAAGAGCAGACACAGATTGATCTATGAGAGCTCTGTTATTTCACCCAGCTTTCTTATGAACATTGTGTGGTCACAATGCCTGAAGCTTTTGCTTACACCAGAAACTGCCAATAAATCAGGACATTCCAGGGTCAGTTTGTCCCTGGAACTGCCTGTAACTCTCTAATGCATGTTCCTCTTTTTTTTTTTTTCCCTTCTCCAGTGTTGTTGGACTAAGCTTTGACTTTATAGCATTAAACCTTACTGGCTTTATAGCATACAGTGTGTTTAATGTTGGGCTCTTCTGGATTCCCTTGATTAAGGTAAGCATGATTCTCTCTTAACACGTGCTGGGGGGTGGGTATGTGCAGAAGGGAGTTAAGCCACGTGGGCTGGTTTTGCTTTCTCTTACCTTTAGGAGGAATTCCTGGTCAGTTATCCCAGCGGGGTGAACCCTGTGGCCATCAATGATGTTTTCTTCAGTCTCCACGCAGTAACCCTGACTCTCCTCACCATCATCCAGTGCTGCATCTACGAGGTGGGTCTGTGTGCTGGGCTCACCTGCGGGCTCTGCCAGAGCTCCCTCTGCCGGGCACCTCCCCGCTCCTTTGGGGCTCCAAAATCCCAAATGCCCTGCACTTCCACCGCCCTTTCCAGGAGCCAGGCTTCACGGTCCAGCTGCCTTCAGCTTTCCTGAGCTAGCAGCACCTCCACTAACCTTATCTACTTCAGCTTCATGGATGTTCCAAGCTTATAAGTAAACTCCTTAGGGACTCAAAATAACTGAGGCAAACAGCCAAGTTCATAAAGTTCCCAAACAGATCTCTAGCCAGCACATAGATTACAGCTCTTCACAGCACAAATGCTTTGCTGTTTCCTTGGAGCATTCTTCAAACCATGATAGGACTTCAGTTACTCCCTGTAGTTCAAACACAGGTTTTTCCAACTTCTTTCCTCAAACAGCTGTAAAAGCCCTTTTGTAATTCACACCTCTTCAAATGAGACTGTTGCAGTCAAGTGGTTCTCACTTAATCCCGTTGATTGTTCCAGTCAGGTGGTTCTTGTTTAATTTTCATTGTAAGAGCATCTCATAGGACCAGGCCAATTTTCTCTAGATGGTAACTGTTTCTCTCTTGGGGTTCTTCCTTTGATCATGCTAAACCTGAAACTGTAACAGCCCATCCATCATCATTGCCAGGTACTACAGTCTTTTCTAGTGAAGAATTAGAAAGCAACCTTAAATCTTTTACCATAATGGTATTATCAGCCTTTTGCATATACAGGAACTCTTGATCTCCCCAGATTGAATTTTGGAGATTTGTTACAGATTGTGCACCATAAATACTCAAGAATACTGTTCCCCCTTGCTCAGGGACAGCAGAGTTTTAAATGATTGGTAGGAATATTGTTCATCAGCTCTCTCAAAACTCCAGCTGATTGCTGTAGCATTTAATTTTACTCCTGTGGTACCAGCCTGGCTGATAAAACAGGTTTGGACTGTGGTGTTGCAGGGTCCTGAGCAAACTGGATCTTTGTGTCTGGGGATGTGTGACCCAGCCAAAATGTATCTATGTTTCTATTTCAGAGAGCAGGGCAGAAAGTATCCAAAGTTGTTGTTGGACTCCTGGCACTTGCCTGGGTCTTCACCTTCACAACGCTGTTCCTGGCTGCAGCTGAGGAGATGACATGGCTGCAGTTCTTGTTCTGCTTCTCCTACATTAAATTAGCAGTCACACTGATAAAATACTTCCCACAGGTAAATCTGAATTACTCTGCTTGCATTCCATATCCCTGCCACCCTAAGCCTGCAGTGTGTGCTCTTGAAAGTCTAAAGAGACTAAACCACCAATAATTATTTACTAATAGTGACAAACCAGTAGAATTGCACTGAAAGCTGCTTGAAAGTCAATCCCAAATGCCTGTGCATGACACTGACTTCTTGTCACACTCTTGTCACTCCCAGGCCTACATGAATTTCTGTCGGAAGAGTACTGAGGGATGGAGTATTGGAAATGTGTTACTGGACCTCACTGGGGGAAGCTTCAGCCTTCTGCAGATGTTTTTGCAGTCATACAACAATGGTAAGCCTGGAACTGAGGTGCTGGAGCCTCTCTTAATGGGGTGGGAGGTCCCACTAGAAAGCAAATATAAACCAGTAGGTTATCTCAGAAGAGTGATGTTTGTGCTGTGTTGTGGGGAGCTGTTCTTCTAGGAAGAATAAAGAATGTGTTCATATTCCCTCAAGATATAAAGTGAAGTAGTCATCCTGAAGAAACCAGAGGAACAGTTATTAATTAGCTTTGCATAAGATGTGCACTGCAGTCAGTGTTAGGTTCATCTGAGCAGTCCAGGTAATAAACATAAACTTCTCTGAAGTGTCTAAAGGAACTTGAGGAATCAGACTTAACACTAATTTTGTGTTTCACAGATGAGTGGAGGTTAATCTTTGGAGATCCAACCAAGTTTGGCCTGGGTGTTTTCTCCATCATCTTTGATATTGTTTTCATGGTCCAACACTACTGCCTGTACAGGAGACGAGGGTATGAACCTTGTGAATAACAAACGTCACTTGTGGAGACTAAAACTTTAAACTGAACTTGTCCCTACCCTGTCTGAGGGCTTTCAAGATTCTTGCTGCCAGTTACCAGAAATACTGATTCTGATCTCTGTCTGTGACTTGATCCTCTCTGGGCTGGAACACAAACTGTTGCCTTGCCAAGCAGTGACTGCCAGATGCCTTAAGGACAGCAAGCTCTTAGCTGCACATGGGACACTCGTGCCTGTTGAAGCTGCACACACAGCTCAGTGAGAGCTGTCCAAGCCACACATGGCTCTTTTTTCACCAACCACAGGGAGGAGAAAGACCAAAGTGATGTCTTTCTGATTGGAGGTGAAGCACAAAGAGCAGAGCTCCGTCTTCCAAAAATCTGAGATCGTGTTTAAGCAACTATTTAATATCTTTAAGTAATGACTGAACACTGTCTGTGGATCCAAGTGCTGCTGCTGACTTTTCCCAGACAGCTCACAGTCCACTACCACGTGGGCTGGCCACAGTGGTACAGTGGTACATCACAATAATAAGGTTGGTAACAAATGCACAAATATTACAATTTGAACTCTTTATTAAAAAAAATCCTAACAGAAACTGTTCTCTTATTTGATTGAAAGCTCTTTCCAAGGTGCTAAGACAAGTAATTAGAAGGGAATCTATGCTTTTATAATTGAATGCTTAAAACCCAATGTGTCTTTCTAGGTGTCAACCTAAGGAAAACTAGATCCCGGGGAGGTCTGACAGTTCCCCACCAGTGAAACCAGACCTTACTGACCTCAGTAATTCCACAATCTACTCTTGAACCAAAAAGGGTTTCAGCTGGAGGCACTCAGGTGATGTGGAACTGTTAAATGTAAGGAGAAACAGCTCAGGAAAACCATCTTTGTTTTATTGTGTGTAAAATCAAGTGAAAAAAGCAGTACAAAAAGCAGTGTATTTTATAGTAACAAAAATAACTCCAACTTGACAGACTTAAAATTTACTACTGAATTCTTAAGTTACAAAATTCCAAAGCAGGATTGTAGTGATTCCAGAGATACAAAATTGGTAAGTAGGCATCTGCTGGTGTGCACAGAACAGTCTGAGATGCATCAATCACAATGCACATGGCACAGCAGTAAGCTACTGAATAAATCACTCTGCCACCTCCTCGTGCTCTATTTACAACAGCTTACCTCAAGGCTGCTTAAGGAAACTATAGATATGTATAGATCAACTGAAGAGGATTAAAAACTCCAGGTTTTGGATAATTGTAAAGCTAGCTGGCTAACAAACCACAGGATGCAGGATCATGGGCTTAGGCTTGCAGCAAGAATCTTCAGTCCTGTGGCAAGTTGATTTAAACCACTTAATATCCTACTAGAAGTTTAAATTTGGTCAAGAGGCACTTCTGCAAATTACTGGCATATTCATCTCTTCCATCCAATAAACCACTGATTTAAGCAAAGTCTTCCAAAAGACAAACCAAAATCCCTCCCATTTCAAGTCTGATAGAAGTGGAATGCAGAACCGAAAACTCTACAACTACCAGCAGCATTTCTGATAAGTTCAGGAACATTGTTTTGTTTCCTGCTCCCTATTCCTTTAAATTAAACTCCATTCATCTGATGGTACAAATTGGGAACCAGGAGGATTCCAGTTTTACCCTGCCACTGAGGTTGAACTGTAGTGTCCATGAAGTTAAGGTGTACTTCACAGGCATTGATCTAACACTTGTGTGTTACTCAGCTGGTTCTTGCCTGAAGAGGCTGCTTTGTCCAGGGAATCTTTGCAGGAAACTGTAATACCCCAAACTCTATCTTGCACACAGTGAAGAATTAGTACAGTGCTCCTCCCCACAGCACTGTGCAGCTCTTAACTCTGGCATTTGAATTTGGTAGCAGGGGAGGACAGGACAGCTCCCTTCTAAAAGCTTAGGCACAGCAAACCCTCTGGTCTCCCATAGCAGAAACCACATCTCCTCCTAAAACAGGAGGCTTTTGTGCTACAGAAGAATCCTGTCCAAGTTAAGGCTTTTCCAGTTGCTCTTAGATAACTTGGGTCTGTCCTGTCCTGAAAGCCATAGCTACACAAGTCTTGCCATGTACCTGCAGGGCAGACTTTAGAGAAGCACTCTGCTGAGGGGAGTATTGTTTTGCTACTGCCAGTTACACCAGAAGAAGTTAAAATAAAAAAAGTAGTGTTTACCACAGGTAGGAACATGCACTCCTTCCAGACAACCTGTTCCAGTCTAATATTTGCTTCTTTCTTTGATACCAGTCTATACATCTCCCTCCCCACCCCCTCCCCAGCTGGATGATGGATTAGGACATCATGGATTGCTGCACAGCCTTCTGCAGGGACTGCCTGGTCACCAGCAGCCGTACCACCTCCTCATTCCTTTTGGTCAGCCTCTTCCTGGCCTGGTCATGGGTCACCATGGTCATATCCCAGCCATTCACCTGGGGAAAAAACCAAAAAACATAAAATGAAGCAGGTGCAGGGACTCACAGGTGTCCTGTAACTGTTCTGTCAGAACCATGTAGTGGATAGGGTTATGCCACAGCTCAGTTTGTTTATAAACCCCACAAACTGTCCTGGGAAGTACCCAGATTATTTTCCCCAGTAGGTGCTTCTCTGCACTGTGCAGCTGGCACTACATCAGTACTGTCTTATCTTGGTGCTTTACCTGCATGATCTTATCTCCAATCTGGAGTCCTGCAACTTCTGCTGGGCCTCCCTCTGTCACTCTTGTTACATAGATACCCTGGAAAAAAAATAAAGTGTTCATCCACTAAATATGGGAGGATTCAGTACTCAAGGGCCATTTGACTGATAACACTAAAAAACTCTGTAGTCTATTATGAGATTTTAGTTAAAAACAGGCTTGTGCAATGTTGGAAAATAGAAAAGGTAGAGAAGTTCCTTGAATAACCTCAGCCTGCCAGTGATAATGGGGAAACAGAGTAGCTGTGGTAGAGGAGAGATGACGATTTGGGTGTCTCAGCCTTTGGGAGAGGGAGGTGCTACAGAAAAAGATTATCTGACCTTGTCAGTCTTGTCTTCAGAGAAAGGATTCTGAGTAGGGTCCTGATCAATGCCACCCCCAATGCTGAATCCCAGAATCAAATTGTCACCTTGACGAAGCTTATGTATTTCAATTCTTTGCTGGAAAGAGAAGGAGATCAAAGAGCTGAGTATTGTGACTAAAGTGGAAGAAATTTCAAGTGCATTTCAGACACAGCTACTTCAGATCTAATTCGATTGTCTTTCACAGAGATCCCACGACACAGCTCAACACCTCAATTACTCAGAGCTTTCCTGCCTGCCCAGGAATAGAAGGGAACAACACTAAACCCAGAGCAGGTCTCTTTAAACATGACTCATGCCTTGATAACGAGCAGTCACTCATGACCAGCCTCATCTTGCTCGTTATCCACATGCCTTATGTTCCTGCTAGTCCTATCAGCAGCAATAACAACCTATTATTAGGATGGTTCTTTTCCAGGATAACTTTTGTAACCCGGGGCAGGCTCCTCACTGCCCATCCACAAAGGCATCTGACCAGCTTTGTGCATTATGTCAGCACTGTAGAAATGCCAGCTGGTGCAATTCCTGAGCCAGGGTGAAATGCCACAGTCTTAACTGACACAATAACCTCTCAAAAAGTGCTTCAACCCTATCTAATGGAAGATGTTCCTGTTCATTGCAGGGGGGTGGATTAGATGACCTTCATGGGTGCCTTCCAATCCAAACATTCTGTGATTCTCGTCTCAAAGCCCTGTCACACAGAGCCTGGACTTCCCCACTGAATTCCAAACTCGCCGGGCACAGCATCCGTGTCCTCAGCTGGGGCCACACACCCAGTTACCATTCCAGCCAGGGGAAAGCACAGCATCCCTCACTTGCACTGCGTGTTGATTAAAGCCATTATCTCACTTTAAAAGCTCTGCTTCCTAAACCGACCCCCCAGACAAGCAGGTGCTTATCCTGCCCCTGCCCTCGCAGAGAGGGCACCGCACCGAGCTTGGGCTCGGCTACCGCAAGGTCCCGGTACCGGGAGAACGCGTCTCGGCGGGATTCGCCCCCTCTTTTCTCGAGCAGCCCCGGCCAGGGGTCGGTCCCTCCGCCCGGGGGAGTTTCCCCTGTT
>VYXD01003620.1:356121-373655 GCA_013397195.1 Hylia prasina | reverse complement strand
ATGGCCGCCGTGGTGGCCAAGCGCGAGGGGCCGCAGTTCATCAGCGAGGCGGCGGTGCGGGGCAACGCGGCCATCCTGGACTATTGCCGCACCTCGGTGTCCGCCCTGTCGGGCGCCACGGCGGGGATCCTCGGCCTCACCGGCCTGCACGGCTTCATCTTCTACTTCCTGGCCTCCGTCCTCCTCTCCGTGCTGCTGGTGCTGAAAGCCGGGCGGCGGTGGAACAAGTACTTTAAGTCGCGGAGGCCGCTGTTCACCGGGGGGCTCGTGGGAGGGCTCTTCACCTACGTCCTGTTCTGGACTTTCCTGTACGGAATGGTTCACGTGTACTGAGCAGCTCCGGGGCGAGCGGAGCAGCGGGACTGTTGCCAAAAGTCACTACACAATAGGCCAGCTCACCTTCCAAACTGTTGTCCATGGCTCGTGTCGTTAATGCTGTTGGTAAATTATGTCCAAGTACAAATTAATCAGTAGCACTGTTCTAATTAAAACTGAATGTGAAGCACCGCTTGGATGCCTCCTGTATTTATTTCCTTGTTAAGGGATAATTTGTGTCTCTAAGAGCAGGCACAGCTGTGGTGTTTGGTTCATATAATCCCTTTATCCTTTGTGTTTTGGATACACACGCCAGTTACAATCCCCTCTGGATGTGCTGCCTGTCCCTACACACAAATATTGGAGCAGTAACACAGCACCCTGAAGTAATTAAATTACTTAAAAATAATTCCACTGACACAAGGGAATAATTAAGTGGATGTAAATGTTCGGTACAGAAATGTACATGCAAACGTTCTCTTCCTTGACTGCCATCAGCAAATGACACTGTCACAGGTGCTTGTCACTGGTCTCCAGAAAAGCCACAAAAGGGATAATTCCATCACCCACCATCCAAGGCCTTTCCTATAGGCCTGTTCCTACAAAAATAAGTGATCGTTGATTTGCTTGCATCTCACCAAGAGAAGGTAGTCTGACCTGAAAAAACACTTACAGAACACTCCTGGGGAACACTGGCCTAAAGTGACACATTTTATTGCTGAACATGAAACACAAGGAGGGGAAAAAAAATCAAAGTCAAGAAGCTCCTGAGAAGGAGTCTGGTTATGTTTTATTAACAGCAGGGGTTGTGGGAGTTGTGTTACACAGTCTAAAGAAAGGAAACATTCTGGGGGATCTGGGAGGCCTGAAGACTTAGATTCAGGAAATAGCTTGGGTCCTCTCACAAGAGGATGTTTTGGCAAGTTAAAACAATGGTTCCAGCAGAGCACAGTCAGCTTTGCACGTTAGGAGGAGCTGCTTGGTCACCAGGAGTTGTGCCAGGCCCTGGTGTCACACAGGAGGGTCACCGTGTGTTTCACCATCTAGAAATTACTCAACTCCAGTTAAACCCTGACAGTCAAAAGCCTGGGCTGCTGTGGTGGTAACTGGTGCAGTTCCCCACGTGGTGACTTGTGTTTGCCTTGAGGAGAGACTTCTGACTTGGAGAGAAGGTTTGGATGAAATCAGCACCAGAGGTACACAGCTTACCCTAAATGAGCTCCACTGTTTAATTCTATTTTCTAGCCCCATTTTTGGCTCACTACACAGAAGCAGAAGGGGGGAGCTCGAATGGCCGGGGTTTGCTGTCAGTGACTGGGTTCAGAGTTTGTCACTGCTAACAGAGGTGAGTTTTAATTGAGGATGAACCTGTAGCCCAGAGTAACAACCTTAAAGAAGCTGAAGCAGGGGTGGCTGCAGCTGCTGGTGCCATTTGTGCAGACACTCCATGGCAGCAGCTCCCTGATGCCACCCTCAGATGCTGCAGCAGGAGCCCTTTAGCTTTTGGTATTCAAAGAGTGCACAGAAACATTTAATCTTCATCAGGACAACTCCCAGTCAGCGGTGATGGGGCAGCATTTACAGAACACAATAATATCCCTTAAGCCCTTTTCTGAGATTAGTTACATTCCCACATGAGCATAAATGGACAAAATGGGCTGCAGGGAGACTGATTCTGCTGAGAGATGAGCACTTGTATTTCCTGGAGGTTACTGGTGTTGAAGTAGCAGGCAGATGCCTTCCAACTGTCCCTGCTGTTGGTGGGTTTGGAGGAAGCTGGCACAGCCTGTGTCCCTGGCAGAGCTGCCCTTTCCAGCCAGCAGCACAGCCCAGGGTGCAGTGAGACCAGAAGCACTGAGTGCCCCATGCAGAGATGCCCACCGTGAGAAATCAGGAGGTGATGCAGGAAGGACAGCACCGAGCAAATGAAACCAGGCACTGAAGGAAGGAGGCAGGAGCTGTGCAGGTGCTTCCAGGGCCACGCTGCTTCTCAGGGCATCAACCCCCAAAGAGTGACTGTCCCCCCCACCTCAGGCCCTGCAGGGGGGGAGGGCAGCCCTTCCCCAGCTCCAAGAGCTGCTCCAGTGCCACATTTCCCTGCACTTCCCGAGCAGAGCAGTCCTGCTGCTTCACACCTGATGTCACATCACCCAGGCAGGAGCTGGAGGCAGTGGCTGCCAAGGCAGCAGAGCAGGAAACGGGTTGGATTTCAGCTTCAGCCCTTCCCAAAGTGCCAGTGGTGGTTCCCATCACAGCTTTTCTGCACATGGAAGCAAAGCACAGCCACAGGACAAGGCTGATTATTGGCATAGGTACAGATATATCTATCAGTGGATATAAAAACATTCATTTGATGCCTTCTTTGTCCTTTTATAAAAATCCTCTTATAAATCCATAGTGACGACATACTGTTGCAAGCTCAGGATACCAGAGAAATCTCAGGGAAGAAAGGCAGTCTTTAGAGAAGATCTTTTTCCCTCTGGGAATCCTGATCATAGTAGGCCTGGTCTGGGGTATGTCCACCTCCCAGTGGCTGGTGTGATGCCACACCTGTGTGGATTTCCTGGAGCAGGAGTCCAGCTGGCAGAGCCATTGCTGTGCCTAGAGCCCTCCGAGCTGGTCTGGGCTCTGATTCCCATTCAGGGTAGGGCTCGACAAGGACTTCCTGGAGCTGGACCTGGGGAAACAAGCACAGCAACAGGATGAGCAGCCTGGGCTTGTTTCAGGAGGTGAAAATGTTCCTAGCCAGGCCTGTCTCACCCCAAAGGCCCCTCCACACAGTGAAAGCTCCAGATCTCAGTTTCATGAGGCTCTTGGAGCTGCCCCAGTTCCACCCTTGGTCTTTAGGGACCAACAGCACGAGGCCATTGCCATCCAACCATGACACAGCAGCTGCCTTTGCTCCCCAGCTCATTTCAGCAAGGAATTACAGAGCGAGACAATAACTTGGCCAAAATAATTGGGAAGAATTATTTCCCTGTATCTCCTATTTCTATCACTCTTAAGCCATGATTTTTAACACAAAGCTAGGCCTACTTACTTGACTTCCTCATACTTTTTGCCTCGATAAAAGTTACTCTTCTTGATCAGATACAGCAGTACCAGGTCACAAAAGAAAGCTCCCTGCCAAGGGAAAGACCTTGTGTTTTATCTTTGAAACAGGAGAGGATGTGTTAGAAATGAACATTAATGAAAGGATAGCTTGTAGAAACTCTGTTTTCCTTCATTCTCCATGCATTTGCCCGGGTATGTATATATTATATACCCCCTGTGGGGGTGTTTAGACTACCAGGTTTATTAACAAATGCTTTTAAGACAGGACACAGACACACACCTGGCTGAGTAGTCTGAGTAGTAAAGATTCTGCTGGAGAAGATTTAAACACCCCATCCCATTTTCATCCCATTTGGGGTCTGGGTCCCAATAGGTAACTTTAAGAAAAAACATTCACTTACAGCTCCCATGAGTGCCAGCCCCGAGCTGATATTGATAATGGTGGGAATGATGTTAAATTTTCCTGCCTGGAAGAAGAAAGGTCATGAAGTCACCCCTGGGAGAACAACCCACAAAACAAACTCGAGGGTGTGGTACTACACTGGGGAAGCTGCTGCTGCCCCTGAGCGTGTTTTGTTCCCAGGCACAACCACAGGGGATTTTCAGTGGACAGTCTTGGAGGCTGAAGGTCTGTGTGTCTCAGTTCTGACTGTCCCTGGCTGCATCTCTGAGCTTGCATCATCCCTGGATTAGGCTGCTTTTCTCTCTGCAGTGCTTGCATATGGCAAACAAGTCTCTGGGGCACATTTATTTCTGTTGGGCTTTACACGAGCCTGGTTTTAAGTACAGGAGGCGCAGGCTCAGCTGCACTCCGGGTGATCTCTCTTACACGGGGTTAGCTCCACGTGGATGGATGGGAAAAGCCCTTTCCTACAACAAGCCAGAGGGGCTCTCCTCACCTCAGAGCTGCCTTCCCCCACTTTCTTTCTCCCCAGGCTCTGGGACATTCTGGCCTGGGCCCTCACCTTTCCATTCACCATCACATCGAAGCGGATGCCGTATGCTTTAATGAGCGTCCGGTAGTCGACCCCCTCAGCATCCCGGTAATACTTGGCAAACCTGCAATACAACAGTTTGGTTCAACTCCACCTGCCCCCCTGAATTCTCTCACCCCTTCAAACAGATCTGCTCCCTTATCAAAGCCAGCTTTATCTTGCCAGGAGCACTCCCTCCCTCCCTCCTCTGCAGTGCTCTGTGCTCGGGTGCAGCAGTGCCTGGCACAGGGCTGGGGCCACTCCACTGCCAACCTCCAGCACCTGCAAGTCCAAGCAGCCCAGCCCAGCTGTGGTCCTGCACTGTGCCCTCCTCCTCTGTACCCACCTGAAGTTGTACCCAGAAGAAATGGATGTTTCTGCAGACTTGTTATCCAGCCGGCTAAAAGAATAGTGAGGATTACATTCAGAAGGGGCTTTATCAAGATCACAGTTCCATTCAATCTGAATTCCTATCACACCACCCTTAAAAGAGAGAGACAGGGTGAGTTGTTTAAGCTTAGTTCAGTTAAAGTGTCTTCAAATTTGTCAGACTCTTGGGTAGGTTTTCCCCAGGGGCACAAAACATTTGCACTTCTGGTCACAGACACTCCTGGCTGGGCTGAGTTCAGGGTGTGTGATATTAATCCTGCTATTACTCCACAATCCCACTTCTCCCTGTGCTGGTATCCTGAGGTTTCTCATCCCAGGACATTGATTTCATTCCACACTTCCGTGGGGAAGATGATCTTTTATGCAGGGGTGGAGTTCCATAATTCTGGTTTAAATACACGGTGTAGTAACATTGAAATTAAACAAAGAACCCCTGCTGGCAGAGCAGCAGTTTGGGCCGCCCTGACTAAAAGACAACAGGCCCAACCTTTGAGAAGACCCCTATTCCCCGGGGACAGCATAAATGGGACCAGCTTGACTTTAAGCTCTGGCACCTCTACAGTGCAGCTGGGACAGGAGGCAGCTCCCTGGGCAGTGACTCCTCACAGCCTCCCAGTGAGCAGGGAAACAACTGGGAAGACACAGGAGCCCCCAGGGCACTCCCACCTCCGAGGCCATTTCCTGGAAGTTGCCCCCAGCCCAGCGGACGATGTTGCCCAGCACGAAGATGGGGCAGTAGGGATGCTCCTGGCTGTACCGACACGTCTTCAGGTAGGACTCGTTGTCAGTTGCCAGCACGTTCATCCTGCACGTGGGAAACAGGGAAATCCACCTTGGCTCCCTCTTGCCTTGCCTTCACAGCCTGCACCAGGACTACAGAGACAAGATTTTTCCAACACCCTCTGTGCACACCAGCCTCGACACCCTGTGAGTGTCCCTGCTGCTGGCTTGTCCCCACAAAAATGACCTCCTGGCCAGGAAAGGACTTGGACAGCTGAATCTGGGCTTAAGAAAGGACCCACACAGAAGAGATTGCTCCAGGGCCACCTGTTTTTCTCAAGGAAAAACAACAGGATTGTAGAAATGCCTATCTGAGCCCAGGAGAAGCGCCAGAACATGCACATTTCTACAGCGCTTTAGTTTGTTGCAGCAGCAAAGGCAAACAAATATTTTTAAATTTGCATTTTTTTGCCAGCCTTGTCCAGGCACTTCATTTTTCTGGAGGAGAGGGAATATCTGTTGAGCAGGAGCAGCTCAGGAACCTGTGGCACTTACTTGGAGAACTTAAACTTGGGGAAGCGAATGGAGTTCTTGATGTAAACAGTGAAGTTTTCTGCACTGCCCAGAAGTGGTTTCCTGCAAGAGAAGGGTTTGTCCTCTGCCTTTGTCCCCTGCCCACATGTGAAACCTTGAATTGCCATTTTAGAAGCAGCTTCACCCAATAGGTTGGATGGCACCAGACCAGCTGTGCCACTTCCCCCTCAGGGCCAGCAAGGGCTTGGTGAGGAGTGAGCAGGTTCAGGGGACAGCCCGAGAGCTGGGAACAGCCAGGGAGAGAAGCAGGGGGAGCAGAGGGCCAGTCCTGCCAGGGGGGTCTTGCAGAGCCCCCCCTGCACTGAGCAGCCAACATTTGAGCAAGCACCCAAGCAGAGGGGACACAGGAACTGCCCTGGGTGACACACAAGCCAAGCAACTTGGAACAAGACACGTACTTGGGCTTGGATCTTTTCTCCACTGGGCACCAGGCCAGTATCTCACAAGTCCCTCTGGTGCTGCCCCTGTCTTTCAGACAACGGCCAGTCTTAACCCCTGCGAGCAGACATCACAGAAAAGGTCACACCAAGCAGTCACCTCCTCTTCTTGCCTCCAGGGCCTGGGAAAATGGAGGATTTTCCCTCTCCTCCCTGCTGTGAAAGGGCCTCTCAGCTGGAACAAACACCCTCTTGTGCCTCTGAGCAGCCCGGGGTTCCCTGGCCCAGCCACCACAGAGCTGCAAGCAAGGCAGGGATCTTAATAAAAGAGAGGAAAGAAAAGAAAGGCCTTGGTGCTCTCTGTAATCAGAGATCTGGGGGTGTGACCAGGCTGAGGCCTCTGAAGGACACCAGACACAGCACAGACAGGGACACTTCCCTTACCATTGCCAGCTACCACGGCTTTCCCTTCCAGGCAGTCCGTGTCCTTGTCACACAGGGCATCGGGAATGTTGGCACTCTGCAAAGGGGAAAAGGACACAAGAGAGAGTGTGGCAGGACACCAGAGCCAGAGGGGTGACAAAGTGTTGCTGACATGGGGTGAATCCTCCGTGTGAGCACTAAAACCACACAGCTGAAGTGGTAACTGGGGCTCATGCAAACATATCCCACCACCAGAGCCCCAGGATTCAGCCACGCTGTCCTGGTTTTGGGTCCTGCTCACTCTGGAGAGGGGCAGACTGAAAAAAACCAACATTAGTATTCACCAAAACCAGGCAGGAGGCCACTTTGCTTTAAGATAACCCTACCTTGGATCTGAGCCACAAAGTCCTGTGGCCCAAATCTGCCCCAGTCCTGGCTGCACGGCCACCAGAGGAGAGCAGTGCCCTGACAGAGCCGGCTGTGACACGGAAAATCCACCTGAGTGGCCACAGCACTCCCTGCACAGCCAGAGACCTCCTCCCCCGGGCTCCAGCCCATTCCAAACATATCCACAGAGGATATTCCACGTGGCACAAAGACCTCATGCCTTTGGCCTTCAGGGCACGTTCTGGAAGGTGCTGAGCACCATCCCATGTCCGGAATGTTCAGCACTTTCCAGGACGGGGCTCTTCAAAAGCCTCCTCTCCCCATAACCACCCCCAGTCACAGCAAAGCTGTTTTCCCTGGGCCTTTTCTAGCCCTGAGCAATCACTGCCTGGTCTCATCTCCAGCTGGGCAGAAATTCAACACCACCCAAAGTCAGGAAGGTTCTATGTGATCGGTGCCTCTGGAAATTAAGATAGCTGAGGCTCCCAGGTTTACAGTAATTTCCCAACTGAGCTATAACACTACAGGAAAAAACATTTATCTTTCATCCTTCCTTTCTTTGTTGCTCCAGAAGTGTCCTCTGCCAGTTCTTACCCCCAGTTTTCCAGGGGTCTGGGGGTCAAGGGGCTCAGTTCTTCCTACCTCAGGACACGTGGCTTGTCTCTGGTTTGGGGTCACAATCAGATTTGTCATGACAAAGAAGACACTTTCACCCTGCAATAAACAAAGAGTTAGAAAACTTGGTTTACTTTTAAAGTATTTGTAATAAGGAGCATGAAGCTCTCTTAAGAAGAGAACAACCCCTTCTCTCCACGGCTTTTCAGGCTGAGATACAACATCACCCTTTGTGTGGATATTTGTTTGGATGAATTCCCTCACGCTGTGGGGGCACACACAGCCATGAGAGCCAGCCCACGGTCCTGGGGGCAGGCAGAGCACCCCCAGCACCTCAAATAAAAAAACTCCCAACAGAAAACCCCTTCCAGCATCACTTCCTTGTATCCCAGCCCCTGCTAATTCACAGGGAAGACCTGGATAGATCACTCCAGCACACACACGGGGGTGATGCCCACCTGGGGAGGGATGACATAGTCTGCAACATCCCACAGCCTCTCCCCCAGCTCTGAGGTGTTGGTGAAGGCCACCCCTTTCAGCTTGGTGATGACAGAGCTCTGGAGGGACGTGTCTGTGTCCTGGTAGCCTTTCTTGACCACAAACACCCACCTGTGTGAACACAGCAGCGTCAGGGGCGGTCAGGGAACGAGTCAGACAGAGAAATTCACACCAAGGTCAAATCAAGACATGCCAGTGACACCAAACCCTCTGCAACTGCTGCTGCTAATAAAGGATGAACTCTGGGACACAAGCTGTGCTTGTCAACAGTGGAGAAATGTGTAATAACAGGTCATGAGGTAAAAAACTAAAGCCTCCCTCTGTGCTACACTCAGCAGCCTCAGAAGGGGAAAGGAAGAGCAGGGCTGGGTCTTTCTCAAGATGGAAAACAACAGAGGCTTTTGCAGGTCGCAGGGCAGAGCGTGGTGGGTTTCACAAGTACAGGACTCTCACTTTAGCAGCCACTGAGCTGCCAGTTAGCAACACACCATGGCTGGGGAGTGGAACCCCTGCAGGTGAGCTGGGGATTCCTGACAGAAACCTGCAGGGAACATTCCCAGCTGGGAACAACCTGACTGCACCCTGGGAGAGCTGCTGCCTTGCTGAACAATCCAGGAAGGCTCTATGTGATCAGCACCTCTGGAAATTAAGACAGCTGAGGCTCCCAGGTTTACAGTAATTTCCCAACTCAGCTATAACTCCACAGGAAAAAACACTTGTCTTTCATCCTTCCTTTCTTTGTTGCTCCACAAGTGTCCTCTGCCAGTTCTTACGCCCAGTTTTCTCCCCACTGGAAGCACCACGAGTTCCATTTCCCTGAGTGAAAACCTCTGGTTCAGATGAAATGCTTCCAGCTCCCCCACAATACTGCTAAAATCACCTGCCAGGACAATAAATCACCCTTGAAGAAGCTGAGGGTGCTGGGGCAGGTTGGGAGAGGGAAAGAGGCTGGATCTGTGGTACAGCTCTGCTTTCCAGGGCTCTCCTGCCCACAGGGAGGGGAAGGGGCTGAGCAGCACTGGCAGCACACAGCCCTTCACCTGCCACGTGTGACAAGCCTGCACATTAACATTCCCCACCCTGGGAAGTTTCCTGCTTTCCCCTTTCCCCAAGAACACTGATTGCCTCTCCCAGGAGGGCTCAAAAGCAGTGAATTTTCCTTGCATTTCCCTCAGTGAATGGTGGAACCCAAGAAATAGCCCAGAAGATGATGATCCCCACCCCAAGCCAGCCTTTGAACAGGGACGTGTTCCTGTAAGCCCCAGCCACAAAGGAGCCACTGCAGGGACCATCAGTGACACTGCCAAGGGTTTGCAGGAGGCAACAGATGCCAAAGGAGGAAAACAGCCCTTCCCTGTTCCCTGCATCTCTCCCAGTCCTCAGCAATGGTATCCTCAGGGTTCCTCCTTCAGCCAGTCCGTGCCAGGCTGCTGAGGCTTCACTGGTGCTTTGCTCACTGCAGCAGGCTCTGGGACTGCACAGCTTGCTATAAATACCCCCAGCACGTAAAAACGGCTCTGCTATATTTAATCAGTGGAAACACGAGGTGTGAGAAAGGCAAAGGCACCCAGAAGCACAGACAGTGAGGGGACAGAGTTAGGTGTCACAATCTGAAAAGCCTCAGAAACTCAAGGAATCAGCAGCACAGGCTGGATAATTCCAGGTCTGAGCCTGCAGGGACGATCCCTGTGCCCATTACACACCAGTGTGACCAGTCTGCTGCAGAACTGGGCCTTTCCCAAGCTGTTCCTGAGCCAAGCCCTGCTCTGAAATGAATGCAAAGCAGCTGACATTCCCGCTGCCTCAGCCCCCACAAGCCTGGCTGCTGCAGCCCACTCCAGCAAAGAAATCTCCCCCTTTCTGCCTGCTTCCCTCCCATCTAGACCTGAGCAGGTCGTGATGCTGTGCAGAAAAGGCAGGTGTGCCCCAAGGCTCAGCACTGTGGCTGTTAATGCTCGTTTTTCCTGAGGAGTCAAGCCGTAGGGTTTGGCACCATTCCCACGAAATATAGAAATAAAGGCATAAATAATGCAGTACAAAGCCATAGTCACCGGTCTATTTTTAACCTGACTTTAGTCTGAAAGGTAGAGCTGAATTTAGCCATCCCTAGCTGGTTAAAAATCAGATATAACCTATTAGACATTACAAAATGCAGCTGCATAAACCTGTCTGATTATCTGCATTGAAATCAGGAGGCACAGCAGGCTGCCACTGTGTGCAGAATACCCTAATTTATCTTCATCGCAGCAAAACCCATCTTTATCACAGCAAAATCCATCTTTATCACAGCAAAACACGAAGCAGAGGGTGATTCTTACCCCACCAGGTAAGCCAGGATGGAGAGCTGCACCACTCGGTAGAGGACCCCGACCTTCTTGTTCTTTGCAATGACGTATTTCTCCGTTTTATAATCGAAAAGAGACAGAAATAAAGCCTTCCAAGCCACCTGCCCCATGCTCCCAGCTCGCTCGGTGGCTGGAGCAGGCACAGCTCGCACCACCCACACGTGCAGAGCATGGAAACCTGAACCAGCCCCGATCCCTCCCACCCTCCCTCAGCTGCTCAGTCAGAGCCCGGCAGCTGCACTAGGTCACATCCTTCCTGAGCTGCTTCCCAGCTGATTCATCCCTTGGGAAAGCCCCTCTCCCCTCTCAGTTTTGCCCCCAGGTTTCATTCTCTCCCCCCACAAAATGCTGAGAATGAATTATGTTATGGTATAAAGCCACGTTCACACAATTCACAGAATGTGCTGAGCTGGAAGGGAGCCACAAGAATCATCCAGTCCAACTCTTAGCATGGCACAGATACCCCAAAAATCCCACTCTGTGCCTGGGAGTGTTGTCCAAACACTCCTGGAGCTCTGTCAGGCTGTGAGCATTCCCTGGGGAGCCTGTTCAGTGCCCAGGCACCCTCTGGAAGAACCTTTTCCTGATGTCCAACCTCACCCTCCCTGCACAGCTGCAGCTGTTCCCTCAGGTCCTGCCACTGGTCAGCAGAGAGCAGAGCTCAGTTCCAGCCTCCGAGGGGACACAGGTACAGTCTCTCTCCATTTCTTAATGATTAAAGCCTTTCTTCAGCTTTTATAGGGTAAATTTTTGATTTCTTAAACATTTGCATGAGAAATGAGAACCAGGGTCCTCAACAGTCAACCAAAATACCAGCCTGGCTCCCACACACTCACACCAAAACCCAACTTAAGAAACTAATAAATTCTGCACCTGCCTAAGGATAAATCAATGCTTTCCAGGAACAGGACCTGAGGAAACAAGCATGGGTGACAGAGAGGACGAGCAGCCTGGGTTTGTTTTGGGAAGCAACGTGGGTAAGAGGATCCCAGCCAGATCTGTCTCACCTTACCCCAAATGCCCCTGCAGGCAACAAAAGCTCCAGATTTCAGTCTCATGAGGCTTCTGGAGCTGTCCCAGTTCCATCCTGGATCATGAGGGACCGACAGCACAAGGCCAGTGGCAGTCCAGTGACACAGCACCTGCCTTTGCTCCCCAGCTCACTGCAGCAATGAATTACAGAGGGAGCCAGTAATTGCTAAATTCATTTCAAGAAATATAATTTCCTGTAATTTACCTCTGTTTGCCATTAACAATCACTGTGCCCCTGTATCTCCTTTTATTTCTATTAGGCAGAAAAATAAAGCCACTGCCCTGCACAAATCCCTGCCCTGGGAAAAGAATTCTCAAGATGCCAGGCTTTATGGAAATTTTATCTTTCATCCTCCTTAAATTCCATATCAAATTTAAACAGATGGATCTGGTTTTTTAATGAAGTTGCTCCAAATCACAAGAGAATCACAACCAGCGTCATAAGGAACCAAGCACTCATTTTATCCCTCATCCCAGAGCCATCCCTAGAGTTCCTCTGCAAAGGGAAGGGAACCTTTCTCCAGCACCTGCAAAACTAGAACACAAACCTGCCTGTGGCAAAACTAGAACACAAACCACCTTGTAACCTGGTGGCTGCCAGAGCAGCTCTGCCCTGAGCCTTTGTGGTTATTTTCCAGGTCAATTAATCTGAGAAAGGTTAAAAAAAAAAAGATCCTTAGATTGAGAAGTATTCTGCTCTAGATGAGGCCTGTAAACCACGTTTGATCACTGAAATTAAAATGAAAAAGCAAATGTAAAACTGATACCTTCTTGTGGTTTTGGAGGCATCAAGTAGAGGCACCGGTGCAATAGCTGTTTTGCAATAAAAAGTTTCCATTTGTATCAAATGTGCCACAAAACAGGGCTCAGCACTAACTAAATTTTTGCTGACAGTGCTGTTGTGGCAAAAATTTAGTTCGTACTGAGCAGCAAAAACAATTTAGCTGGGACTTCTTATGGGTGTTGTTTTTATCACCTCGTTTTCACAACTTTGGTTTTTTTTCTTGCCTGGAAACCAAGTCTATTGCTGGGTTTGTCAAAGTAACTGTGGATGTTCAAACAGAAGCAGTTTTGTTCATAGCAGGGGATTAAACAACCCAACAAAGTCAAATTGTCATCAGAAAAAGGTGCAAATAATGTAGGGTCTCAGTTCTTCTCAAGGGACAGAGGCTGAATGTTCACTGCAAGGTATTTTGAATTCCACATCTTGAATTTCCCATGAAAAATAATAATAAAAAAAAGTCCTGCTCCATTCCCACAAGGGCTGTTTGCTCAGTCTGGGACTTCTCCCAGGGTGAATTCCTCCTCCAGGACTGAAACTCCTCCTTTCTCTCTTTTTTTTTTCCTTCAATTCCTGCCATGTCAGGCCTGTATTTAATTCCTCACACTGCTGACAGTGATTGCCTTCTCATAATTCACACATACTCACAGGACACACATCCCTGTCTGCCCAGACTGCTCCTCACCTCCCTTTCCTCCACCCAGAGCTGATCTCAGCCTCTAAATGCCACCTGGAGGGACTGTAAAAATTAAACTTTCAACCTCTGCCCTGATCCAGGGGCATTTGAAACGCTGCAAGGTCACACCCGATGCTGGGGCACGATTTCAAGCTGAGCTCAATAATATCTTTAAATTACACACAAAGAGACCACATGCTTTGCAGGCAGTGGCAGACAGCCCTGGCCAGGACAGCTGGGATTCACCACGGCTGATTTTGTGCTTTTGGGCTCATCCTGGTCACTTCCAGCGCCAAATGATCATCCCCAGGCACGGACTGGTCCCCGCCCTGCTGCCACCGGCTCCCAAAGGCTGACTCAGAAACACTGAGCACTGAAATGCTCCTGCAGCAAATGTTTGAGTGATGCAGATCCATCTTCTGTCAGGAACAGGCGCCAGAGCAGCGACTGAAATAGCAGAGAGACGGGGAGGAAGTAAAGGGAAGATTTGGCAAGGAAATGAACCAAGAAAAGGCAGAGGTCAGCTCTCTGCGTTAGTGGCTTCTTGTCACGCTGTCACACTTGTAAGTAAACATCTACAAAAAAACAAGGTGAAGAGTCAAAAGTTGAGAGAGGAAATTGCTTCAAACCACAGCTCATGCCCACAGAAATCAGTAACATCAGGCATGAGCTGCTTGCTGAAGGTGACGGGTTTGGATGCAAGAAGAAAGAAATGTGTGGAGCTCATGGAGAAAAATGCTCTGTTCAGCTTCTCTTGTAATCCTGGCTGGGATTTGGCTGGGTAAATCAGCCACTCTTTATCCTCCTAACCAGCACAGCTGCACACCCAGCCTTAATGGAAAGGGAACTTGTGGGAAGAGTTTCTGTCACAATCCACAGGAGCATCCAGGACTGTCTGTAGGAAGAGAAGGGAAATGAGGGAGCGCTGAAGCTGCAGAATAAATCCTGTCTTTGATCCAGCCCTCCATCTCCAGGAGAGCCATTTCCAGCCTTTGAATGTGTTCCATGTTCCTGCCCAAGTCCTCAATCTCCTATACAGAGTGCAGGAACGTTGTTATTATTAGCTGCAACATTCATCCACTCCTCTCCCCCAATCCAAGAAGGGAAAGTGCTTGAGGAAGAGGATCAGAGAAGGAAAAATAGTGCACATCTAATGAAACCAAGCCATCATGCCCTGTTCTGTGAGGGAGCTGGCACTGAGTCAGGTAAAAGAAATTAATAAAAGTGCACATAAAACACTGCTGAGAGACTGAGTGCAAGGATAGCTGGACCAGCAGTGAACTCACCTCCTAAAGTCAGACAATGAAAGCATCACTGGGAAATAAGAGAAAAATATTGAATCAAAGCCTGAAAGGTGAAGGGATTTAATAAAAAGTGTATTCACACTAACCACTGATATAAAGGTGAAACCCTGCTCTTGAATACACCCAACAGATCAGTATTCACTTCTTTGATAACACAAAGACATGAAATTGGTCCTGGCTTGATACCTTTGCCAGCTCTCATCTTGCTGCAAGTACTGAGGGGAAACCTTCATCCCTTTCCTCATGGAAAGAGCTAGAAAACCTACAATGTGGCCTCCACCCTTTCCTCCCCAGAATTACCAGCTGGTAACTCCTTGCAGCCACAGGAAAACACAGGGGCCACTCAGACTTGACCCCCAGAGGAAGGAGTTTCAGCCTGGCACCTGAGCTCACCTCAGGTCTGCTCTCAGCCAGTGGGACCCTGATGCCCTAAACCAGTCCCCAGCTCAGCACGAGGCTGGTGTGTCCCAGCTGTGCTGCACAGACCAACTGGAGCCAGCTCAGCCAAGCTGGGAGTGGGGCAGCCAAAGCAATCTGTTTGTGGCAGCACAGCACCACTCAGCTCATTCCCCCCGCTGTAATAAGGACAGGAAATGTCTCTTTAGAGCTACAACTCAATTATACCCTCCAAACAAAGCTGCCCCCACAGGCCCTGGAGCACAGCAAAGCTCTGCATGGCTCATCTCTGATGCCCTCATGTCAGTGCCCTGTGCTTTATAAAGAAGAACTCCTGATGCCCTTCCTGATGAGCTGAGCTCCCTTTCTCCTGCAAATGCCCAGGTCATTGCACTCTGCTCTGCAGACCACAGATCTACAGCTCTGCACACAATCCTGGCAGCTTCTGAACACACTGAGGGAAACACAAGGGTTGGGAATCTTCCTGGAGTGTGAGAAAGCAATAAGCAGCTGGTGTCATCCCCAAATAAAGCAGCATCACAAAACACCTCCTGTCCTCCTGTGGGAGGCACAAAACTGTGAAGAAATGCAAAGTTGGATACAACTGAGGGAACCCACAGAGATGACACCAGGAAACTGTGGCTCTGCAAACCCTTTGCATGAGGCAGAGAGGTCATGAACCATCCTGGGAGATCTGCAGCAGCTCCTCTGCCCACAACACCTGGCCCCAAAATCTGCTGCCAGCTCCTTCACCTGGCTGGGTGACCCCGAACGAGGCATTTGCAAATCTTCTGTCACTCAGGGAGATGCCACTGCCACAAAGTCAGAGCCACACAGCCAGGCCATGAGGCTCCTGCACAAGGGACTTGATTCAAAATGTAGATTGCAAATAAATTTAGAAGCAGACACGGCCAGGCTCCCATGGAAACTGCACAAAAAGCCAGCTGTGGTTTGGATGAGCTGAGTCTTGGCAGTCTTGGCTAATCCCTTAAGTGCCATCCAATTACTGCAAATGTGTTTGGCATCTGCTGCAGGGACTGCAAAGAATTAAATGGTGGATGGCACTCGCCGGAAATTACAAGTCACAGAACCCTGTAATGCATTTAGGAGAAAAAACATCTAAAAAGGAAAATGGCATTACCCACTGCAAGAGCTGACCTCCTTGAGAGCCATAAGGGACAACAAAAGGCATCCAAGTAATGAAGGAAGCTTAATTCAGAGAAGAAACTAGAAAAATAAATGAGAGAAAGACTGTTTGTTATTTTTTCACCAGGCAATATTGGTTAGGCCAAAGGAGACAGGAACTCTTTTGTCTTCTGAAGGTCTGAATGAGAAATCTTTGTTTAATCTGCTGCTGTCTATAAACACACATTAGAGCAACCAAACATGACAGAAATAAATAAAACAATCACAAAAATAGGAGACATAGAAAGGAACACTACCAAGTCTCCATCCTTGACTTGCTTTGGAATCCACAAAGGGGGGCCTGAGATCATTTCACTGGAAGAACACAAGGTCTGGCCAGGCATCTTCTTTCCTCAAACCCTCCAAATTGCAATTACTGATAACCTGCAGCTGATAAACCACCAGTGTCAGTCTCTCAGATTAAAGAACTAAAGATTTCCCAGTGTTCTGTAGGGAAAAGGGAGTACTCAGGATGAAATCCCTGAAAGAGCAGGGGGCCTCTGCTTTTCACCACAAGAGTTCCATACAGAACCCTAAATATTTTCTGCTCTGCAATGGCAAATATCCTCCCTCTGCTCCTGTGCCACAGTCAAAACCTGATTCCACTAAATTCGAAGGCAGAACAATAGGTCCACAATTTAACTCTGAGACTTGATTGCTTCTCTAGGCTCAGCAAAACCACCTGCATGTCTCACTTGTTGCTGCCCCAGGGGAAGGTCCAAGCTGCCCGTGTGATCCCCACTCCTCAGCGTTAAAATTCTCCTGCTTCAGGCCCAGCTGGAGTTCTCTGCTGAAGATCATTTCCCCCTGATTCTTCCAGGGATCCGCAGAACAGCTCCGCTTTTTAAGAACAACGGAAAAAGGAGCGAAAGGAACAAAAACCATGGGCTGCTTTCCAGCAACGCCTCTCGCTCGCACTGCAAGAGCCAGGCAGAGCTGTGCTGCCACCAAGCCGCGTCCCGTGCCCACAGCCCGAGCTCCAGCTGCGCCACTGTCACACCAGAACCCGGAGGGATTCAGGAGTCACTCCACGGGGAGCAGCTCCTGGAGGAAGCAGGAGAGCTGCAGCATCTCTGCTGAGCCACGAGCGCCTCTCGGGAGGCACGGGCATGAATAAAACATCCCGCCTGCTTCTGTGGGGTTGGAGAGGGCCGTAACAACCATCTATTCCCAACCTCTCTGGCGTGCAGGGACACTTCTCCCTATCCCAGGTTGCTCAAGGCTTTATCCAACCCGGCTGTGAACGCTGCCAGGGTTGGGGCGTCCACATCCTCCCTGGGCAACGCGTGCCAAGTGTCCCCCCAGCGTCCCGGTAAAGCGACACGTCCTGTACACAGGTATAGCACACACATACGGCTGTATTCCATGCAGAGGTATAGAATACAGGTGTAAAACCAATTAATTCTGCCGTCGCAGCGACGTGTCTCAGAGTGTGCATGGAGCAGAGCTGGCAGCGCCCATCCCGGGA
>VYXD01003620.1:323221-350801 GCA_013397195.1 Hylia prasina | reverse complement strand
CCTCCCCAATGTCTTCTGCTCTAAGAGGTTTCCACACCTCCTGGTTCTGAGGGGTGTTGGAGGCGAGACAACAGAGCTGACTTTGGAGAAAGGAGGGGAAAAAAGACTTCTTCAGGCTCAGTTAATGCTCTGAGTTTCACATAATTTTTTTTACCATTTTAGCCTTAGATTATTAAAAGTTCTTTTTTTACTGTATTGTCTTTTTTACAGATTCTTTTTTTAAAGGTAAAAACTCTTCAGTTCTGGNCCCAATGTCTTCTGCTCTAAGAGGTTTCCACACCTCCTGGTTCTGAGGGGTGTTGGAGGCGAGACAACAGAGCTGACTTTGGAGAAAGGAGGGGAAAAAAGACTTCTTCAGGCTCAGTTAATGCTCTGAGTTTCACATAATTTTTTTTACCATTTTAGCCTTAGATTATTAAAAGTTCTTTTTTTACTGTATTGTCTTTTTTACAGATTCTTTTTTTAAAGGTAAAAACTCTTCAGTTCTGGACAGTGAGGACAAGGGTTAAATATTGTTGGCTCACTGGAGACAGAGGGGAAAACCCATCCTTTGATTTAATTTTGGCAAAATTTATACCTGGAATTAAGGTACAAAATGTAAATATGTGAAGTTTCTGTAAAGGGTTTCAAACCCACTCGTCTGCACTAATCTGTTTTTTTTTTCCACCCTCTCTTAAGGACCAAGGAAGAGGTACCTGATTGTGAAAAAAAATAAGACAGAGTACCTGTGTTTCTGATTTTTGATGGTTATAATGTGGCCTTGCACACTGATAGGAACTCAGATCTGTAACCTGGTGGTAGCACTGAAGCAATTTCTTCATTTATCTACAGAAGAAAATCCCAAGGTAACAAATGTTCTTTAGCCCTGACTGCAGATGGACCAGGTGCCCTAAAGTGGAAGCTCTCCTTACAATAAATCCCAATTCCCTGTTTTCAAGAAGTCCTTTGCTAACATTCCTGTTTATTAAAGAAACTGGGCTAAAGAGAACAATAAATCACACTAAAGTGAAAAGTGAATTGAATTGTGATCCAGTGACACAGATGCATTAAGAAATTAAGAGGCAGCATCATCAATTTCATTACAACTGGAATGCTCAGTGCAGTCTAATAAATAAATGTTGTATATGTGCCTCTCAAAGGTTCTTGGACCCTCTCTTGAAGTCTGCTTTTTACAAACCCAACAAGGAGACCCTGGGATGGTTTTATTGTTCTGCCTTCCAGACACTGCAGAAAGTGACCTGACAATCTGCAGTGCTTCAAATTGTTAAGATGGAAATTGTGCTGGAATGTTCCCAGGCATCCTCTCAACCCCTTTTTTTCCCCTCTAATTGAATAAAGTAATGCACTGTAATTGAATGATCTTAAAACCCACTTGGTAAGGCCTGCAGTGAATGCTGATGTGACATCAAGGAGTGTTCCTCACAATGGTGTTAATTTCATTTATGTTTTAAAAGAAAAAAAAAAAAAAAAAGGATGAAACCACGTTATTTTTTGCCTGCCTTGGTGCTTTGTTTCTGTGATTTGAGAACTGATTTTGGGTGTACAGGAGTTAATGCCAGGAGAGGTGACAGCCCCCAGGGGGACCTGGTGCAGTAATGTTGGAGATGCTGAAAGCTGAAACCTCGGAATGTTTCCCTGCAAACCAATTTGCTGATTTGTGAGCAGGTAGTAATTTTCCTTAATCAAAATGTGAAGCTTCTACCTCCCCCCAGAACTGGACATTAAATTCATATAGAAAGCTTTGCTTTAAACTGTGCTTGCAAGGAAGTGCAGCTGCCAGTGCTGAGCCCTCATTTCCTTTTTTAAAGATGCTCTCTGATTAAAAAAAAACCCAGAAAAAAATATCGTGTACTAATCAGCCCTCATAAATTTTAATGGGAGGATGGTGACAAAAAAGGAATTGGAATAGTAAATTTCCCCTAATCAAGTTAAATGCCCTGAACATGTTTTCATCTGAGTGAAAGCTTTACTTGGAACAGAGCTGGATTATACATTTTAAAGATCTGCTCTTCCTGCTAAAGAAAGAGGATGCCAAAACCCAGTTTGCCCCTCCAGAAAACAGGTTTTTTAACACACACAGCCCCAAAATTAGAGCCTTAAAGGATGCTCCATCTTTTACTGAAATAAGGAAGTTTGAGCAAAGCTAAAATTATCCTAAGGGAGGGAAAGATTTTCCACAGGGATCCAAAGGGCTTAGGAGAGTGAAAAGAACAAGCCCAGTTTTGTGTAATTAGTAAATCAGATGGATTCCAAGTAGGAATTCTTCAAATTCAGGTCAAGGTGGATTTTGTGGTGAAGCCAGCAACCCTCACTTGGAATCTGTTTCCATCCAAGTGCCAGATCTCTGCAAATTTTGCCTATTCTGATGAAGACAGATAAAATATGGATTACCCTCTGAATACTCTGTAACTTACCAGGGTGCTGTTAAAAATTTTTGCTCATTCCCTTCTGGAAAAATGGGACATTAAGTGCAGGAATATGAAAATGATCTCTTGCCTTGAGAAGCTGAATGAGGAGAAGGAGCAGTTCTGGCCTCAGTGTAGAAAGAGAGAATGAAGAGCAGCTGCTCAGTATCATTCAGAGGCATGGAAAAAAAAAGGGAAAATAGTAATTTCTGCCCAAATCTGCAGTTCCAGACTGCAGCAGTTAATGGTGCTGCTGGTTGGCCACAGTGCCCAGCAGGAGAGGAGGCTGCCAAGGGAGAAGGAATTCTCCTTAGAGCTGAATAAGGACAGGCTGGGAAATTCAGCTCGGCCTGAGAGTGCTCCCATAAAACAAATTAGGTACAAATAGCCCATTAAAAGCTTGAGAGCCTTGAATCAGATAAATGCAGTATTTAGGTTCTCCTCCTAAGAAGTGAAATGCTCCTTCCCTCCCCTGGAGCTCGTTGCAAGGTTTGTTTGGGTAGTAAATCACTTGGCTCTGCTGGGTTTTCTCTCAGCAGTTTGCTGAGGAAAGTGGGGCTGTTCTGCAACCTCGCCTCGACTGGCACCTTCCTAAAATGCAGATTTTTGGGGTGGTTGAGGAGCAGAGTTGTCACACAGAGTCATTTCCACTGTGAGCAACACATTCATGGTCACTTCAGTGTGGTCCCCACTGATTCTTTCCCAGGAGCAGACAGAAAAAGGGCTTCTTGGAATCCGGGGGAATTATTCCTTCCAAACACACGGGACAGTGCAACAGCCCAATTAATTATTCAATCTTCTTCAGGGTGTGTAGGAAAAGGCTTCCTTTTCAATCTCAGAGGCAGACCCTTCATGCTTTATGTAACATTTTATCCATTCAAGGTTGACTTTAAGCCTGTTCCACTTGATCAGCTCCTCGGCCAATCTGCAGGGTGGATTTTCACAATGAAGTGATGCCTTCTGTTAAATGTAAACTGAGCAGTGCCCTGCTGTTCATCTGTTCCTGATGAAATGCCAGAATTGGGATTTTTAGGATGATTATTGTTGTTTAAACCTCAGTCTGTGCTCTGGGATTTCCTGGGACGGCCCCAGAGATGAAGCACTGTATGAACGGGATGTTATTGAAGGATGAATCGCAGGGAAAGTCAAAAAACACCACTGAGGGTTGGAAGAAAAGGCCTTTTGCACAAAGAGGATGTTTTATATGAACTCTAAATGCAAAATCTGGAGAGTACAACTCCTCTGCCTCACTAAATCTGATTGTCAAAGCAAAAAAAGCAGTGCAGATGGTTTTGTGGCTGCAGCCCCTGTGAGGGCGCTGAGAGCAAACACAGATCAGGTCACATTAAACAATCCTCATCTTCCTAAGGTAGCAAATTCAGAAAATCTTTACACAAGCAAAATTCCCAAGACCTCAATGGAGAATTAAAACTAAAAGACCCTCCAGTGATGAGTTCAGCTGCCAGGAAAAGGTTTATAAGCAACAACATAAAAAAAAATCTTCACTGGGGCAAACTCTTGGTAAAGAAACTCCAGTTCTTTACCTGTGAATTGCCACAGGACAATAACATTTTTTTTTCCCCAGTGATGAGAAGTTTTTCTTGAATTCAAGGTGAGGAGCACAGCTTTGCAGAGATGAGATTTATTCCTTTTTCTACTCACTAGTAAATATCTCCTGTCTGTGGCTGATGTTCTTGGAGAAGTTCAATGATAATTAAGAATTAGATGCTGTGTGCAGAGGTACTCAGCAATGCTGACCAACACTCCAGAATCTCGTGAATTATTCTTGGGAAATAAATGTACAACAACATCAGAATCCCTGAGGGCACTGCAGCCACAGTCATTAGTGTTCATTACTGCTCAGGGCTGAGTGTTGTCCCCACTTCTGTCTCCTCTGCTTTATGAACCTAATTAAATATTTAATTATGGTAAAGACTCCTGATTGCTACTAAAGCAGCAACTCATCTCAACTTGACCAGAATTCCCAGTTTTTACCTTGCCAAGGCACTGCTAATGCTCAGATTGTATCAGAACACAATTTTGCTGCCACAGTGCTGCTATTTTGGAAAATTAGGATTCTCTCAGGGTTGAATCTCATGCTGGCCAGACAGGGGACAGCTGGTCTTGAGTTAGTCAGGGAAGAACAGATAAGGAACAGAATCAAATGTGAATTTGGAGCTGAAATATTACAGGAAAAACGTTTTTAAGGAAGCCTGGCAGCAAGAAGAAGAACTGCTCAGTGTTTCCATGCTGTGTCACCTGGACCAGGCTGGCCTATTTACAGAAGTTCCACTTTCTGCTGGGAATGTTCAGAACACATAAAATCCCAAGAGCCTGAAGGAGCAGACAGCCAAAATACACCAATATGGGCAGAGCTTCAGGATTAAACATGGTATTTATGTTTCCATTAGATAAACACGTTATCTAGCGGTTCAAATTCTTTATCTAGAGTTTGTTTTCAAATCCAAAATGCAAGGAGAAAATCAAATCCATCTGCCTTGCCTCTGTCTGTGAACTCCACAGGTCACTCAGCTGACAGGGGTCTGATTGAAAATGAGGGACAGTATGTAAATAAACTAAATTTTGTATAAATAAGCTCAGTTATCAGTGCTGAACTGCAGACATCAAGGTCTTCTCAGACCTTCTACTATGTTAATTCATGTTCACTGTCTCATACTTGTCCAGATCTTTAGACATACAAGGCAAAACCCTTTGTAACTTAGACTGAAGGGTTTATATTTTAGATAATTTCTATCAGTGGGAAAGATTTTTTTTTCATGTCCCTCTGATGCTGAATTAAAAATAGAATAATGACACATTGCATGGAACACAGATTCTATATTTGTCTTTGAAGCATTTCCCCAGCACACTAAAAAACAACATTTATTACCTACCAGAGCACAATCACGTCCTCCAGAGATCCTGCAATGTCCTGGGGACCATCAGGGAAACCAAAGATTGTCCCAAGGAGAGGTCACCTGTGCATTGGAGTGGCTTTTCAAGGTGAATGAACCAGCCTAAAAAACATGAGAGAAGGATTTACAGCAAACGTAGCACTCTTGCATTTAAAAAATATAAAATAAATCTTACTGCATGGTCTTTTCGCAAGTGAGCAGCAACTGAGTGGGTTCCCAGCCTGCTCCAGAGCAGATCCATCCCTGCCCTCTCCCTGTGACAGGAAAAGCCACGAGAGGGTGCCTGTGGTGTGAATCCTGATGTGCCCAGGCTGCTGCTTTCTGCTCCCAACCACCCTGAGCAAATTCCAGCAGAGCACCAAAGGGTTTCCTGCCGCGCTGGCCACAGTGACACAATTCCCTCTTATCCTGGATGTTGTCAGGGGTCCTGTGGGATCTCTTGTTCTCTCCCCAGAAGCAAAAGGGACACGCAGAAAACTCCCCAGGCACATTTGTGTGCAACAGAAGTGCCTGGCAGGGCAAGGGCTGCACCAACAAATTCCTGCACACAGGTAAAAATCAGGATTTTACCACACCAGGATAAAAGCACACCTTAGGGACAGAAGAACTTTATTTCTTTAGTTCTCTCCTATTTTCTACTAAGCCAGGAGCTCTGGCTTGAGCCTGCAGTCCTCTACCATACAGGGAGAGCACATCCAGCAGGGAGCACGAGGCAGGAATGTTTTATTTGTCACTACTTAGGCATGGCTGGAAAATCCCCAGCAGGGAGCGTTTACGCTGCCCGTGTTTCCACCTCTGTCTCCAGGCGATGGACGTAAACCCTCCCCCCTCTTCCCTCCGAAGGATCAAAGGGAGCTCCAGCAGGGAGAGATCTGTCAGCCCATCAGGCTTCACATCCATGGGCAGCGCCCAGATCCCAAATAAAACCCAACCTGTGCTCCAGAGAGAGACAAGCAGCCCTCGTGCTGGAATTCTCTATATATAGTTTTGTAGAATTCGTGTCCTTTGCAGCAGTAAGGGCAATTTTTAGAACAAAACATCCATATCTACTTATATGTGGATCGTTGCCTATTATTTATTTTATTCCAGCCATCCTCAGGGACAGATCCTGTAACCAGTTTAGCAGCAGCAAAGTCATCATTCAACAGTCTGACAGCAGAAAAGAGGAATAGCACAGCTGGCAACCTCCATCCCTGTGACCCATGAGAGGGGAACAGAAATACAGCACAGCCCAGTTTGCTCAATTTTGTCCCACTCTTTTTCCAAATATCAAGATTCCTTCCAGTGTATTTGCTGCAGAGGTAAAGCACTGTAAGCTTGGGATGAACAAAAGGAAATGGCTCTGGCACTCTGCAGATTCATTCTTATCCTAATGGGTGAAGATTTTAATCCAGAGGATTCCAAAATAGCAGAACTATTTTTTTTCTGCAATGATGGAATCCCTGACTTTCGTTTTGGAGATGTGAACACCAACAAAACCCACACTGTTAGCTAGGGATAGCTCTTCTGCCCAGTGAAATAGAGACATGGCTCTCTTTGCCCAGAAAATCTAAATTTTCCAAGGATTCTCAGAAAGGAGTGCAACAACCCCCATGGGCACTTTCCAGCTGCCTCCAGCTCTCCTCCTCTGTGTGTTTAACATTTGACAACCATCCTCACGGCCCAGAAATGCTGTAACACTCCACATGCCACAAATCTGAGCTGAAAAAAAAAAATATTATGGTAAAAGAGGAAGCAAGAAAAAACCCTCTCGCACTCAGATTTAGTAACAGTTCTGTTCCACCCACACACAGCCACATCTTCCTGAGCCTTTGCCTGGTCCTGTCTGGCCCCAAGTCTGGGGGGTTTTTGTGCTGCAGAAGCAGATGGGAGATTGCAAAGTGGAATTTTTCTTTTAAAATGTTTTGGGGTTNAGTTTTGTTTTAGTCCCAGAGCAAGAAATGAAGTTTCTTGAACACAGCAAAGCCCAAAAGTGAGAGCCAGCCCCAGGAAGAGTCCAGCTGCAAACTCCACCAGCTGCAGCCCTTCAGCCCCAGCCCTGGGCAGCTCCTGGGACTTACAGAAAGCATCTGGTCTTTGTCGGGGGCCCTGGGGCTGTCACATTTCAAAGGCAGCCTCTGTGAGCTCCAGAGGCAATGGAAAATATGTTCAGTTGCAAGTGGGGTCACAGGGAGATGGAGGGAGAAGGAATCAGCCCGTAGATACAGCTCCCTGTGCTGGCTCCAGCTTCAGAGCAGCCTTTGGAAAAACAGGGGGGAAAAACCCCAATGTGTAAAGCATCTGAGGAACAAGGAAGGTTTGATCCCACCTCTGCCCCTGAGGAAAATAAGGAATTGGGAAGCACACACAGCAGACCTGGAGTTTCTTTTAGGAAAATTGCAGAGATAAGCTGTGAGAGAGCTCAGAGCCTTGTACAGAGGCACAGGGAGCAAGGACCAGGCACACTGTGCTGGGGTAAAGGGGGGGGTTGGATGCCCCAGGTTCATCTCTCACCCTGCCAGGAGCCAAGAAACTCTGCCCAAAGCACATCCAGAGGGTTTGAACAGCCCTGAAAAGCACATGGGAAGCACTGGGAGCTGCTGGTGTCTTTTCATGGCAGGGCTGCACCTCCAGAGCCTCTGTGCTTCAGAGGAAGGAAACTGCAGCTGTTCCTGCACTGCCATTTGTGAGAGGCTTTTCTGTTTAGCCAGAGCCCTGCAAAACCTCCCCCTCTGCACAGCAAGGGGCTCTCATGCAGAGGAGTTTACCTGGCAGAGGGAGAAGGAAGAGGACAGCTCACCTGTTGAGAAGTTCTTGTGTAAATGACTGAAGGGTTTCCTGACAAAACATTATCATCTGCTAAGTGTGGGCCCCAACATCCTGTGGGGCCTGCTACCCATCATCCTACACCCACCAGACTGCTGGGCTGGGGTGTGACAGGGAAGGCTCTGGGGATGCCAAAGCCCTGCTTCACAGCAGAACGTTTCTGATGCAGATCAAAAGATAAACGAGTGCTGCCAAGCTTAAACAGAGAAGCAGGAATGGCTGAAGAGGAAGGTGATGCTGAAAGCTGTCAGTGCCCACAGCTTCCCAAAACTACCAGCAAGGTCATTTATTGAGACTCCAGACAGGAATGGCAGATCTGATCCTGCATTTCTTTAGAATCTCCAAGTGTCCCTGCCACAGCAAAGCACCGAGCACAGCGATAGATTTATCATATGCCAGATGAGCCTCCCGTGCATTATGAGCACCTTGCCAAATCTTGGGAACACTTAGGACAAAGCCATAGATGGAAAAAGCAGCTGAGGGCTTCACAAAGTAAGAAAACAACAGGAGCTGGAGCAAGAAAAATCAGTCCCCACACAGAGTCTCAGTGCAGTGAGGCTGGAGGAGGAATTGCCCAGCAAGGGGTGAAGAAGCCATGGAAGTGCAGGGAATGAGTTTCCAAACAAATTTTTGCTGCCTCTCACATGCATGCAGTGAGGATTCAGATGTTGGTCTCCAAAAGAAAAACCTCCAAGCCTCACTCTCTCAGAGTGGAATTGAGAGAGATCTGGGTTGCACAGTTTATCTCACTAAAGGAAAGGTGCTGCCAACCCTCATGGTCTGCAGCTTTCCTGGGATTCTCACCAACCTTTTCTTGGACTGGAAGGTGCATCCAGGGCAGCCTCAGCTGCTCCATGCTCAGATGTGGCTGCACAAACTGACATCAGGCCATGAAAAACGAGAGTTAACTCCCACAGCAGTAATCAGGAATCTGATAAGAACTTACAGTCCACACTGATAACACCTTCTCTCCCTTTCTGAGAAAGGCAGAAACCCTAAAAGTCTATCCAAAAAATGAACCTTTTCAATTAAGTACTCTCGCTGTATTATTTACAGAAATTTGACATGTTATTACTGTTAAATAGAGTCAAAAGTGAGACAGCTCATTTTTATCTCTTTTCCCACAGAGTTTACAGTGGGCTGCCCCTCCTGCCTGAGGCTGGTACAAGTCACAAAAAGTAACAAGGTCCTTGCAGACATTTGCAGCAAGACAAGAGGCCCATCAAGAGCAACAGGAAGCAAAAACCACACAAAAATTGCTGGCCCACCAGTCTCTCAGGGGCCACGAGCAGGATTCTGCTGTTTATTACAGAGACAAAGCAACCCGTGAAAAACAGAAGCCCCAGAAATCCACCACGCAAAGTTTCAGGTCCAGCAAATCCACATCACTTCCTGAGCTTTTAAGCAAACGTGCAAAGAGTTTCATTCTACAAGTGTGAAATGGGGACCCTGATGTGGATTAACCAACAGACTGGGTGCAGCTCTGGCTGGGTTTGTGCACCCTCACCTCACACCAGCAGCGCTTTGCACAGAAGACAACTCCACCCTCAGCAACCTTTTAGGACTCTACAACACTCTTTATTCCAAAGCACTTCAGTTCAGTCCCTTGTGACAAAGGAATAGGCTGGGCCATCCTCAGCCAGGTCATTCCACGAGCATTATTATCCCTGCTGTTATCCCTGCCTTCCCCACTGCCCCAGGAGCTTGCTCCCACCACTGGATCTTCAGGCATAGCAATAAGAAAGTGCCAGGCAGAGAAGGTCGAGTAAAAACAGTTTCTTCAGAGGAAATGAATCATTAAAGTGCATGACAATACTGAAAGCCACAGGCTGAACCACAGTCCTCCACGAAATGCACTTTGCTACTGACAATGCCTTCAGTTCTTCCAGCTGCTGGAGGAAGAACTCCTCCTCTGAAGGTGGAGGCAAGGTTGCAGCTCACAAAAGCTGTCAAAGCCCTCTGGTCTGTCCCTGCAGAGGCACCATCTCTGTGGCTGGTGGCTGGGGCTGCAGCAGGGACTGCTCCTCTGGGGCAGCTGCTCGGGGTGGTTTCTGTGCTGGCCGTTTCCAGGACCTGGTGTCTGCAGCAGGGGACACAAGAACAGCCCTTCATCAGCAGGAAGCTGACAAAGGGACCCAGCTTTAGAAGGGTGAAGGCTCAGGGGACACCCAACACACAGCACAGAATGTTTTAAGCATCCAGGAGGAATCTACACTGCAGGTTGTGTCCAAATCCACTGGAGCTTCTGCCCAGCCTGAACAAGATCTTTCTAACAGAGTAACAGCTCTGTTCTCCACAGAGTTCCTTCCCAGGTCCACCAAGGGAAGCAAACAGAAATATCTCAGGCAGAATTTCACAATGTTCCCAGAGTTAATGCCCAAATTCAGGCTCTAAAAGCCCTGTGATTTTAACATGTGCAGGATGAACGAGCCTAAGTTTTACCTTTCCTAGGAAAAGCACCATTTGGGCTACTGAGCCAGAAATAAGAGCAGCCCTTGCTTTTCCTCAGCAGCATTTCCTGCCCATTTCTCCCAGAGCTAAATGGGAATGGCATCTCCTTCATCCTCTGTTTGTTCCCAAACTCTATCCAGGTCCAGACCTACACTAAATCTTTATTTTCTCAGCTCACAAATGATGCTGCTGGAGGGAAGCAATTTCAAGTTGGAATTCCTGCCTGGAATTCTGTTGCTAAAGACAAAACAACATGCCAAGAGCAGTTTGCTGAGGAGGAAGCTAAAAGGATACTGCAGGCCTTTCTCCATGATTTAATTTACCTTCTGGATTTATTTCTGAATCACTGGTGTTTCCAGGTTCTTCCTTCAGAACTCCCACATCCTTTGCCCAGTCTGTCCATTTAATTTCCTCTACTCTGGAGAGACAAAATGCAACAAGACAGTGATGCCTGGAATGCAGCATCTCAAGCCAGATCTCACTGTCCTGCAGCCTCCCAGCCCAGCTCATCCTGCCAACACCACCCTGATGGTCTGGCTGTAGCAGCAGCACCTTACAGAGCTTTTTTATTTTTGAGTAAAGGTCCTCTGTAACCAGAGCTCCACAAGGTAAAATATCTTCTCCCCCTGCATATTGTTCACTGGTCTGTTTGGTTTCAAATTCTCCAGTTCAAGGAATGTTCTTAAGACAAAGGTTGCAATGCTGCAGGATCAATTAACTCTCAAACCTCCAGCCTGGCAATCAGCAACAACTTTGGATGTCCCCAGGAGTGTGTGGTTGAGTCAGTGCTGGAATTCCCTGTGGAGGGCCAGGGTTACCAGGCTGTGACCCCACTGCAGTGTGAGGGGGGAATGGTGCATCTGTCTTACCTGAAACACCACCTCTCATCTTTCTTATTGAGCCCCACTGACATGAAGCAGCCAGATCTCCTCTTCCCACCCTGGCGCCACAGCCAGGCCTTCTCTATTTCTAGAATAGCAATTGCCCTCTGAAAGAACAAAACCCACGTCAGAGAGAGACCAGGGCACAGCCAGAGCCCAGCCCAGCATTTCCACTGAATCTTCCCCACTCAGAAACTCCCTGGACGTGGAGAATCACTGTGGAACCAACCCCAAACTGCTCCTGGAGCGCTGCCTCAGGTTACCCGTGCACCTGGATCATGCAAAGGTGTTTAAACACACCTAAAAATACACTCCCAGGGTGACAACTTTATGTCAAAGGCACATTAACAGCTGAGCTTAGCACAGAGAGGCACTGCCACCTCTGACCCCGTGAGAGCCCAGCAGAGCTTTGGGCCTCACCTGCAGCTTCCAGACGCTCTTGCTGTAGCCAGAAATATCCGTGACAGTCTCGCTCATGAGGGCAATCAGCATGTTCAGCAGCAGGATGTAGGTGAGGATCACAAACAGCAGCAGCAGCAGCGTGACAAAGTATCTGAACCTGGTGTGCTCCTGGAAATCCAGGTCTCCCATGCCGATGGTGATCTTGAAGAGCTCCAGGGAGACGCTGAGCAGCCCCCCGTACATGGCGTGGCTCCCCGGGCTCTCCAGCTGAGCCAGGGACTTGTTCTGGGACACTGAGGGGGCATCGCCCATCAGAGTCACCAGAGCTGTGTGAAAAACACACTTTGAGTCCTCAGGAAAGTGCTTTTTGCAGCTCAGCCCACACCCAGCTCAGGGAGGGCTCACCTGCAGCAAAGCCAAACAGGAAGATCATATAAACCAAGAGGAAACGCAGCAGGTCTCTCATGATGGTCTGAAACACAAACCAGGGGGAAATGCTGTCCTTGATCTCACATGAAATCACCAGGATGATCTCACACATCACAAACCAGCCCTCAGGAACACTGACACCAAGGTTTCCACCTTTTATCCAGTTTTAAAAACAACTGATATGTGTTAAATTACTTCCACAGGTAAATAATATCATTGGCAGCTTGATCTGACAGTGCTGTGAACTTCTTTGTTGCTCTGTTAGTATAAATACTTCTTTGAAACAAATAAATATCCTGTTGGATATTGAAATAATATCCTGTTGTTTAATTTAAATATCATGTTGGAGATATCCTCCCCAACAGGAGCTGTTTCCAAATTGTTTCAACACATCCCTCTCTCCTTTCCATCTCCATTTACACAAAAGGTGACCAGAATCCTTCCCTGGCACCTCATTTCACCTCTGCTCTGCCTTTCTAGCCCCAGGTTCCTGTGTAGACCTGGAAACATTTCTCAGGCCATGCTGAGCAGGTCCAGAGTGCCCACCCTGCTTTTCAGAGCTGGTTTGGAGCTGGTTTCTGGCACACAGCTGCTGCCACCTGGCACGCTCAGCGCTGCCAAACCAGCGCTTTGCTGCAGCTCTAGTTGAGGCCACTCATCCAACCTCTTTCTGCAACATCTGTGCTTCCACAGGGCAGCAATTCCAGCTCCTCACACCCCCAGACGTTTCCCTGCAGAGGTTTTTCCCCCAGCCCTGACCTTCTGGATCATGACGCTGTAGATGCCGGTGCGCTGGAAGCCGCGGGTGTAGTACAGGGTGTTCACCCAGCCCAGGAGCAGGGAGAACACCATCACTGCCACGTAGTTCTCCGAGCTGGCCCCGTACAGCACCGCTGAGAGCAGCAGGGAGAAGGCCTGGATGAAGCTGGAGAGAGAACAAAAGGAGGTGGAGGCGACTCACCTCGGCAAAAAGGGCCCTTGCAGATCTGCTGTGCAATGAAACACGTCTGGGGAGCAGACAGACCCCACCCAGCAAAGCTCACTACAGCAGAGGCTGAGGACAAAAGGCAATAAAAACACACTTGAAGAGGCTTCGAGGAGCAGACAGACCCCACCCAGCAAAGCTCACTACAGCAGAGGCTGAGGACAAAAGGCAATAAAAACACACTTGAAGAGGCTTCGAGGAGCAGACAGACCCCACCCAGCAAAGCTCACTACAGCAGAGGCTGAGGACAAAAGGCAATAAAAACACACTTGAAGAGGCTTCGAGGAGCAGACAGACCCCACCCAGCAAAGCTCACTACAGCAGAGGCTGAGGACAAGAGGCAGCAGCAGGAGAAGGCAGCAGGGGTGCAAGGAGAGCGGCAGAGGATCTGGTTTTCCTGCTCTCCAGCTCTGTGGCAATGTTAGGGCAGCCAGAGGAGCAGTTCCCAGCTGTGGCTGTGCAAACCCCCAGGACGTACATGAGGATCTCAATGCAGCTGTCAGAGCACATGGTCTTCAGGGACTGGCGTCTCCTCCGCAGGTACAGGCTCTGGGGGGAAATCAACTCATCATTCATCAGAACCAGGCCATGTGAGACAGGGAGCCCTGCCCTGCCCTGGGGAAAGCTGTGCTCCATGTGCTCCTCCTTTCATCTTCAAGATCTCCCATTTCATCCCTCCCAGATGAAAAAGGCCCTTATTTATAAAGGGCAAGGATAAACAAGGGCTGAATCACGGCTCAGCCCAATGTCTTTATTAATAGCCTGCATTAAATGCCAGGGATGCATTTTAATACCATAAATCACAGAAACCTCTCAGAATTATTTGCTGTTGTGGAACTGTGATCCCCCTCGCCCAGCAACCTGGCTGGTGCTGCCCCTGTCCCTGCCAGATCACACTGAGTGTCTCAGAGCAGGGTTCCCTCCTGCACATCCTGATGTCAGGAGAACAGATCCTGCTGCCTCCGTGCCAGTGATTCTTTCCTTTTGCAGTGAAACCAGGCAAGAGATCCCCCTACCTGAGCAAAGATCAGATAAATGCCTCCTAACAAGATAATGATCAGGCCAGAGACCCACAGGAAGCCTCCAGCTGTGAACTCCACTGGAAAGGAGGGCTGCAAGACAAAACCAAAATCACCCAAAGCAGTGGAGATAGGCAGAACCACCCACAACTTTTAAACTCTGCTCTGTCCATCCAGGCCTTCCAGATAAAAAGACTGGACCTACCTTTACCCTTAAGGGCTGATAGTATGCAATGGCTGTAAAGATGATCATGAATGACAAGTAGGAGACAAAGCTGAAGTAGAATCTCTTGGAAGCAAAGGTTTCCCATTTTTGCTGAAGCAGTTTGTTCAGTGGCTCCAAAACCACCATCTTGTACCGATTCTGTGGGGAAACAAGCAACCAAAACATGCACCTGTATGCCAACAGGAATGTGAATTCACCAGGAGATTGTCTTTTTAAGGGTTGGAGCTGCGTGGCTTCAACTGGGGAGTGGTTAAGGAGTTATTCAGTCAGGTCTTTTAGTGTGAAAGATAAATATTGCATAGAAGTCACTTCATCAAGGTATTTGGAAAAACCAAGGCTTAAGACAATCGAAGGATCAAAATTTCTCTGAAATTCTGGATGGTCAGAGCCACACCAAGCAGCCTCTGAATAAAACCCCTGCAAACATTCCCACAAATAATTTCTATTTTCCAGAGAAATGATCACCTGAAAGCCCACATCAACTCGAAACGTGATAATTACACAGTGAGGCTGTAAGAAAGGACAGGGAGCTGCTGTGTTTGAGCTGTGGTGAGAGCCTCACCGGGGTGTCACTGCTGTAGGCCAGGATCTCCAGCACAGAGTTCTCCTCGAAGCTGTCCAGGGAGGACAGGTCATAGAGGGACACGTGGATGGGGCCGTAGGTCCACTCGGTGAACTTGCGGGACAGGTGCCGGTACACGGGGTCCTTGATCTCCCTCTGGATGATGTGCCTGAAGATCTGCCAGGACAGGACAGCACAGTGTTCCTGTGCTGAAGGGGCAGAAGGACAAGGCACACCCAAAGCAGCACAGCTGGATTTCTGCCGCATGGAGCACCAGGACCTGGCTAAAAGCAGGCAGGCAGCTGCATCTGGCTCCCCCAGGAGTGGGAGCAGGGACAGGGCAGGGACAGCAGAAGCAGCAGCTGAGGCTCTGCAGGACACAACTGATGGCCTGGAGGTGCCCTCCTTTATGGCCACCCGTGGCACTGCCCCCGCCAGCAGCATCACCACGGGTTGGGTGCAAGATGCTCCAACCCCAAACCCCACTGGACACCGAGGGGGCAAATTACACCATCCCCGATCCTCAGCAGCCCCAGGGCTCCCCTCTGCTTGTCCCTACCTCCACTTTGCCTGTCTTGGCAGCAAGCTGCAGGGGGTTTAACCCATCATAATTCACAATCTCCTCCAGTTTGCACGTGGGGTCGAGCTTCACGCCCGCCTTCAGGATCTCCACGTAGGTTGTGCTGACAAACTTGGTGTTCTCCTCGGTGTCATCTGCAATCATCACCAGGGCGTGCAGCACGGTGTTGCCCTGGGTGTCCTGCTCCTGCAGCCTGGCTTTCTGGTGGGGGTTGTTTAAGAGATAATCCACCACGTCCAGCTGGTTGGTACAGGCAGCCAAGGAGAGGGGAAGTTCACCTGAAGAGATCAGGACACAGCAGCAGCATTTGGAGGGGAAGCAGAAAAGGGAAAAAAAGCAATCCTGGAAGAATATGTTTAGCCCAGAGTTTTATCACAAACACAGAACAGGTTCTCCCTCAGTGTCTCTAGATTCTGAAAGGGTTCTGCAGTAAACAATTTCTCTGTTTCTGGGGGCAGCTGAAACACTTTCCCACATCTCAAACTGATCTCTCAAATCCGAACCAGCCAAGTGTTGGTGTTTGCCTGAAGCCGCTCAGACAGGATTAAACACGTAAACCCAAAGATGATGGAAATGCACAGTGAACACCCCAGCTATGAAAGGATTCTGCCATTGAAATAAGTCAAGGGCTTGATGAAGATGGCAACAGAGGGGCAAACCCATCTAGAATTAGTGGCATCACACACGGTATGGCAATAAAACCCCCAAAGGAACGTGTTCCACGGTGACTCACCAAAATAAAAGTAAACTCCTTCTTTCTTCTTCCTGAAGAATTCCCCATGGGCTCTGGCATGGACATCAGCTCCATTCTCCACCAGCAGTTTCACCATGTCAAGGCTCCTTTTCTCGATGGCAATGTGCAGGGCAGTCTGGCCTGAGGACAGAGCAAGCCCTGTCACTCTGCCAGGGGGGCAGCAGGGGATGTCAGAAGCCATGGCTGTGAGTTCTGCACAGCCTCAGGGCTGGGCAGGGCTGCCTGGCAGCTGAGGGCTTTCAACAAGCCTCAAAACCACCACAAATTCAACACCAGGGCAGGCAATTCCCCCTGCCTGGCACTGAGATCCCAAGAGACGATTGAGACAACCATGCTGCTGCTCAAAGCACAGCCAAGCAGCAGAACTCACTTAACAAGGACAGAACACTTTCTTTTTCATCTTTACAGGTGCCTTTTATACTTTCCCAAGCAAGACATCTCATTGCCTGGGTTATTAAGCATGTAGCCTTTGTTTTACAGACCAAGGGGGGGTATAACTCAAGGCTGTAGAAGATGCAGCACCAGAATCAGAAATAAAAGGGGAGTGGGCTGTGTGTGACTGCACCAGAACCCTGGGGCTGCAGGAGCTCCAGTTCCCTTTTTTCCTTTCTCCTGCTCATCTCACTGAATCCTTACCTCCATAGAAACAGTCAGAGCACGACACGTTGACAAGTGGCCTGGGGTTCTGTGTCTTTTGGTCTATTTCCAGCAGGACTGGGATTGTGTCATTCTTGCCATTTTTTAAGTTCAGCAGGGCTTTCATTAAGCAGGTCTTCCCAGTCTTTGCATCTGGCAGGAAGAGAGGATTGAATGGGTTGTGGGTGTGCTCTGCACACAGATGTAGTGCTTGATTCAGAACTCTGTAGGATGGAATGTAATCCTCATTTTAGAGGTTTTTATCAGTATATTTAATAGTCCTAAGGCCAAAACCTTAGGATATATTTAATTAATGGCATTCTCCACCTTCGGGTGAGCACAAGGAGAATAAAAGAATACAGAGGGCTGGAGAAAGCAAAGAACCAGGAGCATGTTCCTCTGCTAACCCTGTGAATAACAAACAATTCCAGGAGCAGGAATCTACCTGTGTACTCGGAATTGGTGAGGAATTTGGAGTTCCTCCTTAAGTACTCCAGCAAACCCTCCAGTGCCTCGGGGCTGCCCCTGACCACGGCGCTGAACAGCCGGTCCCTGTCAAAGCGATTCGGGTCCTTCTGGCTGCGGGACAAATGCAGAGTGTTAGGAACTGCTGGAGAGGGGAACAAGAACAGGGTTCTAGTGGGACAGTGGAAGGAAGGAGGGAGACAGGAGAGTTTGTTGTGGGGGGAAAAAAACCACTCAAGTGTTTTATTTTTGAGTCAAGGGAAAAATAGAGACAGTTATTTCCCAGAATTCTCCTAAGTGGCTGCTCTTTCCATCAGTTGGAGCTGTTCCCAGATCCAGGCTGATGTGCAGCCCTGGCAGGCATCCAGAGCAGAGAGAGGAGCCCAGGACAGCTGCAGGAGCAGAGTCAGGCCCATGCCATGGTGGGAGCTCTCTCAGCCCTGGCAGGAGCAGCCCAGCTGTGCAGGGCTCCCTGGGAGGCTGCTCTGACACCCGGGGTGGCTGCCTGGGGTGAGCCCAGACCCACCCCAAACACACCCAGCACACCCCTGGGCACCTTCCAGAGCAGCACAGCCCTAACACATCACCTTCCTGCTGTTAATTACCTCCCACCACATGCCTGTAACACTCATACATTTGCCACTTTCAGTGTAGACTTGGGAAAATCCATAGGCTCCCACCAGCCAGGATCAGTGTGGATCACCTGGATCACAACCCAAACTGCTCAAACACCCCAAAGTTACTCACTTGCTGACGAGTCCTGGCCGATAGTTCAGATTAATCTTGATTTTAGGGGCAAAGTCACTGCTCTCCTTCTGATAAGGTGTCTCCAAGGGTTGTGGCTCTCCTTTCCTTCCATGTCCTGACCTTTCTTCCTTCTTGCTCGGGGCAGGTTTATCTTCCTGGATGCTGTCATCTGTTTCCAGCAATCCTATGAACCTGTTCCTCTGAGCTGGGCCTGGCTGCCCATTTGTGAACTTATCCATTGCCAGGAGAGGTGGTGCTGCAGATGAACAAAGGTGTTCCCTGTTGGGGCACTAAACCTGCAAGGGATGGGGAGGATTAACACAATCTCTTCACAAACCCCAAAGGCCTTTGGTGCGACACAAAGAAAGTTCCCAGGCTGACCACGGGTCCCTCGAGAGGGAGATTTGGTAAGACCCTGCACAGGAGGAGTATTTGAATGAAGGACCAGGGTCCTAAATAGGGTTCCAGCAGAGGAGAAGCTTAGAAGCAGTTCACGAAGCACAGGCAACTTTGTCTGCAGCACATCTGAGCCCCCTGTGTGAGATGACCTCACCTGTTGGCAGCAGCACAGGTTCCTGACATAAAAGGCAAGGAAAGTGGCTCTTTAGGAGTCTGTGATCGTTGTTCTTGTCTCAGTGCAACCAGCACAGGCACGGGCTGGTCACCAAGTGGCCAAAAAGATAAAGGTTCACTGAGAGCCCTCTGGAACAGGGATAGGTTTGCCCACAGTCCCTGCTGGGGAGCTTCAGGCTGTTCTGACAGGGAAAACACCTGAACAAATTGTGCTCCCCCAGGCACTCTGACATTCCATCCTGGAATGGGATGTGACTGGGATCTCCCCAATACTTGGAGCTGCTGGCTATCCACATGAACACAGAATTTGAGCTCCCAGCTCCAAGGCAAGCACTCTCCCCCTGCCCTGGGAGCCTACACAGAGCACAGCTCCACCACATCTGCTGCCCACAGAGCATCAGCACCCAGCCGAGCTCCCTGCTCTCATCTGATGATCCTGAACTCTGCTTTGACTCTTTGTATCTGTCTGGGTACACCTCAGACCACACCCAAGGCACGCTGCCTGAAGTGGCTGTAGATTCACGAGGTTTGTGAGGATTAATTAAACAATTAAACATCCACAATTACCAACCTGCAGCAGAGCTTTGGTCAGCAGCTCCTTCTCATTCCCAGGCACTCCCTCCAAATGGTTAACAGGTTTCCTCTGAAGAGAAATCTCCTTTGCTGGGGCTACAGCCAGACTCCATAGCCTGCACGAGCACAGAGGTAAATGGACACGGCATAAGCGTTTTGGCTCAGGTTAGGGTGTGAAAAAACACAGGTCTTGGCAGAAAACAGCCACAAAACATCTCCATGCAGCTCACAGCAAGAAATCCAAGGGCTGGTTCTGAGACAAACCGTTATGATCATTCAGGCACTCAGTTTAGTCTGCGCTCTAGTGACAAACATTCCTCTGCACACACCCTTGAATCCCATTTCAGACTTACTTCCCTCCCCAAAACACTTACTGGTATATTTGCCGAATCCTTTAGAAGGATATTTGCACTTCCATAAGGGTTTGCTTGTGCTTTTCTGTCTTCCTCTCCCCAAAATCATTTCATGGCTGCAGTTTCCATCTCTCCACAGCGCTCAAGAGAGTTATTTATTGTCAATCTTGCACAGACAGAGCGTCTGGGTTAAAAGCAAGAGTAAAACGGTCCTATAAAAAAGGACCCTCTGGTGTATCCACCCACTCTGTGCATCCCTGGGAAGCACAGGGAGCACTCTCTGCTTGCCACCTCGACTGGCACTTCTCAAGAACTGAGTTATTTCTCCCTGATACCCCTCCAAACCCTGCTGTCAGAAGAGCACAGCACTTACCAGAAGTTGCTGCAAGCTCCACCCCAGGACTGATCTGACAAGGAGCCCCAACGGATCTTTCAGAGGGGAAGGAACCTCCCAGCAGAAACCGAGTCAAGCACCGAGCACTGTGAATTGGCATGAAGGCAGACCCCAAATTATTGACATCCATGGGTGAGAAGCCACGCAGGGGAGCCCATGTTCATTCCAGCAGCCTGTCAGTGGCGCGGTGTGGAACTCCTGGCTGGTCCATGAGAGAATCCAAGCTGCCTGTGAGAAGGAACAACCCCAGATGCCTGTGCTTTACCCAACCGTGTGGCTTTTTGCAAAGTGAAGGAGGGCTCGCACAGGAAATGACTGGCTCGATTTCTCCGTGAAGGGGAGAGCCAATGAGTGCGGTGCTCTTATATGGGAAATGTGGCTGCCTACAGCAAATCCAGAATGTTTAACCCCTGCCTGCACTCAGAGCCTCGTGCCTCCCACCCACAGCCCCGTGAGGCTGTCACAAGGTCCCCCAGGACCAGCCTGGGAACAGCTGAGGCCAAACTTGGTGTGGGAAGCCGGGTCTGCACAGCCCCAGTGGCACAAAGGGTTTGAGCAAAGCAACTCACACCCCACAGTGACTTGCAGTGCAGTGGCAGCTCCTCAGGGGCACAGGGCACTGCACGGGGCAGCCCCCATTCCCAGACTTCATCTGCTCCAGGGGGGTTTTTAAGCATGGATCATTATTCACTCAAGGCTGTAGAAGATGCAGCACCAGAATCAGAAACAAGAGGTGAGTGGCCTGTGAGAGGCCTGGGTTTTCTCCAGAGAAAAGTCTTGGAGAGGCTTCTCCTGGGAGCAGGGATGCCCTCCCCACCCCACAGCTGACTGTTCTGTTCTTGGGCCCTCACACCCCAAAACTGTTTCACTTCCCCCTCACCAAGCAGGGCCCAGGGAACAGGACCTCAGCCCACACCAGGAGCTCCAGCTCTCCCTCAGGCTGAGATCAGCGGGATCATCTCCTGCAGCACCCGTGCAGGGTGACACCCAGCACCCACTGCCTCAGCAGCCTTTCCCCAAGGAATGCTGCTCCAGGGCTTCCCGGCTGAACCCCTGGAGCTTTACAAAGCTCTTCATCTGACCCAGAGCTCAGCTAGGAAATCTTATTAACAAACAAAATGGTGAGGAGCCCTTCTGATCAACACCTTGATAGCAGGGGCACGTTCCAGGAGAAATCCCACAAGTGAGGTGAACCATTGGCCCAAAAACCTTGGAGAAGGGGTGTCACAGCACGACACACTGAACTCTGGCTGTGGCTTCCTTCTTCCAAACCTACCCCGAGCCAAAGGAGAGCCTGGAGCAATCCTAATCCCACAGGACTGCAGGATGCCGTGACGCTCCCCTGGAATGTGGTCATCACCCACAGAAACATTCCCAGATGGCTTCAGCTCAGATGCAGGCTGTGAGACCTCCCTATAAACACACCAATTAAATGTCACAGTGCCTTTCTCCTCCTCCTAGTTCTGCAGGAGATTCCAAGCTTCTATCTCAAGGTTCCTGTGTTTCAAAATGAAGTCGGTCCAGGGACTACACAAAGCTGCCTTTGCTTTCCTTGATGGTTTCTTAATGATTTATTAAGACCCACAGAACAGCCTATAAAGAAGAGATAAATGCAAGATCAGACCTCATCTCTCCAATCCCTCCCTCATTCCAGCCTTGCACTGATCTAGCTCAGTTTGCTTTAGCTGTGCTACATTTAATTTCCTGTGATACCAACAGAGCTTCGGGCCCAGGAGTTTAGCTCGGACTTGTGGTTTTAAATCCTCTTGGGCTTCTTCTCCAGCTTTCCTGGGAGGCATCCCACCACTGCAGCCAAGGAATGAAGTCAGCCCACAGGAGTGCATCATAACAGAGCTCTCCCTGCACATCTGCTTTTAATAGCCTGCACGGAGGGAGGGGAATGTGCAGTTTGCTGGGAAAGGAATCGCTGCCAGCTGAGAGGTCACCGCAGCCAAACAGAGCCACGGGGAGCACAGACACAGAGCAGGGAGAAGAAAAGCAGCAATTTAATTTCACCTGCCTGTCAGCCTGGGTTTTCTTCTTGCTTTTTGAGACTTCTCTGTGGAGGAACATGAAGGAATCTCACAATTTTTTATTTCATTCATGAAATGTGTCTGAGTCTCTCCTGACAGGAGAGGCACGTCCTGTGGAAATCTGGGAAGAGAGAAGGCAAACTGCCACGTGAAATATCAAGTCAAGTGTTTTTCATTCAATAATATTACAAAATATATTTGTTATTATAATTATAGATGAGTAATTCACAGTAGAAAAAGCAATGACTGGAACCTGCTTAAGCAAAAGGAAGCATGACGATGTTTGGAAAAGATGCAAACAAGAACATTTCCTGAAATATATGTTCTGTGTTCATCTAAGTTCCCATTTTTACCAAATCCTGAAAAACATAATAGTCTTATGACTGATACCATGATTTCAGTATGCTGTAAATAAAAGTTTAAAGTCACTTGTAATTTAGTTACAGGATTCATCTGTGGCCACTCAGGTGTGGCAGCTCAAAATCATCTTCATAGGAGGAGGAAAACCTGTAATAACAAGCATGTAAGGGTGGAGAATTAAAATCCTCTCAAATACAACAGGTAGGCCAGCAAAAGAAAAAATTTCTTTTTTAAAAAACTGTATTTTCACACTCAGCAAAACAGCAAGTGTTTTTGCAAGGCCTTTTTTTATTTTTTTTCCATGTAACTGTTATGTAAAAGCCTCACTGAAGTGATGAATTTGAGTAGCTTCATTTCTTAGTTACAGATGGAAATCAGTACCTCTAGAGACACCAGCCAGTGCCCAATCTGAAACATAAATATTCTTCAATATAATCCCTTCTCAGAACTTGTCTGATAGCGCAGGGAACTCAATTAATCTACACAACATTATTTCTGCAACTGCAAGTTCCACATCATAACATTCAAAGGCTCCAATCTATATTCTTCTCAGGCCTTCGAGGGAACCATCCAGCTCTCTTCTTCCTAAAATGGAAGCATCTTTCTACTTGATGTATCCCTTTCTGTAGGATCACAGCCTGTAGGAATGCTCTGCTGACAATCAAAGAGCAGCAAAATAGGAAACCCAGCTGGAAAATAACCCGTGGAGGAACAGTGACATCCTGTGGCCACGGAGGCAGCCGGAATTCCTGCTGCTTTTGAAACAGCCAAATTGGGCAGGCAAAGATCTTTAAAAACACCCTGGGCTGCCGAGGACAAGGCTGCAGAAATACTGAGGGATTTATTCCCAATGTTTATCTGCCTTAACCCTCACTTTCCCTATAGGATTATGTTGCAGAAAGGAGAATACCCCAAATGTATCCAAACCCAGTATATTGGGTTATTTAATTTCTCTTTTTATCAGTGTAAGTAATTTTTTAAAGCACAGAAGATGAAACCACAAAGTCTTGGCTGGTTTTTCTTTACACTTGTCTTTTTGGGGTTTTGTTTGATTTTTTTAAAGGAAGAACAGACTAGAAATTAACTGAAGCAATAAGAAAAAAAGGCCAGTCACAAAACTGGTTACAGAAGGATTAAAACATTTTACCAGAATCTGTTGTAAATATGGAATAAGATAAGATTATTCCAATAGCATAGAGATTCTGGCTAAAACATATTGAATTCTTATTTTAGTTATGAATAGTTGTCTCTAAGCAGACTTTTGAGCTACCACCCTATTGTAGGAATTTTAAAAAGTATATTTTAACAGCATCAATCATTTGTATTGCCTGATATCTTACTTTGTTTTATGCTAATAACTTCAGTGTAAACAACTGCATGTTATACAAATTCCTACTCACATTTCCTTGTGATTCATAAGCATTTCCTTAGTTCACATAATTTACTTAAATTGCAAGGATGTTTTTCTTGTTAATGAAGAAATCCTTGCAGTCATTTCCTGGAACAGCATTCCAGTACCAGTGGAGGCCAGTTCAACACCAGTGTGGCTCAGGCCAAAAGCCAGAGCAGAGGGGCCTGTGCAGACCCCTCCTGTCACCTCCCCGGGGTCCCTGTCCCTGCAGGGCACCCCAAAGCCCAGCAGGCACATCAGGAATGGCAATTTATCCAGGTCCTTATCTCCTGTGGGGCTGAACTGCTCAGGGACTTCAGACAGGGCTGAACACAGAGCAGGGCTAAAGACACCCAGCCGGAGAGGGGCAGGGAATTGTTGGGGCTGCAAGGGACATTTGGAGGTCACCCTGCCCAGCCAGGGCCACCCCAAGGGGGTTGCCCAGAACTCTTGTCCCTGTTCTTGCCCCTGGCCCTCCAGTCCCTCACAGGGAAGTGCCTGCACAGCCTCTCTGGGCACCCTCTGCCAGGTGGTTAAACTGCAAAAAGCACAAAATCAAAAAGGCAAGAGCAGGAAAACTCTAAGGGAAGTCTCTTGTGGTAGAGACAGCAAATGTTTACCCAACTTTGTATTTCTGCTGGCTGGCAGACAGAAAAGCTCCTAAAAAAACAAGTCTGATCATGGATATAACCCTCAAGCCCACACCAACTGCAGTGTGCAGTTTTCTATGAAAACAGCAACTTGGTGTAATTTCCCAGGAAGTGCAACACTTACCACAAATGTCTAGTGATGAAATTCAAAAGGAACAAACCAACTTCCACATCAGTACTCCAGGGGATAAGAAAGTGGACCAGGGTGGTCCCTAATACAGGTTTTTGGGGGAAAATGCAGCACAAGCTGTGTGCGCTCAGATGGGGCCAGGAGCTCCATTTCAAGGTGAGCACCTGTCAGAGCTCAGCCAGTGAAGACACTGACAGCCACCCTTCACACCCTGCAAGTTTTTGGATCTTACACCCCCTTCTCAACACCCACTCCTGCACTTAACCCAGCCCTACCCCACTTACTGAGTTTCCCTAACCCACCCCACAAATAAACCCAAAGCCACCCTTTACTGGGAATTCCCTCCCTTTTTGGCACTGACTGTGTAGAACTTACCAGACCAGGCAGTTCTTGTGCTGCTCAGTCACCTATTGCCAGTCCAAGTGTCACCTTCCCAGCCACCACCCAATCCCCACCGTGACCAGTCCTCCCCCAGGCACCAAACACCCCCAACCCAGAGAGCTCCAGAGCAGTGCCAGCACAGCAACCCCTCACACCCAGCACAGAATTTAAACACGCTGCAAGCCCTTTACTTGCAGCAAAACCCACCACACCCCTTCTGTGGGGTCTTTATATCCCACCTGGAACAGAGTGCTGCTAAAATCTAGGAAGAAAAAACAACATGGTGTTATTAGCACTTCAGTAAGATTTTAATCCAGATCCATTTTAACCACAAGGTTGGTCCTCATCATGCATGCAAAGAGGTTTAAGCTGCCATGGTAGGAAGCCAAAGCACTTAATACACCAGTTTCACCTGCTTGAACTGAGACAGACTACAGGGTGTAATGTGCAACAGAAAACTTTATTAGCATTTCAACAGACAGTTGTTCAGCAGTTACTCAAGCTTGCATTAACTTTGCATTAACTTAATATTAAGACATTGAAGAACTACAGTGCAAACACAAGTGCCACTGGCAATCCTGGTGTCAAGCAAGATGCACAAGAACTTAACAGCCACCCCTGAGGCGCAGGACAAGGTGCAGAGTTGACTCCTTCTGGATGTTGTAGTCGGACAGGGTGCGCCCATCTTCCAGCTGCTTGCCAGCAAAGATCAGCCTCTGCTGGTCGGGGGGAATGCCCTCCTTGTCCTGGATCTTGGCCTTCACATTCTCGATGGTATCGCTGGGCTCAACTTCCAGGGTGATGGTCTTGCCAGTCAGGGTCTTGACAAAGATCTGCATCCCACCCCTGAGGCGCAGCACCAGGTGCAGGGTGGATTCTTTCTGAATGTTGTAGTCAGAGAGGGTGCGCCCATCTTCCAGCTGCTTGCCAGCAAAGATCAGCCTCTGCTGATCTGGGGGAATGCCTTCCTTGTCCTGGATCTTGGCCTTGACATTTTCAATGGTGTCACTGGGTTCCACCTCAAGAGTGATGGTCTTACCAGTCAGGGTCTTCACAAAGATCTGCATCCCACCTCTCAGGCGCAGCACCAGGTGCAGGGTGGATTCTTTTTGGATGTTATAGTCGGACAGGGTGCGCCCATCTTCCAGCTGCTTGCCAGCAAAGATCAGCCTCTGCTGGTCAGGGGGAATGCCCTCCTTGTCCTGGATCTTGGCCTTCACATTCTCGATGGTGTCACTGGGTTCAACTTCCAGGGTGATGGTCTTGCCAGTCAGGGTCTTGACAAAGATCTGCATCCCACCCCTGAGGCGCAGGACAAGGTGCAGAGTTGACTCCTTCTGGATGTTGTAGTCGGACAGGGTACGCCCATCTTCCAGCTGCTTGCCAGCAAAAATCAGCCTCTGCTGGTCGGGGGGAATGCCCTCCTTGTCCTGGATCTTGGCCTTGACATTTTCAATGGTGTCACTGGGTTCAACTTCCAGGGTGATGGTCTTGCCAGTCAGGGTTTTCACGAAAATCTGCATTCCACCTCTGAGGCGCAGGACAAGATGCAGGGTGGATTCTTTCTGAATGTTGTAGTCAGAGAGGGTGCGCCCATCTTCCAGCTGCTTGCCAGCAAAGATCAGCCTCTGCTGGTCGGGGGGAATGCCCTCCTTGTCCTGGATCTTGGCCTTCACATTCTCGATGGTATCGCTGGGCTCAACCTCAAGGGTGATGGTCTTGCCAGTCAGGGTCTTGACAAAGATCTGCATGTTGACCTGCAAGACATACCGGTGTTTCAGATATAGCCACTTAGTCACATAAAGCCTTTACTAAATCCTAAATAAAGGGATTACTGCTGCTATCTCCCAGCAATTGAAACTTTTTACTTTGGTTGTAGAAAACATAAAGTAAAAATTAATTTTTCCATCTGACAAACTAAAGCTGGTTTTGAGGCAAGATCTGCTGAATTCTTTTAACAGATTTCTCTCACCAAAGGACCTCCAGACCTCCCCCTCCTTCATGGCCGCAGTGCAGCACTGCGGTAGCGGAGCCCCGCGATCCCCCTTACCCTTTCCCCCCACAGGGCAGCACTAGACCCTCAGAGCCGCCCCGCGGGCAGCGGTACGGCAGCGGAGCCCCGCCCCGCCCACACTGCGGCAGCGGAGGGAGCGCTCGGCCCGCCCCGCGGACCCGCCTTGCGGCAGCGCCGCCGCTCCCCCGCCCCGGTAGTGACTCACGGCCGCCTTCCGGCAGGGACGGCTCGGCCCGCGCCATCTTCCCCGGAACGACACCGCCTCCGCGGCCAAGTCTTACCCTGACCTCCCCCCTCACACACACACCCCGTCCGCCTCAGCTCTCACCGCCGCGGTTCAGAGTGCTGCACAACACTGTGCAACTCTGCCGCCCGCTCCCTCCGCTACCCCCCCGCTGCGAACCGCCCGGCAGCGGCCACCCCGCCTGGTACCGCACTGCTCAGAGCACCCGGCCCCGTCTGTCCTC
>VYXD01003620.1:279446-310658 GCA_013397195.1 Hylia prasina | reverse complement strand
GCCCGCGGGGTCACGGAGCGGCGGCCGGGCAATGCCCCGGGACGTGCGGGAATGCGGGGCTGTGGGCCCGGCACGGCCCGGACGCTTCCTGCCCTGAGCCCCGGTGCCGCTGAGGGCCCGGCGGGACGAGCGACAGGCAGCGCTCGGTGCCAGCAGCTCCAGCCGCTCTCCAAGGGACGCTCTGCAGGCACAAGGGCGGCAGTCGCTCACAGAAGTGCCCTGACACTCCTTTAATCGCACTTGGAGACATTTCTTTTGTCCANCTTGGCTTGGAAGCTGCTGTGATTATGTTCCACACTTCCCACATAGTATTAAAGTTTGACAGAAGAGGCCAAAGCCACAGTTTACACAGGTGGTCAGAGATGCAATTTGATTTGCAATGAGATTTCCTCCAGTGAGCCTGAAACAGTGAAATTACACAGAAGAGACAGAACAAAGCTCTCATGGACTCCCTCTGGCACGTCTCCAGGATCTTTCTTTTCTTCTCTTCTCTCTTCCCTCTTTTCTCTCCTCTCTTTCTTTTATCTTTTCTTTTTTTTTCTTTTCTTTTTTCTTTTTTCTCCGAGGGTGTTCCCACTTTTCACCAGCCTCTCCCACTCTCCAGAGCAAGCCTGGTTAACTCTTCATGTCAGTACCACGGAGGGCTCCAGGGCCACGCTGCCGTTCCATTGAAGGGGACACGGGACACTGGGACCTGACTCCCCAGCAGGGAGCATTCACAGGAGCGATTTTCTCCTGCTGCAGTGGGCAGGGGTAGAGCCTCCAGGGGCAATCCCCGTGGCTTCCTGGCGCTGACGAGCCCGTGCAGAGCGGGGAAGCGGCGGAAAATCCCGGCCGGGAGCGGCGGGCGCTGCTCGGGAGCCGCCGGGAGGTGGCGGCGTCCNGTGAGTGGGGAACCATTCTATTACATTAGGGTCACACTTTTGGAGACAGGCACACGGCAGAACACATTGAAGGTCATGTGGTAACATTTAAGATTTATTGACGGTTGCCCTTCTTTACAGGGGGTTCAAACCATTCTTCCCTTTCCTCTGCAGAGATCCTCTGGGCTGCTGCTGGGGTAGTTTCAGGGGGAAGAATCAGTACATGCTGCTCCTGTGGTCAGCATTCCCAATGGCACCTGTTTGCTTTGCAAACACGGGACAATGGATCTTTCCTTTCCTTGGAGGCTTTAATGGACTCTGGCAATGCCACATCAATTCCTACTCACAGTGATGGGAACAGAGACCTGGCACCACACTCTGAAGCTTGGGCTGCTCTCTTAACCAAATGTGCTCTCCCTTTCCTCATTTTTCTTCCCTGAGAAATATTAATTCATGCAGCAATTGCACCCTTTTGTTCCCCAAAGCTCTACAATGAGGACTCAAAACCATGGCAAGTGATTTCAGTGTGGATGGCTCTGAGCTGCTGGGTCCCCCTGGGTCAGATCAGGTGAAGTGGTGGCATCCAGCTCCCCAAAAAGAAGGGCACTGGAAGAGCCCTTCGTGCCAGTGATCCAACCAGGATTTCCATGTGCTGACAGCAAAGCCTGCTCTGCATGGCAACGTGAGATGAGATGAAGCAGGGAAGGAATGTACAGTCCAGGGAGAGATGGAAAAGGGTTCAGAGAACAGGCTGCTCCCTGCCAAGCGGGGTGAGAGCAGTGCTGCCATTGAGGAGTCCTGTGACACCAGCAGGTGAAGCTTCTCAGAGCCTCTCGTGCCTGTGACCTGGGCAGGATGGGATTAGCAGTGTAATGCAACCTCTCCAGGTTGGCAGAAAGGGCAGGATCAATATAGCTCATGGATTAGGCTGAGAATAGAAGTGTGTGAAGCCTGAAGCCTGCTCAGCTTGGTTTTTCCACTTCCAAATCACTCAGGCAGCAAGGATGCCTCGACTGAGGAGCTCCTGAGTGAGCACTGTGTGTGCTGCAGGCCTGCAGTGCTCCTGATGGAAGGAGGCACAGGTTCTTTTGGAAGAGCACTGGTTGTAGCTGGAAGGGGCCAGTGGCAGGGTGGGAGCACATCCAGCAGTTCTCTTGGCTTCTTGAAACAAGTGCCTGTGCCTGGGCTGGAGAACTTGATTACAGATTATAAAAAGCCTGTTGTGTTTGTGCTGGCTAAAGGCATTAGAAAGCAAAGCAGGATATTTAGGGTGCTCATTTGCATATCACTGAGGCAGTGCAAGGCTTAGCTGGCTTTTGCATTTGCAGGGAGATTTTCTGTGGATTCCCTGATCACATGGGCTTACACAGGCTCACCCACAAACAGCTCCCTCTTACCAACAGCAGCACAGCACTTTTCCATGGCCTGAACATGCCTTTCAGCTCCATCCAGACAGCCTCAATCCCAGCATCACTCTTGTTTCATTAAGCCCCTCTGATGCACAGCCCTGCACGCCTGCCAGATCAAATTATAAATACTGGGAATTTCAATGAGACTGGAACTATATTTGGAAAGGCTTAGCATAAGCAGCAGCATGGGAGCTCCCAGTTCCTTTGGTGTTTGTAGGTCATGTCAGATGTGATGTAATCAGAGCAGCAAGGCTTGCACAGAGCTCCAGCAGTCTCTTGATGCTGCTGGAGAAATGGAAACGTTCTCTATGTGTGGGTCTGTTTCAAACCTGAATGGATTTGAGGCACAGCCCATGCTCAGCACCAGAGTGAAACCTGCATGAGCAGCACATGAAAGTGGCTCGGTGTGGATGGACCTGGCAGCCAGCAGTGACATCAACCACTGCAGCTCCTTGTCCTTTGTGCTGCACACAGCACACAGAGCTCTGCTGCATCCCAAGGCTGAACAAAGAAAAGGTCCTAGGCATGAAGCTGGCACTAATACTCCTCTTTCATGAGCTGGGGAACTGAAGGGACTAGAGTCAGAGCTCAGCTTAAGGGCATTCTGCCACCTTGGCTCATGCTGTCTCATTAGGCCTGCAACTTCCTGCTAGCAGAGAATTAAAACTGATTTGCTGTGACTCATTCAAATCCTACAATGATTTGGGAATTAGCATTAAAGGAACACAGCCTGGATGGCTGCTGAGGGAGCAGGAGGTTGACTGGGTGGGCCTGGCTGAGCCACCTTCCTGTGCTCTGTCCAACCAGCTGAGTGACAGCTTTGTGTTTAAACAGGTCCACACATTTGCTCCTGGGCAGGCACTGTTTGCTGGAGATAAGGGCTGCAGCTCTACCCTAGAAAAAGGGTCAGGAGCAACCTCCTTCTGGACTTTGTTTCTCTCCTTTTCCTACTTGGACAGAGAATTTCTCAGAGATTTTTGCTCACAGGTGGAAGAAGCCACGACAATTTGTTGTGCCACTGCAGATTTCAGATTCCTTTCCTGAGCACATTTTGGTGGAGGCTTGACTTGCTACATGCAAATATTTTTGGCTAAGTGGGTAATCGTTTCTGAGGCTTTTGTCACAGAAAAGGCTTGTAAGCAAGATGTGACCAAAAACTCTGTGACTAAGCTGAAGGACCTGGAAAGAGCACTCAAATTCACCCAAGAGGCACAGGCCAGACAGTGCATCACACCACTGAGGGCAGGACAACCCCAAGGGACTGAAAAGTGACTGTAGAGAAGCCTGAACTGGTAAAAAATTGCAGGAAGATAAAAGTTCAGCTGCGGTTTGTTTCATCTGCAGTGCAGGGGTGAGTTGGGCAGCTGGAACCCAGGACACAGCAGGGATGTAAAGGGCTGCAGGGACGTGGGGTGGGGTGGGAGGTGATGGGCTCCTACCTTCAGGTAACTTCCCCTCTGAATGCAGGTACCTGTGAAGGAAGAGAGACAAGGGGGTCAACACTCAGTGGAATTACTCAAACCCTGACTTTACAGGAATAAAACCCTGCATGCTAAACCAACCCTTTTCATTTAACACACAGTGCCAATAGCCAGCCCTGTGAGAAACTCACACTGGATGCACCTCAGGCAGGGCTAAGCCACATTCCCCACACTATTCTGACATTCCTTCCCTCTTCCTGGCTGCTGGGACACATCACAAATAAGCTCTATAAATCAAATTCACTCTCAGACTTCCCAAGGGATCCCCAAGAGGCTGCCAAAGGCTGTTCACCCCTGGGAGCACCTCTGGCTGTTCAAAGCCCAGGCTCTGCTGGCCAGGGCCATTGTCTCAGTGGCTGCTCCTCTTTGGGCACCAGCTCTTTCTTTCTAACCCAGGCTGGCACTGGGACAGCTGAGAAGCTGCTCTGGCTTTTTGCTCACCAAGACTTTGATCCCTTGATGACTTTGTAGGAGAACAGAACGGGAGGAGCAAGAACGGGAGATGTGAATGGTGATGGCACTTCCATCAGGAAGTGCAAGCAAATGACCCTGGGACAGTGAGGGCATCAGAGGGTGTTAATTTCAATTCCTTTCTTAATTCTCTTGTTTTTCCTGCTCGTGGCTTGGGAGCACTTGAGCTGACAGGATTTGGCCCACGGCAGGGCTGGGAAGCAGCAGCTCTCCAGCAGATGGCACTCAGGGCTGTCCCACACCCGGTCCTGCTCTTCCAGGAGAAAAAGAAATCCAAACAATGGAACATTTGCCAAAAGGAGAAAGGAAATAATAATAATAAAAAAAGTTATTTAACCCTGTGTAATATTTAAAGAGATTGTTATCACCTTATAGTGGTGTATCTAACAAAGGACAATGTGCCAGTTCATGTGTAAATCAGCCAGGATAAAACATGCATTATATGTAAACTGCTGTGTTTCTCCAGTCACTTTCAAACTAGGATTATCTCTGGCTGTTGGTTAAGTTCAAGGAAAAGGATTAGCTATACAGGCCTAGACAAAATAGGAAGCACGGAGTGATGAATACCCAATGCAATACAAAGCAAAAGTCAAGCCAGAAATGCAGGAAAGGACAGAACTCAAACAGCAAACATATTATCAGAAAACATATTTAAACAGATTCTCCTGCCAGTGGCGTCCTCTGCTCCAGAGCCAAAGCAATGCCATTTCCTACTAAACAATGGCCTTGGAATAGTGACTTGGCCACCTCCTGCCCCCTCACTCAAGGCTTACTGCTCTGACAAAGATTGTTAAATGTTGCCTTGTAATTTAAATATCTCCATTAATATCTGCTCTGCTCTTCTGCCAGAGGTTTCTTGCCCCACAAGTGGAATCTGGCCACCCAAAGAAATGATTCAGCACTTGGTGCAGTTAGCAGGGTGGGAACCTTTTAGAATAAGCTTGGAGAGATAAAGCAGTGAGTGGTTGTGAAATTTGGCAAACTCTCTGAAGGCCCAGTGTCTGTTCTGGGTGTGCTGCTCTGCCATGGAGGCACCTTCAAAGCACTGAGCTGCTCCAAGAGAGAACTAATAATAACCCTTCCTGTCACTAGAAACAGGAGTGAGAGATCCAGCTCATATGGAAACGTTTCAGCAGGAGCAGGGAGCATCTTCAGCAGGGAAGAAAAGTGTGGTTCAGCAGTAAATTGAGGAGTTTGTGCTTGTGTAAAGGTTCAGGGAGACACAAACTGTGTCTGGTTACTGGAAGATCCTCAAAGCTGCTGCCAGCAGACCTGTAACTCATCTGGAAGAACAGGCATGAAGAAATTGCATCTCTCCTCATCCTTTTTGTCCCAATCCAAATGCTTCAATTCTCAGCAAGGCTCAGTGCAGAGCCCTGGGAACGGGCTCCACCCAGCTCTGTGTGCAGAGGAATTGCAGCCTTGCTCATTTGTATTTCTCTGTGGTTGCAGAGAGAGAGAGAGAAACACGAAGCTCTACCTCCTGCACACGTTCACAAAATGAGCCAATCCTCTCCCAAATCCATCTTCTCACTCCCATCTCCACCCTGTTGGAGTGTCTCCATGGGACACTTCCAAGTAGGGGAGAGGTTGCAGCTCTCAGTTGTTGCCATTTTGGGAATGTTGTTTTACAGATTGGACTTGCTGTGGTTTGGGCGAAATGAAAGAGTTTGGCATAAAATCTCAAGAAGTAAAACACAAACAGGCTCTTTTTCAGGAGATTTTTCCATGTGGGTGTTTTTTTTTTCCCCCTGGAGAGACTTTTTATAATCCTTTTTAAACACAAAGTGACCTAAGGTGGCTCATTCCCACCCACTGCCCACGTGCCAGGGGCTGGTGATTCTGGGGCACCTCTCCCTGCACCCTCTCTGTTATGTGGTAGCTTCAGATCCACATGTGAGACCCTCTGCAGTGAACAATCTGGGAAGGCCATGAGACATCCAAAGGCTCCAACCATTTCTGCCCTGCAAGAACTGAGCCCCAGCTCCTCCCTCAAGGCCCAGCTGCTTTGAAGGCTGTTGCTGTCTGCAGCCACCAGCTCCATCTGCTCAGCAGAAACACTGAAACACCCTGCAAACTGCAGCACTGAGCTCACTCCCAAACTCCCTGTCTTTACTCAGGCACCCTCCAGGAAAGGTGTGAGTGGGTCAGCTCCTCTGTGGCACTGACCAGTGAAACCTCCCAAGCTGTTCCAAGAAGGAACAAGTCAAGGTGGAGCTGGAAGCTCAGTCCTGGGGAGCACAGAACTCCTCTGGGGCTCGTGCCCACGAGGGTGTGTTACACTTTGGGTGATGTTCTGTTTGATGAGAACTTGTTCATTGAATTCAATGACTTCACTCTCCAAATAGTTTCCCAAGGCAGAGGCAAAACCTTTCACTGAACTGACTGCTGGCTGCTGTGGAGCACTGGGGAAATAGTTTTGAAGAGCATGGCAAAGAATGGATGTCTTAAAGCTGCACTGGGGCTCCATTTAGGATCCTAACCTCTAATCTGCCTGATTAATCTGATGAAACAGATGTGAAAGAGGAAGAACAGGCAGTCTCCGAGGAATCACAGAGACATTAGAAGGATATACTTGCCAGATGTTGGATGTTTGCTCTCTGGAACTCCTCCTCCCTCCCTAGCTGGACTTTCTGGCTCCATTTCCATGCACCCTGAACTACACCGAGGAGTAACACTTTGTGCAACACTGCTCAGGCACTCTCTACTCACACATGGGGCAGTGGCAAAAGAAGGTTCAGTGGCAATCCAGAGATTTTCCAGCTGACAGAGCTATCCCTGGCTCTGTGCCTTGGGCCTTGCACTGTCTGGGAGAAGAAGGATGTGCAGTGTCACTGCTCCCCTCACTGCCAGCAGCCCACTGACACAGGGAAGGACACCCCTTGAGGCTGTTTCTTTGGGGAAAAAACCCTTCTTTAGGAGGAATCCCTTCTGTGCTGGTGCTCCAGCTTTAATCCTAGCGGCTCTCAACAGTGTCATGGAAGGGCACTGGCATGAATGAACTTGGTCAAATTAAGGAATGAGGGAAAGGGAGAAAGGAATGAGATAAAATCTGGAACTACATACCCAGCTATGGGATGTATGCCAGGGCAGAGAGTTTGGGGGAAGTCTCAAGGAGAGACAGCAGAGTACAATTCTGTCTCAGCCTTATGGGGACAGTCTCGCTGCAACCACAGCCATCACTCATAAGCTCCCCCAGGACATTTAGGATCAGTAAAACAAGTGAAAAGTGCATGGGCTGTGGCTGCTGAAAGGAGGGAGAGATCTTCCAGCCCCACACTGTAAGAAGGCACCAAATAAAAATGGTAAATGGGACATCATTCACTGTTATCAAGCTAATCACACAAACCCAGCTTCCTCCCTGTCCTTTAAGACCCGGCCTTGGAAATTCAACAGAAATTCACAGCAGAACTGTCCTTAGTTGGGGTGGGATGTGTCACAACAGGACATGGAATGAAGGCTTAAATGTATTTATTAAAGTTGACTCCATTCTTTCTGGGCCTGGGCTATTCTCCCAGGTGAAGAGCATGCTGCTTCTTCTTTCCCTGCTCCGTCCAGCTCTTACAGCACCAGCCTCCCCCCAGTCCTTCCCATACCAGGGAGATACCAAAACTTCACTCATTGGTTAGGAAGGAAAAACAATCCCCATCTTGTGGAAGACAGAGATACAGGAGAGAATTGTTTACAGAACTTTGCTGCAAATTCTGCTTTCTCATGAGAATACTTTTGAGCAGGGAAAAATATATTATGTTCATGCAACAGGGATGCAGTTGGTGGCCTCTGAGAATGGCTCCCACCCAGTGGAATTGGCTGGACACTGCTCTGCTCATTGTTTCCACACACAGATTTGCAGCTGGCATTTAACCAACCCTCCTGTTGCAGGGAGCCTCAGTGCAGCCCTTGTGCCCAATGTCCCTGGCATTGCAATGGGGCATTCAGTGGCCAGGCTGGGACATGGAAGTGCAACAAGGCATTGGTGGCACTCAGGCTGCATCCTAATCAGCTGCTGAGAGATAAAGCTCCCAAATATTCTCTCTGCACAGCCTCATTTACAACCTGCCACAGAGCTGGCAAATGTTAAAAAACATCCTGCAGGACTGAGAGGTGTTTTTCCAAATGGAATTGACGAGAATAGGCTCAGCTAATGATTCCTTGATGTAGCTTTTTATATGGCATCATTGATAGAAGTTTTATGGATGCAGTTGCTATAACAACATAATGCACAGTGGTTAAATATAGCAGCTCCTATTTTCCACTCAGTTTGCTCTGCCCTAAGCAGACAAGACTATTCTTTTCTGTTCTAGCTGAGCTGAAATGGATGTGATAGCTCACTAAAGAAAACAAGTGGTACAGTCCTTCCTCCTCCTCCTCACAATGATGATTCCTCTCCATCCTAAGCAAGCAAACAACAAACCCAACAGCCCCCCATTTGCCAGGCTCCTGGGCAAAAGGGCTTGTTTAAAATCAAAATGCACAGTGACTCATGCCAAACTAAACCACCTTGATATTACATATCTCAGTGCAGGCACTGTCATTTCAGAGTGCAGGAAAGAGAGGTTCTCCAATATTCCTGTCACACAGTATTTACCAAGTCATTACCACAGTGCCAGTGACTGGCCAAATGCTGAGGGGGGATAAAGTGGCCTGGATGTCACTCAAGACCTGCTGTTCCTTGTGGATGAGTGTACAGGATCCAACCTCCCATGGCCACAGGGAAAGCTCCTGTTTTGGGGGATAAGAGAGGATGATGTTGCCAAATCGAGCTACAGAAGATTGCATCCAGTTCTCCCTGCAGTGCTGCAGTGGGTTTTTCTTGGGTTTGGGTTGGGGCTTTTTCTGTCTGGAAGCCAGAACTGAAATACTCCCAGGGGAGACTGAAATCAAATAGCAATGTGTGTTCCTCTCTCATCCTGTTTTTTCTTATTTTTCCCTTGCAGAAGAACAAATCCATGCTTGAACCTTGGCATTTCCCAGTTCCTCCCATTTCTGAGGGCCAGGCAGGCACACAGCAGCAGCTGGACTCCTGCAAGCTGTCAGGAGGAAGATTGCTGCAAGGGAAAGAGCTCATTCCTTCTGAGTAGTTCCTGCTCCTTTGAACATAACCTCTGTTCCAGACACTGGAAACAATATTTATGCCCTTAGCAGACCATACTGAACATCTGCTCAGCTATGACCATTTCCTGACCTGTTTTATCCTTGAAGCTGTTCAATAATTTGCACCTCCTGAAGTGAGGAGTTGTGGGAGGGGTCACAGAGCCTGTTCTACCCCTGCTTTTGCAGAAAGTAATCTCATGGAAGTGGGCACAAGGCTGTCTCCCAGGGACTGGGAGCATCCAAAAGAGCTGAGGATCACTGCACCAGCCCCTGCTTCATCCTTCCCTCCACTTTTCACAGTGGAGGCAGAACCCTGCAGGACTTGTTTAAAGGTGGTTAATAAATACATTGCAGACGATACCTGGAGGGGAGAGGTCGTTTGCTTTTCTCCTGCCATGGAGCACTGGGGCCCCAGGGGCAGCCACTGCTGCTCTGCAGAGCTCTGCTGGCACAGGGGGACAGGAGAAGCCTCAGTTTGTGCTCCCAGAGCTGCCTGTGCTGGCCAACATGTGAGAGCTCATCGGGGCACTGAGAGTCAGGAGTGATACAGTCACGCTCTACTTCCTCCACAACACAAACTGAAAAATAACGAGGGCAAGCAACCACTAAAAATAAACTTAACCTTTCAGCAGCCACGGCATCACTCCTGCCACATGCAGATGATGGGGCTACCATGATTAATTCTGCTGATTCAGGACTGGAAGGGAGACAAGACACAAAGCAGCCCTCAGTTAATGAGAACTGCTCGTGCTCTGGTGTCCCTATCAGCACGGATCTCATCAGCCCAGACAACGTTCTGCTCTAGCTGAGGACCAATGCAAAGCTCTGGGTTCAAGGGAATTGTAGACAATGAGCATTTCCTGCTAATATTAACCCTCTGAGACAAGAAGAGGGTTAAATCCCCACTGCACACACAGGAAACACACATAAAGCGTGAAGGTGGGAAAGCGATTTCTGCACAGCCACAAAGTAAGACAAGAGTAGAACTGGGATCAAAATCAAGAGTTTTCCTTAAATTTCTCATATATAACTCAGCTGCTACCTTGTTTTCCCATGATCTCTTCAGGGTGGAGGAGGACACCTAACAACCTGCCCTTCCTTCCTCTTTGTAGGTCCTAGAGCAGTTGAGTGAGCAAAGAGAGGTCCAGGCAGCTGGGAGCTCTTTAGTCCCTCTGTGCCAATGGTGTGAGCATTGGGCATCAGGCTGTGCTCCTCAGTCATCAGCCTCTGCTCAACCTCTGCTCGCTCCTCAAACTGTGCCTGAAACCATCTCCCCACTCAGCCCAAAGACACTGCTTGCTTTAACTCCACCCCCTGTCCTCTGTTAGGCTATTTCAGAAGTTGCTGGGAAAAGCCATGATCCCCCTCTAACACTGAATTCCAGCCATCAAAGCTCTCAGCATCTTCCCAGAGGAGCTGAAGGTCCCAGTATGGGTTCTGTGGCACTGCAGCTTTCTCTAGGCGAGTGAGAAAGGCAAATCACTGTGATGTTGTCGGCAAGAATTTGTTTATTTGAATTGCACAGATGATTCAGAAAACAAATGGGTGCTATAAATACAAAGTTATACTTGCAAAGAGTTCTTCTCATGCCTGGGAAAGGCAGGGGCAGCTCTGGAGAACTCTCTAGGACACAGTGAGGTCTGAATGAGCAGAGGGTTAAAGCAAAATACAGTGGCTGTCTTGCCAGCAAAATCTGAGTGATTTTAATAGAGGGATTTTTGTCTACTAACCTCACCATCACAGCATGGAGACAGAGGGTCCCATAATGTAAGGAATAAAGTGGTGAAGGAACTAAAGGACTCTTCCTAAAAATGGTAAATAGGGACAGCTCCAGTGAAAGAATGATGTTCTTGGGGCAGAGAGGTAATTTCAGGTACCTGGACAAGATGGCAACATCCTCTGGTGAAGAACTTTCCAGAAGCCACCTGCCACCAGCTCAGGCATCAGGTATTTACACACTCTCCTCAAAGCAGAAGTGCAAAGTGATCTGTGGCATATTTCAGTGGGATCAAGGACAGGAAGAGCAAAGAGGGCCCAGTGAAAGGGACACTGGCAAGGTCCCAGCTGATGGAACATTACAAGATGCCGCAGGTTATTTCCAGAGCTGTGGCAGTTTCCCCACAGTGTCATGTCCCACAGCCTGGCACTGAGCTGGAGCAGTGAAGTGAACGCTGCCCCTGGTTCTGCTCCCACAGCAGCACCAGGATGACCCTGCTCCAGCCCAGGGAGGCACCCAGAGAAGTTTGCAGACATTGTACCTGACAGCAGAGTAGAGAGAGATGTGGTTGGCATGGCCACTCACTCCTCCAGCATCAAACGTCACCACCTGCAATAAAACCACACAAGAAGAAGCATTTAGGAGCAGGAGGAGGAGCCTGTGCAGTTCCCAAATTTGACATCCAAGCCCTGTCTCAGCCCCTTGTGTCTAACGAGTTGTTTATGTGTTGCACAATGAGGCTTTGTGTGTGAACTCCTCACGCCACAGAAACACAACCAAACAAACAAGCCACTCTGGAACTGGATGACTACACAGCCTAACAGCTTGAACAACAGAAAGATGACAAAGATCGTGTCCCCACTGGCAGGACGCACTTGTTACTTATTACCAGGGCAAAAGGTCACTTTCAAAGTGATCTGTTGCAAATGTGCTCCTGACCCGAGAGGTCCAGCTCTATGAATCACTCCTGGGTCTGAGAACATCCTCCTGTGCCTGTGGATGACAGGGTGAAGCTCTGCTCTGCTGTGCTGTGAATCAGGACATTGCTGCAACAAGAGCCACACAAACACCTATGACTCTCCTGCTTATAATGAGGCTTCACCACAGAATAACACAGTTACTAACTCCTAACCTGAACCAGGTTGATGATGAAACAATCTGATAGGAGAAGAAGCCTTTTAAAACCATCTGATTGTACTTTTGTACAACCAAATCAGGCTTTTCACTGAATGAGATTGTACAGTTAATTGATTCTCTGCAGGGAGAAATGGGAACTCCAAAATGCAGAAGTAATGTGTGAACACAGCAGTGACCAGGCAATGTCCAGAGCACAGAACACCCCTGGCTCTCTGCCCTCAGATCACCAACAGTGTGGCAGGGCTGGGGCATCACCCCGGGGCCTCACTCCCTCTGTGGGGCTGTGCAATGGGTCCTTAAAGGCTCCCAGTTCCAACCAAGCAGCCAAACTGGCAGCACAGAGTGTAGAGGGGACAGGGAATGTGTGCCCATCCTCTTTTCCAGGTGCCTGGACAGTGCAAAGCTCAGTGAGAGCTCTGGGAGAGGCCCAGCAGCAGAGCTCTCCACGGCCCCCTTCTCTGGGACCAGGAAGAAATCATCAACTCCCATGTTTCAGGCAATGTCTGCTTCCTTGCCAGCTTGTTCTCTCTTCAGGGAAGGAAATGCTACAGCCTTGCTCACCCACTGCACTTCCCTTCTCCAAATCTGTTTTATATGCAGGGCCTGGAGCACTGGGTTAGAGATCAGGGGAAGATCAAAAGCCACCACTGCCCGTCCTGCAACTTGCTCCTCCACCCTCCAGCAGGAGAGGCCCTCTCAGACAGGGATACTGAGTCAAGAGGGAGAGGAAACACAAAGACAGATTTAAGAAACACTTCAAACCCCACAAACTTCACACAAGCCTGCCTATAAACCCACCCACCCAGGACAAGCCCACAGTTACATTTTCCACCTTGCCCAGTGGCTGCCAGCAAGCACCAGGTTGCTCTTTGCTGGTAGGAACAGGTGGGACAAAAAATTAGTTTCATCCACCCACAAAGAAGCATTTTTTGGCCAACCTCTATTTTATAAGGAGAAAAGGGATGTGTTTAACCTTGGCTGCTGCTGCACATCAGCACTACCAAAGAGCTCTGCAGGGCCTGCCATGGTGCTGAGCCCTCCCCATGGATATCAGCTTTTGGAGGAGCTCATCTGCAAACACATGAAATCCAGCACAGCTCAGGGTGAGCACAGCACCCTGGGCTTTACAGATAAGAAAAAAAACACACTCTGAAGTCACTCCTACTTAGAGTGGTACTTCCCTAGGATGACACATAGCCCACTCACTGCAGGCAGAATAAATTCCTATTCAGGTGAATAACAGTGTCAGTCTGGTAAGGGCTGGACATGCACTAAATCTTTTTACTCATTGGGGACAGAGAGAGGTTTGTCTCTTCTGCCTGGTCCCTGATTTTCACATAACCTGTACAAACAGGACATTTTTAAGAGCAGTACCCTGGTGTCAAACGTGGTTGAAATTAGCCAATGGGCTCTGAAATCTTTTGAAACATGCATGTGCACATACATGAAAATACAATTGCATTATTCCTGCTTCCTTAGGAAATCAAGCTAAAAACCCCAGACCAGCCAAAACACACATTTTTTCTTCTGTGGAGGTTACAAGAGAACAAACCAGAAGACTGAGATAAGAGACTTCAGTGAGCAGACTAAATAAACTAATCATTGTTTTTACAAAACTGGCTCGGGCCAACTGTGGGAGCAACAAGGCTGGGTTAGGAAATATTCTTGACATGAGAATTATCTGTTCAGAAACACCTTTGGAGGTTTTTCTTCTCCACATCTGTTTTGAAATAGAAGCTGCTGAGCTTATGTAATGTCTGAACCAGCTGAAGAGACTACACAGAGCCCATTTTCAACTGCTGCAGTCCAGTTTACTGTTAGGACGTTTACACCTGAACTGTCTCTTCAAATAAAGGAATTTTTAAGTACAATTCTCAAGGTATCTTCACAGTGACTTGGCCAAGGTGGCATTGCCTTTCTCTGATCCTTCTCAGCACACATCTGGCTCTGGGACAGCAGGGATGTCCCACCCTAAATACATCATATATCATCTAAATATCTATATAACTCATCTAACAGGGCTCTGATTCCATGACTTAAGCATTCCATGACTTAAAGCAGGCAGTAATCACATGTAAATCAATCCCTCTGGCTTCAGGGATTCATTTCATTGATAAGGAATTTGAATTTCTTTCTCACATGCTGAAGATATTTTCACACGGGAGCATTTGCTCCTTCCAGCTCCTGCTGGGCTGGCTTTTAACTCCTAACCTGAAGCAGGCTGATGATGAAATCAAGCAAACAATCAGGACAGGATGAGAAAACCTGAACATCTTCAAAGTGTCTGGGTTAAAAACAGGCTTAGCCAGTTCTGGGAGCGAAAGGCTGGGATAGTAAATATACTTCATGTGGAAATTATTGCTCAATGAAATCTTCAGGGCAAGAGGGAGTTCCCACACCTGTTCTGAAATGGGAGCTGCTGCTGCTGGTTTTTCTTCTGGGTGACCTTGGTATTCAGGAAATGGAGCTTTCACTAGTGGAAGCCAGAGCAGCAGCCAAGACAAACAGGTCCAGAAATCCCTTCCGGAGAGGGGAGAGCACAGAGGAAATTACTCAATTACCAGCAGAAGAGAAAACTCCTCAGAGGTCTGGAGTCCCTGATCCCTCCCCACACCTCAAAGCTGAGGTTCTACTCCTCTCTCACACAGTGCTTCAAACACTGCACACATCTGCTGTGGGGACACAAAGGGCTCTGCTTCTTAACAAGGGCCATCCCTTAAAATGCCACAGCAAGCAACTCCACTTCTCATGGCCTTCCCCTGAGCCTCTCTCCTTACACTCCCAGAGGCCAGAGAGATACAAACTCCCTTTGAGTCTCTTCTCAGTTTGGAGATGTCTTTTGTGTCTGATTTAGGAGCAACAAGAGCCTGCCTGGAGCTCACACAATACTGTGTAACTTCTTTTGCTACACACCAAACACTTTCTAATCTGGATGAAGACAGAGCAGCCTTGGCTGCCTCTCCCTGCAACACTGGCTTTTGCTTGTAAATCCAGCAGGCAGGAAATAATTTCCAAAGTCTATAAATTAGTTTTGGCTTCGAGTCCACCAACCATTAATTTCTGTGTCTGCACTATTTAATGCAGAGCTTGGATGAAATATGTCCCTGTAGCTCCCAAAAAGATTGAGCTACTCCTGGACTTCCAGGGCCATTGAACAAATGAGTAACCATGTAATGGAAGGAAACTACACAGAACCTGTGGGACTCCTTGCCTTGCAATCCTTCCTTTCAGACATGATGGAATGCAGCCCCTGCTCCACTGCCAGATGGCACACAACATGTTCTGTAAATAAAGATAATAAAGATACCACTGTGGATGCTGTGACTACTGGGAGAACTGGGGAAAGTTCTCCCACTGGGACAGCTACAACAATACACACCTCCCAGTCCTGTTGACTCCACTGAGTTGGTCTGAAACTTTGTCAGTTCTTGGTTTTTTCAAGGCTCTTTTAACACATTCAGCTAATTCTATCAATTTCAACATTAGTCAAAAATGGAGTCAGTTTATCTTTCAAGGCAAGGCTGTTGGTTTAGGACAGCAGAGCTATCACAGAGAGCAAGCTCTGAAGTTTTCAATTGCAGGATGTTTAACAAAGGTAATAAAGTGCTTCTCTTGCTGTTGTTGGCAAATCCAGCCTGCTCCTAAATGAATGGCATTACAGCAAACACCTGAGGCCTGTGTGATTGCTTAGGACACCTCAAATAATGAACATTTCCAGAGCAGTTCATTACCAGCAGCCCTGAGAAGCTGCTCCAGCTGCCCTTGGTGCTGCTGCCGTGTCCTGCTGCAGTGATTTGTCCTCGGTGCTGCTCAGGGAATGCAGGGGCTCCCATCCTGGCAGGAAATGTTTCCTGCTCTGCAAACCCCACATGTCACTGCTCAGCTCAGCTCTGTCAGTGGCAGACCCCAGCCTCCCCCAGCACAAACAGCTGGAGTTTCATTTTCCCCGAGGCAAAGATTTAATCCTTCCTAACCATCCGGAGGAGTTCTGGTGTTTTCAGGATTTCTTCTGGGGTTTTGGTGCACTTGTCCCTGTGCCCCTGGGAGTCACAAACATGCAACACAAACCCTCCTGTGTCTGGAGCTTTCAGAGTAGATTAAAACCTATCTATTCAGGGGGCCAAAAGGGACAAAAGGAGTCCAGGAAAACTGCATTTGTCTCTGTGCACAGCAATGAATTTCATGGAAAATTAGCCTCAGAATCAATACAAAGTTGGATGCATGATGCTGGTTTTGTGCTCGTGGGGCTTTCATGCTACAGGAGATGTGGTTTCTTGTTTTGTGAAGTGCTGAAAGGCTTTGAGAGTTTGGTGATTTTGCTGCTAATCAGTGTGTGACAGTGCCATGCCTGATCAAAGCAGGGCTCAACAGAGAACAGAACACAACCCTTTCCATGCCTAGGCCCTTATTCCTGTTCTGTGGGAAAAAAACCCCAAACTATTCCAGTGCCAGGAAATCTCCCCACTTTAATATTCTTCAATCCTGACCTATAACCCTGCTACTCAAGCTCTCTAACACACATCTGCCAATGGGCTTCAAATCTAAGCCTAAACCTAAGTCTAAAGCCCAAATGGGCTCTCTCCATCACAACATGGTTACTTTAAAATAAAGAAACCATTTGAAGAGTTAGAAAAGCAGAATTCCTCCACTGTTCATTTTTCACTGGGAAGCAAAGAATGCTCCTCCTGAGAGAGAAGATACATCTTCACATTAGAGACTCCAAAGAAAGCTTCCAGGGGGAAAGGCAAAGCCCAGAACACTGGCTCAGGAGTATTTTGGAATTGCCTGTGCTGCAGAAAGTGTCACATTACCAGGTTGATGTTCTTGGCTTCTATGTGCTTCAGGACAAGGGTGGCGAGGAGCTGTGTGTCCCATTCCACAGCAGGATCATCTGGAAGATCCCTGAAAATGAGAAGGGCAATCAGTCACTTCACTGCTCTGGAAGAGAGAGATGATCTTAATCACAGAATGAAATCAAGACAGATTTATTTACCATATAAAACCACTGAACCTTAGTTAAGAGCCTTAGAAGCTTGGATACTGGAGGGTTGAAACACCCTCCTCATGGATTTGCCACGGTCTGCCTTCCCTCTTACCATCAAGGCAGACTTTGTGACTGCTTTAGTTCAAGGAACATCTATTTTGTAAATTCTTTTTCTTGATTTATCCCAATCAAATTTAAAACCCCTTTAAAAACACATTTTTCTGAAAGACTTCCCAGTCATAATCTACTGGGAGATTACACTGGGAAGGTACCAAGCAAACTCCTGCTGTGGTTTATTCAGGAATAATCCATTAACCACAACCAGAGGACAGCAGAGTTGTAATTATATGGCTTGGATTTGATAGTAGCTGTTCATGTGTTTATTTTGTGCTTTGCATACCCAGCTGGTATGCAGAGCATACTGTGACTGAACTCCCTGTCTGGTTATTTTGGATTTCAGGATTCTAGGGGCAGGGACCACGAGCCAAATGCAAAATAGCATCAGACAGCCAAGAGAACATTCCATATTTACACAACTGAGAGCTGAATGTGACCCCCCAGTCATTATGTTTGAATGATGCCAAGAAAACATTGCTCGCAAAGTTGCAAAGGTTATTAGTAACAATAGGATAACACACAGCTGCTAAAACCCAGTAATGACATGTTAAACTGGCCTTTTTCTCAGACCTTTTCCGTCCTCTGGAAGTCTGAGAATCGCTGTGAGGTGGTTCAGCAGCAAAATGACTCCACAGCATTGTCCCCCAGACCCAGGGGCCTGGAGCTGAACTGATGCAGCTGTTTGCAGCAGAGAGCAGGAGCCACATCCCAACACTGCTCAGGCCCTGCTCCCTCCCCAGACTTCTGCAACAGAGCCACAGGGAAATGTCTCCTTGGCACATTCCAAAATAAACCTCAGCCTGGGTCTTCAGGAGAGGTCTCCTGGCCACAGATTTCCCCACTGCTGTTAACAGTAGTTGGAAGGGAAGGAAGAGCTTTATGTCCCAACTGACTGTTAGATTTCCCCTGTTGTGTTACGTGTTCCTGTTCAGCTCAGGTCCAAATGATGTGAATTATAGAAGCCCCAGCACCAGGGAAGGAGTTCCTCCACAGGGCTGCACATTCCAGCTCTGGTCCCTGCAGCAGCAGTACAGCAGCAACAGAAAGTTTTGTGTTGTTGGCAATTCCCCCTGGTACAGACAGAATCTCTGCCTGATGAACACCTGAATTCACCACTGGAAAGATGCCCTGGTGGCTGCCTCATGAGCTTAACAAACCTGCATCTCCCCTGCTCACACACAAACTTTCACACCTCCTGTTGGAGGAGGAAGTGGCCCTAGTGACCCTGAAGGAATGACAAGTCCCAGCATATCACAACAAGCCTTAAACTGAGCACATTTATAAATATGATTCACCCAAAACATCCAAAAAAACAACCACATTGAGTCCAGGTGCAAATGCTTCAGTTGTTTGAATGATACCTTTGAGGTCTGTCAAGCCTTAATCTGATAATATTAAAGCAGCAATTTAGTCTCACAGGGATTCTTACACTGATCACTTACAGTGCAAATATCATTCTCCTTTTTGAACAGGGCTTAAATGGAGGAAGTGAAGGGTCCCATTAAAACAGGAAGGGTGCTCCAACAGTGAGAGGTCAGGAAAAAAAAGTAGGGCTTGGAATTTATGATGTCCAGGAGGCTTTGGTGTCATAGCCACTGCACTCAGCTTTATTGGGCTGTCTCCAAAAAGGCTGCTGGGTAGTGGAGCAGGTTTTAACTAGTTTAGACAGATAAAGATCATCCTCGTCAATGGAAATGAACAGCTGGAGGCAACGGTTTAGAATCCCTGGAAACAAAACAATCTGAAGGCATGAGCAAATTAACTCCATCAACACTGAACTGATTAAGCAGGAATATTCTACCCAAAATTCTGCTTCTATCCAATTACTGCTGGTCACAGAGAGACCACTTAGCTGCCAGTAAGGAAAAGGAAATATTCTTCTTGCATCATATTTGTCAGGTAGAGAAGAGATGCTGATCTTGCCAAACAAGAGACACATGCACAGAAGCACATTCCTAACTCATTAATAGCCACGATGGCCCATGGAAGTATTCCCTGCTCATTCTGCAAACACACAGGCTCACACACAGCTAAATGACACAGTCACCCAGAGAAGTCAGCAGCAGTACTGTCAATAAATACATTCATCTAGACTGCTCCAGGAAGTGACTTTTCTTTTATGGTAAGAGTTTGTATAATACTTTATGAAGTTGGAAATGTGTTGCCATGATAGTAAGGGACCCACAGAAAGCATGAGACCAGTAATTTTCTGTCTGTGCTCTGGATATCAATAATTGAGTACAATAAGGATGAAAGGGTGATGAAGGAAACCGAGTTCATACACAGCCATGCACACAGGACAGGCTTACAGGAGGTCTCCACGTGCCCAGAGAACTCCGAAGGGACATCAAACTTTGAAAACTGCTCACAAAATCATACATGAAAAAAATATTTTTCTTAATATCATAAACATGTTCTCCCCAAACCTGAACAGTCCCTGACGTGCTGCACTATTAAAATGAGCTGCATTCATTGCTTTTACCTTCAGGACTTTGTATGAGAAACATGCAGCACTTCAATGGTTAACTGCACGCTGCCTTTCTGGCTAAGGCTGATAATGCCTCTGAGCTCAAGGTCGAAGGGCTGAGATAAAGGACTATAAAGGAGTGAAAATTAGCACATTCCCTGGAGCAGACTGGAGCTGGTCCCAGGAGACACGTTCCCCTCCCTGTCCTCTGCCCCAGAGAGCTCCTTGTTGCTGCTGTCAGTCACTGCCACACATCAAGACATAAATCCTGCACCGGAGGCCTCCCAGGCCATGCTGCTGGGGGGGGCTGTGGGAAGGGCACAGGAGTTTGGGCACTTGGCCATATTTCCATCAAACTATTATGGTCTGGAAAGGATGTTTATGGGATTCCACGTGTCTGATATTGAATGCAGGTGGCTGCTTGGATGCAGGGGGAAATGGGGAGATGTACAGGAGAAAAAAGGTATTTTGAATGGAATAAGGCTCCAGAAGAGTTGCTTTCCCAGGAATTTTCAGTGAAACCCATGCTGTGCACCATACAGGGAATTTACAGCTGTGCCAAGGGATCTGCAGTCTCAAGAGAGGGAAATGGAGAATTATGGTGCTGCAGTTGCTGCAGTGTGGAGATTTCAGCGGTGATTTCAGCAGTCACAGGAAACATCACGTTCAGGAAACAAAATCCTGCACCTTCCTATGTATCCAGGAGTAACCAGACAGGACCCCTGGTTTTCTCCATCTCAGCCCTTTGCTTTCCTCCCTGCCAGGCTGAGCAGAGCAGACACTGGCATCTGCAGCTCCCCTTGCCAAGGTTTGCTCAGGAAGGATGCAGGGGATGTCCTGGATACCCTGGAGCTCCCTTGTGGGGAGCTGCAAGGGCCCACAGCAAATCACATCAGCATAAGCCACCATGCCACCTTGTGCAGGTTTGGCCCAGCAGCCTCACAGCTGAGAATGAGATGTGTCAAAAATCACTGCCTGGTGCCAGCTCCTCTCCAGGCTTTCTCCTCTGCCTGCCCTGGCTGGAGCTGCTCTCCCACCCCAGCCTGGCCATTGGAACACGCTGCATTTTGCCAGCACTGCTGGCCCTGCCAGCAGAGTTTTATATAGGGTCGTCTTTCTAGGAACATTGGTGCTGAAGATGACCATGTTGCTGTCATTTGGGAGGTCACTTTTGGCCAAGGTAGAGATTTCACAACCTTCACAGATATATATATTGCCAAGTTATATCCTCCTTACATGATGGACTGCTCAATTCCTGTCCAATTTTCCACTGCTCATCTTCCACAGAGCTTTCAGCAGCAGCCAGTGCATTCAGATGGACAATCCTCTCTTGAAGTCTTCCGTGTAATTTATTCTGCTCATGAACTAAGCTCTCATGACTGCTCTAAAGGTTAAGCTAAACCCAGCAGCTGGTCTGTGTGATGGCCACGTGGCTCCACAAACAGCAAACGGGTTATGGGATAACCTTGAGATCTACCCTCCGGAAATCTGTGAGCTGGGAAATCCTCAGGCCCCGGGGGCCTCTGCTCACCCCAGAGTCACCCCATGGGGACCAGCAGGGACCTCTCTGCCCTGACATGAAACCCTTGTGGGTGGCTTTTATGGAGGGCAGACAACAGAGTGACTTCTTGGAGACGTTAAGATCTCCATTCTCACATTCCAAGACACCAGTGCAAAACTTTCAAGGTGCCCATGTGATTTTCCATTCCACTACACACCCAAAGGGTCAGGATGAAAGAGCTTTCCCATTTCTTATTGCCTTTTCATCCTGCAGCACAACCTTAATCAGTCCAAGGCTAGGGACCAGGAAACTTTTTGGCATAATTTCTGCTCCTTATCCCCAGTGCCTGATTTTACATTAAATCAGCCCAAAGGTCAGTGGGTTGGTGGTGGAAGCAGGTGAGCTGCTGTGCACGAGGCTCCCAGCTGGGAACAACAACCACAGTGTGTTTGTTGGAACAGAGGATGCCCTTTGGAGAAAGTTATAACTGTATGAAATGAACATCTGGGCAATGAGACTGGATCAAGAAGCAAAAGATCCCACAGAACAAAATGAGGTGAGTGCACCATTAGTGAAAAAGCCATGTGATGACTAGAGGCAATCAGTGACCTTTATATCACAGCATCAAAGTAATTGAAAAAACTGTGTAAACAGAAATTATTTCATGCTCTCCAAAGTAGAGCAGAGAGTTTTTATTTTTGAGATTATGCTAAGATAAGCTAAGACCAGCTAGCCCTAGGTCTTGAAGCACAGCCTCTAAATCCTGACTTTTATAACTATTTATAAATTCCTCTTCCTATAATGGGCAATTACAGACAGGAGGGAATTATTGCTGTTAGGCTGCATGTACATCTCTGCTTCAATTGAAAATAGCCCACTTAGATAAATGATCAGCATCTTGCAACATCATGTTCTACAGAGAACAGATGCTGTGTGCTTATTGGAATGTAACAACCTCCAATTTGGGAGAGAAATGGACTGGAGCAGGATGCCAGCTGTCAAATGAAAAGCCACCTACGACAGGGAAGCTCAAGAAATTTTTAAACCAGCAGCATCCTCCCTCTCCTCATAGTAAAGAAATACAAATTATCCTGAGAGTTTTATTTTAAGATTGGAAATAATAATCTTAGGGTTTGGTGTAGGTAGAGGATGAAGGAAGTGGGGAAGATGTTAATGACTGGAATATTACCAGTAAAATGCTCTGGGAGAGTATTAACAGTATACTAACAGTAAAATACCCTGCATGAGCCATGGACAAACCCAGCACACCTCTGACAGGTGACACTCCAACTTCCTCCACACCTCTCCAAAGAGAAATGTTAATTAGGTCCTGAGGGAACATATTTTTTTGACTTGGGCATGATCATGTGTTTCTCTTCGAGAAATAAGCATCCTTTGGGTTTAAATTCACAGGAATTATGACAGAACACAGGACTGGCTGTTTGCAAAGACCTATCCAAATGGCCCTGTACTCATTTATTTTTTTAAATGAATTATTGATGATTTCTCAGCAGAGACTGATGTCTATTCACAGGGATGACACAATTGCTTATCATAATTTGAAATCTGGTATTCATTTGACGTCTGTGCCTCAGCGCCTTGTTGATAAATTACAGCACAAAGCTCTGCAGGAACAAGTTCATATTCAATGTCTTCAAACAAAAACAATTGATGGTTCCTTTCAAGACCAGAAATACATAGAAGCCATGATGGCTAAAGCTAATTTTAAAACCTAACTTTAAAAAAACAGTTTGGAGAGAGCATCAGGCCCTGCTGTGTAAGACAGGAAACAAAATTCGACTCAATTATTTCTGAATTGATATTTAGTCACAGCATTTTTTATCTTCTGCTCTTCACATCAGTGAAATGGAAATAATTATATGCTTACCCCTATGTAAAGAAGTTTGGGATCCTTCTAAGAAAAGTGTTCTGTCTGTTCTCTGATTTCTGGATGGAAATCTAAGACATGTCTCAGCAATCCTGGGTACTGGGAGCCCTTTACTCCTTGTCCTGTCTTCCCCTGGGGTATTGAATCAAGTTCAACATCTTGGTCTTGACTTGAAGGTCTAGCCCAAAATATACAAAATACTGTATAAAACTCCAAAATTATGAGTATGGTGAACAGTTCTGTCCATTTGGAGCTGAGGACCTCTGCAACAAGGAAAACATTTCAAGCAGTCAGGACTTCCTTAGAGGCTGGTGCCAAACAGTGAATGGGGCTCCCAAATCAAGTCATCACAAACTGATTGTGAATACTCCTTGGGACCTGTCCTTTTTAGCAGAAAACACAGTAATATTTAAATTCAAAATCCCCCAGGCTCTCCAGAGCAGATAAGAAAGCTGAGACATCTGGGCCAAATGTCATCCCAACAATGGAGACGTGCCAAAGCAGGTGACAGGGGCTGGGTGTGTCACCTGCTGGGCACCTTGCTCTGGTCACCTCAGTGTCACCACACAGTGCCACAGCTGAGGGACACGATTCCCAGGAGGGCCCAAGGAGAACAATCCCTGGGCAAAGCAGCAGCATTTTGGTTCAGCTAAGGCCAGGAAGGTGGATGGAAATGCTCAGTGGAACCGCAGACATGGACTACAGCAGCTGGTGGCCCTTGGGGATTTCAGACCACACTTCCAGAACTTTCTGCTCTTGTCTGTGTCAGCTCCCAGGGGAGGGACAGACTGACCTGATCCCAAAAAAGGTGGACTGGTCTCTACTAATTCCCTGGGCTCCATCATGTACCCCTTTGGGATGCCTCTGGTCACTCTGATATTCCGGACAGTAACAGGGGAAGGACACAGCCCGTATTTCTCCGTGGGCACTGTGAGGAATGAGCAGCACCAGTCCCAGATGAAGTGATCAGGCAGATCCCAGAATAGCTCCCAGCCACAATCATCCCTCATTATTGTTGTTGGCTTTGCCATAGTGCCTCGGAATTCATCTGGGCCCTGACAGTCTAAGTTGCCCTGACTGAGAAGAAAAAGCCCAGCAATCCCACAATCACCACTGATGTTTTAAAACTGAAATACAAATCACCAGCAAAACCAGGACTCTCTGAGGAGCAGACCACAGGACTTCAGTCCTCCCTTAGTTTATTTTGTTTTATAAAATGCTTTGAAGAAAAGAAGAGCTCAGTGGGGCAGAGCTTGGGACAGGGTGTGCTAAGCCATTCACCAAGAAGCCATGTCCAGCTCACACGAGTCCTGGCACCACTGGCTCAAGGAAAGATTTCCAGTTCCAAACTGGGGCAGGAGGTCTCACTGTCCTGGCAGAAAAGCTGTAAGAGCACAGGTAGAAGGCAATACCCTGTTGTTCTTAGCTAGGTTTGCTCTGCAGTTCTGCCCCACAAAAGGTCACACATGCATCCTAACATGCCCAGGACCTCACAAGGGGTCAAACCCAAGGAGAAGGAACAAAAAGTCTCTCACAGCAGCCAGCAAAATCTTTCAGAGGCAAATGACTGAAATACCACAACCTTCATATGCCAAATAAACCTGGTGACCCTTCATCACAACCTTAATATTAAATCTGTTTGCTCTTGGAACGATAAATACACCACACTGTATAGGCTGAACTGCAGTTCTGATTCTGGCCCATGGAAGTCAAACAGGACTTTGCCACTGACTCAGTGACCAGAGCCTCAAAAAGCAGGAGAGCCAAAAGCATAATCACTCCAGCCAAAGAGATAGACCTTGGTCTATTCCACATAACAAAAATACTACAGTCAGAAACCTCAGGAGACAGCTTGTAGCCAAATCAATCCCTCAGCCACTTTAATTAATCATCTAGAAAGGGAAAGCACAGAACAGTCACTTCATGGACATTGATTTCTCATGCCAAAACTTATGTAAATGCAGATGCAACTTCAGCAAGAGATCTCCAGAGGATGATGGCCTGATTCCAAATGCAGCTTCCCATGTTGCAATATTCCAACTCCTCTCTACCAGTTCCATCCAAAAAAGTTTCCTGACTTCTCAGCCTCCCACAAACTCCCATCTCCTGCAGTCCCTTTGATCTACGCAGTGATACAGGAGCATTGATTCTTGCAGTACCCACATAATGCTGATGTTCCGATGCTCTCTAGCTGGGCAAATTTCGGTCCTACATCAAATCACTTCCTTTTAGAAGACAATGTATCAGGAAGTTAAACACCTCTCTTATTCCCACAAACTTTACTGGCATGCAAAGTTCCTGCTCATGCAAACAACCCTCCTGCAGGCAGCGCGAATGCCCCAGTTACAGGGCTCCAGCAGCAAGCTCCTCTCTCTGCCCGCTCCCAGCGAAACCTCCCACGGCAGCCCCGCCAGGAGCTATGCCTGGAACTCCATTTGCGACAGCAAAGTGGGCCTCGGCAACAATGAACAAACCGAGCAGAAGGAACGCGGGGCCCTTTGTGGCCGGGGCCGCTGCCAGCGTTATGCAATGCTCGCTATGGCAACCCCGGGCGCTCGGCAGTAACCCCGCCGCAGGCACTGAACTCTGCCCCACCGGCGAGCGCCGAGCCGCCCACTCGCCCGGCCGGGCTGTTTACGCTGCTCACATGAGCCGAGGGAGGCTCCTGGCAGCCGCTCCGGCAGCCAGGCGGATTTCTAGGACCGGGCGGCACTGCCAAAGGCTGGCAGACATTCACTCTTGCCCCGGAGAAGGGAAGGGCACCGGGGCGGCGAGCGGGGCTTCGCCCTCCCGACATCAGCCCAGTAAGGATCCAGCGAGGGGAGAGAGAAATCAGGAAGCTTTAAAGAAGGGAACTGTATTGTTGCAAAGTGTGGAATATGGAAAAATTCCTTTGTTTGCTAAAATGTATAAATAGTAAAAAGTTCTGATGGTTGATTTGTGGAGTTCCACCTGGCACCCGGCTTGGCAACTCTGAAAGAAATAATCGATATCTGTCTCGAGTGTGGTACTACTGGCTTGCTGCACACCGGGTAACAAATCCGATTTTTGCAGACAACAGTATCTTTTTTTTCCCCTTAATGAGTGGCAGATGAGTGAGGATAATGAACGGGAGCTGCGCACATCACATGCGTCGAGAGCTGTGTGCCATGAGCTGCACGTACCTGGGTTACACGAGGTTGCACAGAGCTCCCAGAGTGGCACAGAACTGTCCCAGCCCTGGGCTCGGGAGCATTTCCCAGGGCACAGAGGGGGACCTGGAGACAGGGATGCTCCACAGGTGCCTTGCTAAAATGGTGATTTAGTCTTACAGCACAATCCCGTAGGAAAAAGCTGCAGATTCCCCAGCCCCAGTGTGAGCGCTGCTACTGCTCCGGCACTTTCACTTATTTCCACACATTAACAGATGTTCATTAACTCACACCCCTGTGAGGCTGGTATGGGGAAGTGAGCGAACAATAACCTCCACATTCTAAAGAGAGAATTAAGAGCTCAGGTAACTCTCCCTGGAGAGCCCGAGGCAGCAGGGCTGAGTCAGGGGCAGAGCCTGGAACGGAGCCCTGCGCCCGGCTCGGCGCTGCAGCACCCACGCACACACTCCAGGAATATGTTTCACTGCCTGGGGCAAACAACAACCCAATCTTCAACAGGCCTCTCACCGGTGCTCTGCAGAGCCTCCTGTATTCCTGGGCACTTGGACTGAGCAGAAAACGCATTTACAGTTGCAAATGATCCACCATTACCACCAACATCAAAGGAGCTGCTTAAATGTACCCCCAAAACTTGCCAGGGGCGGAAATGTGACCTCTGCATCACCTAATTGTGCTCTGTATGACACAGCCCTGGATGACTGTTTGTGTCAATACTCTTGGCTGCTCTTCCTTTTAGGAAAAAACTCCTGTCTTGCCCTAAAATACTGTATTCTCCAGTAAAACCTTGCTACTCGCAGTAAGAGGTTGTGTGGATTTCTCTTCTTTGCTATGATGACAAGTTCCTTGTCATAAGAACAGACCCTGCAGATACAGCTCTGAAAAGCAGTGCCTTGACACCAGAACTGCCTTTCACGTGTTCATCCAGTTATCCCTACATCCAAACAGAAGAGTTTCATTTAAAAAAAAAAAAAAATTAGAAAGGAGATCTGTTAGGTCTGGCTAAAAATGTTAACACACATTTCAGTGTAGGTCTGTGTGTCAGTCTCATTTCTGCAGGAACAGGCTCGTTGCAGTTCTCTGACCCTCACAGGTGACAGCAGCTGTGGGAGTTCTCCTTCAAGCCTCAGTCTCTTGGCACCAATCCTGCAAAGCCCTCACCTCTCTCCCCCACGGGTCAAACCTCTGCCTGCAAACATTTTATCCTGCAATATTATACAGTGCCTTGCCCAAGGCAAATGAGAAACCAGCCCTGGCAGCCCATCGTGTGGCTACTTACAAGAAGAAGAGAAATGCTGAGTATTTGGCTTGTGAAACAGAAATACAGGAAGAAAATATTTATAACAATGCTACTGTTTAAATAATGGAGACCATAATTTATTACAGATGTGACCCTTCCCCAAAATGAAGGGTTTAAATCTTGCTGATGCAATGTAATGACAAGAAGTAGAATGGACTTAATGAAGAATTCAACCAACTTCAATTCTGAATTGCCCCCTTTTATCGCCTGCCATTTTGTACCCCAAAATAGGAACAAAATTTGCTTCTTTCAAGTGTTGTTTGTCAAACTTTTCAGTGCTCAGATTTAAAAACTGATTGATATGAAAACATCCATCCTTCATCCTAAAAGAGACTGAGTACTTCTACATTTAACAAAATTCAGTTAATTATTAACAATTAGAGGTGACAAAATTGGCATGGAACTCAGACAAGATTTGCTATGCTTACAGTCACATATAAAGAATGCAGAATGTGTGTGCATGGAGGGGAGGATGTGTAAGGAAATATTTCAGTGCAAATGGCAATTGCAGAGAAGCAGATTGCAACACTGAAATGAGAAACCCTGAAATTACTGTACAAGGAGTCTGCAGGTACAATGAGATTGAGTTAATATGTGACTGGTTAGAAGAGGGGGCATGACTTGGCTTGGAACTGTAATCAAAATGTTTTCATTTAATGCTTCACTTGGCACAGAAGGATCAGATAACAAAATATTCACCCCAAATCTCACTTCAGTTGCTAAAAAAGTATTTCAGTTTCCTGCACTGCAGGAAAAATACTTTTTTTTTGTTTTAACCAAAATGGATTGAAGAAGCTACAAGAGGCAAAAGATGCTCAATGATGTCCAGCAAAGAGTTCATTTTCCTTCTTCCTGATGCAATAAAACTGAAATTATAAAACACCACCCACTTTTGCTAATCTAGTGCACATTAGGAAAAAGGTGAATATGTGACAAATGAAAACATTCACTTCCTATTTGCTTCAAGTTCTGTTTTCTCCTTTTTAAAAAGCTGGTGTTGCATCATCTGAACAGCACTTCCTTCAGAACAAATTATCTGAAGTCTTCAAAATTGGCTTCAGTATCTCCACCAAGAGCAACAGTAAAACTCCATGAGCAAACAAGTAAAATTTATTGGACTTCTTTGAGATGCTGAGTATCTTTTACAGTTTTACTCATCATATGAAAATACCTAAATGTGGTAGTGGGGTTATGTTAAATGTACTCCCAACCCAACAAGTGTGCTTTAGGGAACTGATCCTTTTTAATAGTTTGCTCTAATCTGAAGTACCACACCCACCACCTTCTAATTCAAGCTTACACTGGAACTGAAAAACTTTGTCATTTCATGTATCCTGATTGAACTAGGGCCAAGGGGAATAAAACCATTAAGGTTGCACGTGAGCTCAGAGAAGAAAGACTTCTTTGGTAATATAATTACAGAGCACAGAGCTCGTAAGAGGAAATGAACTACAGGGATTTATTTGATTAGACTTTTTTTTTTCCTTTTCCTTTTTAATGATAGCAAGGGCTCTCCTTCCCCCACCCCTTCCAGTCTAACAGTAGATGTTAAGCAAATTCTTGGCAGGCAGGCACTGGGACTGTTACAGAGGGATGTTTCAATGGGACACTGTTACAGGATGGAGTGTGTCCAGTCCAGTTTTGAGTATCTCATCCATCTTGGTTGTTGCTGCTCGAACAACACTCCAGCTGTGTGAAGAGTTTGTTTGTACAAGGAGCTGAGGTTGTGTCCCACCACATCACCTTCCCAGCATCAGGACAAAGCTGGGGCAGGGCTCTGAGAGCCACTTCAGGGGCTGTGCAGCACTCAAGGGCAGTGACCAGTTTACTTCGTTGTCTTGGTAACATTGTGGTTGACCTGGGTTGACCAGATCAGTGTGACTTAATCATCCTAAGAAGGAAACAACTGCAACAAGTGGCAGAGCTAATTACTGTAGGTTCCCTCCCTGAATGGACTTCCTCAAGCTCGTGTCTCACGTTCACAACCTTTGGCCTGCCTAAGCATTTGAACAATTCTGATTGTGCAGCTCCCTGGGACAACCAAGTCACCTACAGCACTTACTGTGCACCCTGTGCCATGGATCTGCATCTGTTCAGTACCCACACACTCCCTGGGATCTCAGGAAGCAGCAGGCTATAAACTCCAATTTACACTGTGTCAATATCCAGGATTTTACTGACAGTCTGTTAGTTACAACGTAAAGTGCATGTTTTACCTACTCGGTGTGTTTCTCTCCCTCTCTCTGTACAGTAATGGAGCTGTGGAGATCATCTGGGAGACTAAAACAAATGGTGCCCTGATATAATCATAACAGAGCTGGAGGAAAGGCAATTTCAGCAAAAATCTTGACAGCAGAATCTGCTTCTGTTTAAGTCCGACCTGTTCTTCTTGCAGAAGCAGCATGACAGAATGTTTTGCAAAAGATTTGTATTTGTATGCTTGGCTGTCAGCTCTGGATGTTGCTCCTTGTCTGTATAATAATTACATGGAATGCTCAGTGGAGTTGTTCTCTAAATTGAAATAAACAGAATCAATACAGACCTGAGTTAACTGCACTGTCACACCACATGAATAAAACATGCTGATGGATTCTCTTGGCCACTGTTCAACAGGGATTTGGTCATTGCTATTGCTATGCAAAGTGCATTTTAAATGGTGTGCCAGCAGTTGAAAAATGCCATTTGTCTTCTACCTTTTACTGTTTTACCAGTAACTCCTCAAAATAGAGTTGCGTATTTATCTCTGCCACACAATACAAAGGAAGTAAAAGAAACATTTTAGATAATAGCTACGTACAATGGTTAACTCTGGATAGGGATGTAGGGGACAGATATTATATAAAAAATAATTTTACATAATTTCACAAGTTAATTTCGAATCCTCTGCATTTCTTGTATGTATTTCTCCAACATCCAATCATTCTTTTTTTTCATGCTGCTGATGAACTGCTACAGTAACACCGACTGCTGGACCCTCAGTTGGTTTTGCAGTTTGTGTATCCTCTGGAAGGTCTCACTAAAGGACTGCCAAACCCCTCAAGGTGGTCACTTCCTTCATCATCCCAAGCAGACAAAGGTTGTTTCAGTTCACTGCAAGGCACTGAGGCACGTACAGGTCTCGTCTGATTACACAGAGCCCGTAATGCCCCGAGGCCACCGAGACTGTCAACACAGCTGTCCCTGTGTGCCGAGACAAACGTCCTGCTGGGCAATCCCGGAGTCAAAATGGAAACACCACTTCTGAAATGGATTAGGGCTAAGGACAAGGACTGTAAATAGGCCAGGAAGCCAGGGAAGTTAATTAGGTATTACTAAAGGAGATTCTATTGAGCTGTTAGGAAGTACCCTGACCCGGGTGCTGTTCTGCAAGTCTGACTATTCTGAAGTGTTTTACTCCTCTGGTCACCTGTTGCTAACATAACATAAAAATGAACATTTTCTGAGCATGTCTCAGACACAAAGACCACACAGAATATTTATAAAGCTCACAAAGAAGGGAGGTGCAGATATCTGCACTCTAATGGCATAATTAGCTCTTGTGAGAAAAGCAGTCTCGCTGCATCAGCACTGAGCAACTCCTACCCTCACCCACCCCACACTCACCCTCACCCACCCCACACTCACCCTCACTCAC
>VYXD01003620.1:261484-279385 GCA_013397195.1 Hylia prasina | reverse complement strand
CCCACGCTCACCCTCACCCACCCACACTCACCCTCACCCTCACCCACCCCACACTCACCCTCTCCCACCCCACACCCTCAGGAACATCCTGGCAGAGCTGCAGTCAAAGGCAGAAATTCAGTTTCCTGACACAAACTCTGCAGCAGCAGCAAACTGGAGCAATCCAGTCCCTGAAACCACTGAACAATCTCCTGAATGTACATCCTGAGGGTTAAATATCCCCAAATAAATTACAATTGCTGTTAATGCAGATCACTTTAAGACGAGTCTGGGCAACATTGTTTAAACATTAAGTTCTGCAGGTTTATTTTTCTAATACCTCTTCATATTCTTTCTTTTAAATTAATTTTCTGGTCATCTGTGGCTTAAGAAATGATTGATTCAGTAGGTATCTGCTCCCACATCTGGGCTTTCTTTAAACAAAGTCACAAAAATGATGAATCTTCTCTTACATAATACTTTATTGCTTCCTATGTTCATGCTTTTGGTGTTTTAATCATAACTAGAGGCTCACACACTCCCATCTCAGCAACTACAGTATGCTGGATAAGCCAAAAAAACGTTTTGATTTGAAGGCTTGCCCAGACATCTAATATTTTATCATAAAAGTCTGAAATTTTCTTTTGCTCTGAGTCACTGATAAAAAATTTACTTCACGCAACATTTGAAATGGGACAAAAATAAGGGAAAACAGCCCTGCAAAACAGGACTCAAAGAACTGGCAGGAGCATTCCCAACCTTGGGCCTTGTCCCTGTCAGTTCAGCTGCTCCAAGGGCCAGGGAGTGTTGGTGACACCACAACAGTGACAGTGCCACACAGAAAATGCAAACCAGGCTGTGGTGAGGGCCAAGCCAGCCAAATTCCTACCTCTTCCTGCAGCCCAGGACAGGTGGGTTTCAACCCACTCATTTTAAATAAGTGATTCAGTTCTTTCTAAAACAACTCTCTCTCTAAGAATAGAATTTAATTTCTCCTGTTTTCTGCATTAACAGAGATGGGGGGATGCATTTCTCCTCACTAAATGAACTTTTAGTCATGGTTTGTGCAATTTTGAGTTGAGATGGAAGCTGGAGCTCCAAATCATAACAGTATTTTATAATTGTTTCCAAACGACTGGGTAAATTATATCAGAATTTCTAGAAATAATGGAAAAGCATATCAAAACACAGTTTTTACATGCAGTAAACAAAGATAATATTAACTGTAGTTAAGGAGATAAAGCAGTTGGCTTTGGATCACACATGCTGTTGAGGCATCTAAAAAATTAGTAGAACAGACTTTCACATCTATTTTTATTCACAGACCACAAGATGAAAAAGGATTTCCTCCTTCAGTTTTGAATGAGCTTCCCAACTCTGAATTACTGAGTGTCTGATAAGACAACTCAAAAGGAGTCTCTCACTCAAAAATAGTCTAGTGCTAAGTGAGAGGACTCCATCCATTCTCTGGGTTTACTTTCTCTTAAACAGTGGCAGGAAAAAGCACAGTGCCTGCCTCTTTCATTTCATGTAAGTTATCATGTTAAGAATATATGAATCTTAGTCCAGATGGTCATAAATGCACATTAAATCACAATGTTTTATTTTAAACCGTTTAATTTAACATAATAAAATATTAATAATTGCAATGAATTTTGATCCATGCTGCTCCAGTGGCTTTTGGTTTTACAGGGGAAAATCAGGCTTGCCAGCTAATTAATTCTTGTGAGTGATTGTAGTTACTATCAGTGTCATAGGCTTTTAAAGCCAGCAGGACCACAATGGTCATAATTCTCATACAAAATGTGTGTAACAGCCCAACAGACCCCACCCACCAAATCTCTTCCCAGTGTTGGTGCTCCTGTATGACCATCAAGTCATCTCATGGATAAAGCAAATAGCTCAAGCATTTTTAACATCCTTTATTAGGCCTGTTTTCCACTTCACCATTCTGGTGGCAGCTTCCCATGTATTTTACACCAAGATATTGAACTAGAACAAGAGACTCTCAAACAACACCTGAAGAGGCAATAACAGTTCCTTACTCCTGTCTGATATTCAAAAACTGGGAAACACACATGCACAGGTGAAGTGACATGGTGCAGCTTTCCTTGAGCTGGGCTTGGCTTAAAACAAAGGAGTCCTGGCTCTCAATTGCAGGTTCAGATTCCTGAATACACTGGCTCAGGTAAATGAGTGTGTGATAATCCTGTGTGAGGATCCCTTCACCCCATTCTTCTGTTCACAGGCAGAGGGAGAAGAGGAAGGAGCACAAAGGTGCAGCCTCAGCACACTGGGCTGGTCCTACTGCTGGTCATTTAATGGTACAACAAAGAACTGAGACCCCTGTGCTTGTCCCCAGGTTCTGCTGAGGGGGCAAAAAAAAGCCTCTGGTCATCTCCTTCCCACGACTGAGCTGAGCATGGGGACTCAGTGAGTTCAGTGTTTGCCCTTGAACTGGTGTGGGCAGCATTTGGCACTCTGCTTTTAGATCAATATATAACCCAGGAGTAATCTTATCTGGCAGGAACAGGGGGTTGGGGGCAGGGGGAGGAACACAGCCTCAGAGGTGAGGAGAGCAACTCTTCTAAATGTTAATGGGTTAAGAATAGAAAGGTCAAATGCCTGCCTTATCAGAAGGCCCCATGTGCAAACAGGCACCAGCTCAGCAATCAGAGCACCAGCTGGGTATAAATGTCAGAAGTTAGTTACTGTAGCTGTAAACACCAGAAGCAGGATGGTGCAACTGGGAAACCTCCCAAGACACTTCTGGTTTATACAGATCACTGGGAAAGTCCAACTGCCAAGCCTGCTGGAAATTATTTCAGTCTTAGAGCTGCTGTGGAAGCAGAGAGCACCTGTGAGCTGTGTGGTGGCCCCACAGTGAGCCACTGCAGGAGGGGGTGTTGAGTGTGTCCTGTATCCAACACCTGTGCTGGCTCCAGATTGCTCTTGCCAGAACTCACACATTCTCCTGGAATAAGGATGTATGAGCATGGAGACAGAAAGTCCTTCCTTACCTCCCTGTAGGTACAGAGGGCACCAAACAGCAGAAGCTGCACGAGGACTCTGAGCACAACATGTAATGGATTTGGGGTGGAATAAGAAATGAGGCAGCACAGTGACAATATATCTCCCTTAAATACTAATACATTTTTAGCCCAGTTCTAATTAATCTTCTTATTGGCATCCAAGGAAAGAGGGCAGAAGTTGTATTAGAGTGGGCAGTAATCTTCTTGCAGATACAAGCAATCAACTTGCAGGAATGATGAAGAGCACAAACACCCTGGTGTGAGAGTTACTGTGAGGGGCCTCTGCCAGTCACCAGTGCTTCCAGCCTGGCACCTTTTGATTTAAATAAGTTGTCAATACAATTAGTCAGCTGATTCCAATTCTCTGAAAAGGCTGGCAGTGAGCAGCCATGTTAAGAATACTGCTGTTCCCTCTCTCCTTGTACTGGGACTGCCCCAGGAGAAGGTCACTTGAGTTTGGGAAACAAATAAAGGATACCTGGCACAGCTCCCTGCTTTCTGCAGGACAAAGAGCACCGTTCTTGTCACTCTGCTCCCAGCTGTAAACAGCTATCAAAGGAGAGGGTTAATTACCACGTAAAACACCGAGAAGGAATAGTAACTACAAATCCAGCAAGGCTAAATATATTTTATCCCACAAAAGGGATAAACAAGATCTGTGCTCATAGCTCAGAGATCGTGTTCTAACCATTGAATAGTTACTTTAATTGGTAAAGACAGGGTTACATTTAAAAACAAAAAAGGAATGCACCCCTTTGAAGCCATTGCTCTCTGAAAGATGATTTTTTGATGCTTGTACCACAAAGTGACACTCTGCAGTTAACTGGCCGGGCGTCCAGCCCCAGCCAGAGGGGAGAACATCATAACCTACTTAAATCTGCAGGCTGCATCCTCTCTGCAGCAGAGCTCCAAACAGGCACAAACGGCTCATTCCCTTCACCAGCAATACTCAGCATCTGTTTATCCCCCAGTCTCCTGCCAGCATCTGCTCCTTTGCTGACACACATGAGCTGCTCCTCTGCATTACCACCCTCGTTTGCAGGCTGGGAACTCGAGTTCATCCATTTGAGAGAGCACAAATATTCAGCAGCACACATTTCACACACATGGCATCACTGAGCTCTATTAACAGCTCTGTTCAACCCCGAAGCTACTGGATTTTCAGTGACAGCTCCAGCATGTTAACGACTGGGATGTTTTCTGAATTCATGTAGGGAAGAAAAAGCTTTTATAAAAATACAAGGTTTTACCTTTTTCTATTCACAGCAAGAATGACCAAACTTATTTATCCTATGAGTCACATCCTGAAGGCTTCACATGGCTGACAGACTCAAGAGATATAATATACATTCTGGAGAGCCACTGCAGGGGAGAGAGAGGCTTTTCATCTCTCATTTCTTGAGCTGAGAGCTCAATTGAACTTAGTTCAATTTAGGAATAGGAAACACAACCCAAGTCTTCCAGCAGCACAATGACATTTCCCAAGTTGCTGCGAATTTGAATGAAATAATTTGCCAACTCTGAATGAAGCTGTGGAGACTCTGCCACAACTCCTCTGTTTCATTATGCAGGAGGCAATTTTGAGAATGCTGCCTCAGCTCTGCTGGTTATTGTGTGGACGTGTCTGCCTGCTACAAGTCCTGTCACTGCCTCTCATTCTGACACACGCTGGCGTTTCCTTGGCTCTCACTCACAGCAGGGGAAGAGCACAAGGGTATTGCAGAAACACCTCCTTTCTTCATCCCTCTTTAACATGTTCACATTTTAAAGATGATTCTGTGAGCACATTTCCTGCAGCTAAAACTGTATTATAGACTATATTATATATTGTCAAAACTGGACAATTAAAATGTATAGCCTACCACAGCATTAAATGCAATCCAGGAGACACCACATGCAATTTTCTGACCTGTGTTATTTCTATGCTGTCATCATTCTGAGGCATTTGATATGCTGCTCTTTGGTTTAAACCCAAGAATGGTATCTGAATTTTTACCATAATAAACTTTCTCAACAGACTTTGCATTCTCATTATTCTATCCACGCAAGCCACAAGGATTTTTTTTCCTCCTTAAATGTCCAATCTGCAGGCAATGGTTGTGAAACTCCATTATTTCCAGGAACTGCTGGCAAACCTACTGCTGTCTGCTCTTCTCAGCATTGCCTGTATTTTCCTTGTTCAGCCTTAAAAGCCAAACTTGGTTTGCAAAAATGTCTGTATTTCTTGATGCCAGAACGGAATAAAGAGTAGAATGGGACAAAATTAGATGGTTTTATTATGCTGAAAATCCATTAACTCACATTAAAGTCTGTAGAACAACAAGAGCATAAAACTGGAAATAGATGCTCAGCCTTAAATCCTATTACTCAGAAATTTTCCTAGGCATTACCAATCTTTTTGGTAATGTCTTTGTAAGACCCACCTTAAATCTTTTTAAGCTCCACCATCCTCATCTGCTCCTTACAATCAAAACAATGTGGAATACTTTTTAAAGTTATAACCACTTGGATTCTCATCATTCAATAAAGTCAAAATAATCTGTAAAGAAAGGCAGCCTGAATTGTCCAGGTGATGATGTCTGCCACAGTTTGGTCTTCAACAGGCAGAGGTAAAGAACAGACCAGCTAGTCTCAGTTGCCTGGGAAGAGAATACACAACAGGAGATACAGCCAAGAAAGCTGGGAGACGTGACAAAGATTCTGGATTATTCAAATCTTTCATCAGTCATGATGATCCAAAGTTACAATGGAAAACTCCCCAGCTAAAGGTTATCTGCAGGACCACACAGTGATCTCAGCCACACACAGCAGGATCTTCACAGAAAGCAAGGGAATTATTACTCCAAATTTGCACTGGCAGGACCAAGATCAGAATCTGACCAGATCCAAACAAAAACCAAACAATGCCACAGGCTGGAAGAACAATCAGCAGTTGATGGGGTGTCACAGCAATGGAGACCTCTGTGATTCCGATGCACTTCAGTGACTGAAAATATTCCAGTGCTGTTGTTCTTCCTCTCCAAAACATCTTGGACCTCATCCTGTGTTCCTGGGCACTCCTGACAGACAGCTTTGAAAAGATAACTGACAAACTCCCAATGGCCTGAGCTTCTTCAGCTGAGTATTCCCTTTCATTCCATTTGGGAAAGCTGTAATGTATGGAGCAGTGTCTGAGGCTGCATCCTGGGAAGGGCAAAGCGACCATCCACGGTGTCAGCCGAGTTCATTCCTAAATGCAAACCACATTGGGCTGTCGAGCACGATAATAAAAACCTGCTGACCTAGTTTCCTGCAGAACAAAATCCTCTGTCTCCCCTCCTCCGGTGCCAAACCTAAATCAGATCTCAAAATCAACCCTTTGACTAGCAAGGAAAACTCTAATAATGATCCTCAACACTCACACAGCATCTCACACCATGAGAATGGCATGGAAACAGCAACTGCTCCATGCCCAGAGCTCTGCAAAAAGGGAGGGTTATTGCAGGATGAAAGTAAAACCCAGAGAAGGTCAGAGACCTTAGCAGACTTCAGCAGACAACTTACTCTCTTCCTTCCAAAGGATTTTGAAGCTCCATGCTCCAACTGCTTTGTTTGTAACATTCCTTCTATGCAAATGTAAAACCTTCATTCATGATGTGGCAAAAAAACAACAGCACAGCTCGGCTTTTTTAAAAACTGCATCAAACCACTCAAGAAAGGACCATTGTTCTTCCCAAATTTTGCAATGTCAACTTGCAAAGACCTTTTCTGGAAGATGAAAGCTGATTGTGTCTGCTCCAAGTGTCTGGAGAAAGCATTCCCTTGAAATGGCTTCACATCCTCAGCGATGCAATGTTTCATTTGAAGGGATGCCTGGGGGAGCTTCAGAATGCACCCAGAATGCAAAAATAACAGGGCATGTCACAACAAACTCAGCCAAGAAAATACAAATGGGAATTGTTTGGCTGTAGGATGCTTCCAAAGGCAGTTCTGGATCATGCTGAACCCACTGCAGTCAGGTAGGAGCAGCTGGGGAGCCTCAGATTCCAGACTGCTGAGAGCACCTTTGCTGGCTCACACTGACACTTGTCAACTGGAGTTTTCAGTCATGTGTCAAAGAAGGGTTTATTAACAGAAGAGTGGAGATTAACAACTGCTACAGAGCTTTACAAATGGGTATTTTACAATGAGGTGACCAGTGTGCAACCTGCAAGTGGAATTGCTGACTGCAGCCAGAGCTTTCAGTTGCTGTAAGAAAGACCCTGCACTGAATAATTTAATCACTTGTTGCTCCTGTATGAACTGAGAGAGCTTTGCCTACATCCAGGCAGCACCCAGGACCTGGAACGACTCCAGAGTTTCCTACAACAGCATTTGAAAAAAGAAAGAAACAGGAAAGTGACAACCACAAGGCATGTCAGCAATGCCACTTCACCTGAGAAGAGGTTCCTGTCTCTGTCACTTTGTCAGTCTCTGCAGGGAAGCTGTTAAGGCTTACAGAGCAAAGACAGCACTTAATACACTGTACCCTCCAGGGAGTTTGAAGTGAAGAACAACAAAACCTGGATTAGAGAACACTGCAAAGGTTGTTGTAACTATATCTGTTCTCTGGATGCTGCATCTTCACAAGTGAACTCCACAAAAGCTTCTGCTCCACCTCGGAAATGAGGAAGACAAAAGTCTGAGTTCCCACAGACTTACTACTACCATTGGTCAGGGTTAGAAACATGATGATGGAAAAAGAGCATCTTATTCATCATATCTGCTCCCTGAGGGGTTAGGAGCTGTATATGCCTTTTTTATTGACACAAACAAGCTTTAACTTCTATTGTCTTGCAGAGGAAGAAAAGGCTGAACTTAGTTCTGGCTCACACATCATCTGCAATTCCAGCCAAGTCCCAGCCACACAACTTTTATTACTGGGAGGATGTCAGAGGCAAAAGACACAGCTGGAAACTCAGATCCCAGACTGAGCTTTGCTGTGCTGGCAGGGAGACAAACCAGTTTTTGATTTGTATGTAAACAGAGCCAATCTGAACTGGAGGGTCATTAAGAGAAAACACATTTTACACAACACCCATTGTACAGTTCCCTTTCCAACTTTCTCCATACCAACATTTTTTTTTAAACAAGACTTTGTCTTCTCTTGTTGACTCTTTCAGTAACAATTCCCGGGCGTGTTGAAGTCAATGGCCAACCCCCACTGAACTGATGGAACTGAAGTATTTTAGATTGGATCCCAAAGAGGAGTTTGCCCAAGAAAGACTGCAAATCCCTTCCTCTGCTTTCCAATACAGTAATTACCTGCAGAAAATGCAAGTCCATTGCAGATGCAGGATGATGTTTCCAAAGCATGTCACAGCCTCACATCTCACAGCATTACTTTAACTGAGGCACTGACATTTTCTACTGTAGCTACAATTAAAATAAGATTATGAGAATCCACAAAGAAACCACACAGTTCCTGTGATCAAGGCGTTAACGCCCGATCCATTATGGTGAGAAGGCTTTTAAGAGCATTCCCAGCAGAAACAGGAATATATTTTCCCTGAGTAAGCTTGGAGGAATGCAGAGATTCAAAAGCTTAAGCAGAATCCCTGCTAGATTTTTTTTCCAGTTTGTTCCTCCTTTTTGATTAACTTGCTGCGATTATTTGATATAATTGTTACTCTTTAAGGGTAAGAGTTAAGCATTTCTCTGAAAAAAGACCTGTGTCTGCCTATAATTAACAGCTGCAGGTTCAAATGAGGGACTTACAGAGATGTTGCTGGGCTATCAAAGCAGGGAACCTTCAGAAGCAAAAGGAAAGTGCCTGTCAGTCTCCATTAGTTCCTCAGGGTCAGTGTTGGCAAAACACACTGAATTGTTCCACGTGCAACCACCAAAATGAAGAGGTTGTTGTAGTTTGTTGTGCTTAAAAGGGGACTCCTGGGTATAACTGTTGAAAATAGCTTTAATCTAAAGACTGTATCTTTCTATAGCTTCCTGGAAGCATGAAGAAAGTCCACTCAAAATGTTTTAACAGGAAATCAGCAAACCCAAAGACACTTCCTTCTGCTTGGACACAAGTGTTCTAGTGACAGAATGGCTCCCAGCCAGGAAATCTGTGTTCCCAGGAGACAGCAAAGCTGGGACAAGAACCATCTGCAAATCCAGGATGGCTCCTTGGAGCTTTCTTTGCTCTGAAGATGATGCCTGTCTTTAACGTATGTGGAGGACTTTCAAAAATCATTCATGAAAGAACAGTAAAAGGCAGTTCTGAATGAACTAAGAATGAACAAAAGAAAAAAAATCCTTGTAATGGATTTTCCTGGTCTCCTGCATGTCCCTATCTTCAGCCCCAGACTCCTGAAACACAGCCATTATGCACAGCTTTATTTCTTTCCTTACCATAAGCTTAGCAATGCTGATGGTTTTTAAGTCAAATCAAACTTTCATCAGCTTCAGGGGATGGCTGGGATCCCTCTTCTCATCTTTCATGTTTTGAGATCAGTATTTCATAGCTTTTATTCTGCTAAAATCATCTTGAGAAGTAAAAGCATAAATTTCAATGCAGAGTATTTTGATCTGATTTCCATAAACCATTTTGTCCTCCAGCCGTACTCCTTCATTTCCCCCTGCATTTATTGTGAGCCCTTGGCTTCTCTGGCCAGGCTCTTTCCTCAACCAATCCCTGCTGTGACTTCTCTGATGTGCTGTGACAGGTCTCTGGTGACATGTGAGGGAGAATCCCTGCGTGTTTCCAAAGGTGCCACTGCTGAGGGAATGCAGGGGATGTGCCCCTCTGGCACTGAAAGGAACTTTCTCCCCTTCCCCCTTGGTGGACAGCAAAATTCCTTTTGCTGCAAAGCTGAGGAAGGACCTGGATCATGGCAGCCCCAGGGAAAAGAAAGGGCAAATTTCATTATGGACAAAAATATCTCATTTAGGACAAAATAGCTAATCCTAACTTAGTGCAATACAAGGCTTTGTTTCAGAAAGCAGCTTTCCTGGAGGGCTGTGAGATAGCCCAACCCCCAGAAGAATTTCCTCTTAAATTATTGCATAGAGCAACACTTATAAAAGCAGATGCCTGAAGGCAGACTTTGATATAATCCTTTTTATAAAGTGCTCTGAGGTCCTAAAATGCCTGCAGGAACTGCCACGTGGGAAAGCGTTTTGAAAAAATTATCTTTTTAGAAATGTAAATAAAAATAGGTGGCCAAATCTTTTATTGTCTTCTCAGAAAGAAAACCATCTACGTTTCCAGAATTACACTAAACAAATGAAATTTGGCTACAGATTGATAAATATCAAGATCCCCACCTGACTGACAAAGTGCCTTCTTGTCATGATGAAGCTTGTTAGTGTTCAGCATGATTTGGAGTGTTTTTGGCTGATTCAAGGGATGTAGGTTGATTTCCCTGCAATAGACACTGAGCATGTGATCAATTTACATGTCAGATTTCTGGTCCCACAGATGTCATTCTTAATTACAGAAAATTCTGCCAAAAAAAAAAAAAAAGGGGCCTTTACAGCATGGCTGGGAGAAGGAAGATTAAGAAAATCCCATCACTCACTCCTGAAATATGCAATGCTTCCAGAATAAAGCATGGCAGCAATTTTAATCAGCACACAGATCAGCTTTTTAGAATTAGCAATAAAATAAAATGTCAAACCATGATACCACAGGGAACTTAAGAAGACAAAATGTAACTCATTACCCCAATTACTCCAGCAGAATTAAAACTATTAACTACTGATCCCAAAATATGAAATATTAGAACAGGAAAGAAGAAATATTAGTGAATCATATCACCTTTGTGATAGAAACACATAACAAGTAAGATAAACACATTTTTTAGAATTCCACAGCTCTGTGCACTCAGCACCCACATTTCCATCAATAAACCCAAGGGCAGCAAATCCAAACTGGATCAATGGGATGGACTTGATGATTGTGCTTCTAAATTCTAATAAAAAGGCTCAGATTTCCAGTGATATATATTGTTCTCTGAAGGGCCTGAGTGTTTTTGTATCTTTGTGATCACCACAACCAGACACACTATTTACTTAAGGATATATTTTTCCCATGACCCTTCAGCCTCATTTCTCTGTCATGGAGAGGTCATGGAAGTTAAATATGAGGAAGTGCAATAAAGCCTATTTCTCTTATAGGAGGAAAAATTGAGTCCAACAGCACAGAATTATTACATAAAAGATGTAAAAAAAAAAAGATTTTGAGCCTCTCTGCAGCCTTATAAAAATAGCCTGTGATAGTGCATGGCCAGATGTCTCCTGTGCAGTGTCTGATCAGAGCCCTTTTGGACTTCAGTGAAATAATAATAATAAAAAAGCAAAGGGAGTGCAATTTCCATGGAGACTTGGAAAGAGATGTAACGTTGTTTGCCGTAAGCGTCCGACTGTGAATGGAAAATTTTCCAGTTTACACAGATCTCAGCTATTATTTTCTTTGCAGTGCAAACTTGGCCCAAATATTTTCTGTCATATTAAAGATGCAAATAGTCAGTTTTACTTTCTGTCCAGAACAACTGTGCACAAAAGCTTCAGAATCCGCCGTAGAACATCTGATATTTATCTTTTCGTGAACCCAAAACACACATTAGGAAAAGAAGAATAATTTGGGCTTTCTTTTATCTGCTTCTCTTCAGAAAGTGAAGGCAGCTCAGAAATCATCTCCTGTCAATGTTTCAGACTAATAGACAGGCAGAGCATTGGCAGATGTGCCCACTGTAAATGGGAGCTTAACTCACAGGAAAATCTACTGTTGAAGCACATAAGATGATAAAAATATACCAAAAGCACAGAGTTTACATTAACTTCTAGATAATTAATGAAGTGACTTTCATCTTTCAGAACTCACTCTCTTGCTACTCCTTCCTTACCCAGCAGCAGGAACAATTGTGACACTCCAGAAATTAACTTTGAACAACACAAGCCCAAGTTCTGAGCTGGGCTGCTCCAAGTGTTAAGCCTTGTGTGGGAATGGTAACAGAAGTGGATTGTGAAACTTTTCTCCCCTAAAGGCAGCTGGTTGGTGCAGTGTGGGAGCTGTGACAGTGGCATGGCAGTCAGGGGACACCTCTGCAAATCTGGTGTCTGACCTGTACCAGTCACAAGCTGGCAGAGTCCAGAGCTCAAATCCAAATTAGTCTGGAATATGTGTGCATGCCCAGACATTCCTGCTCTTCCCACTGCTGGACATGTCCCATACAGCAAAGAACTCTTCTGCAGGAAATTCACAGTGATCTCAGATCTTTAGGGCTGAAATGTGGGTACAGTTTGGGGCAGTGTTTGTGCAGATTTGAGTTGTCTTTATGTGAGATAACAAACACAGCAGCAACATCAAACACAACTCCTGAAGGATCCGGGCAGAACAGTTGTGTGATAGAGACTGAACTGGTCCTGCTGGGAATCCTGGATGTACTTGAGAGAGGCATTGTTTAAGGCAAGGCAGTGCTTAAGAAGGATTTGGTCTTTAGCACAGATTTCCTCATAGGCTGACTGAAGCTTTCTCTTCACAAGTTCACACACAGCCCCAAATGATTTTATACCTGCCTGCCCAGGGAGATGACAGAGCAAGTCAATCACCTGGCTTTGCAAATCTATTTCCCCTTTTACATCTTGCAAATTCTACTCACTCACTTGCAGATCACACAAAGAAAGAGGAAGCAGCATGACTCAGCTCCACGCTACAATGGCTGGAGCAGATCCAGACCTTGCAATCCTTTGGGCTTTCCTTACCAAAACACAAAGCTGCAGCTTGGCTAATGTAAAGCATGCAGTGTTTGTGTAAGCAATGGGAGATGGGCAGCAGGCCAGCAGCTCTCCCAGAGCAATGTGCTCCTTCTTTACATTGATGGCAAATTATCTTCTGAAGAGCTCAGTAAAGAACAAAGGAGCCAAAGGGCTCTGATGTTAAAATGCTAAGGAGGAATAGCCTCCTGTGCCTATTCTGTAAGCACAAATTTACAGTGAAATCTAGTGGTAAATAATGAATTACTTCAGCAAGTTCCACATACCAGCAAATATTTTTGTATAACCTGTAAATTACACAAGTCTTAAGAGACACAGCAAAACTATTGACCTTGGAGAGTCCAAGAAATTTGAGTAAGTGTCAAGAACCCTGAGTCCTAGTGTTTTGTCTAAACCACTGGAAAACAGTATCTAAAAATGAGCTACACTAAAAATTCGGTGTGGTCTAGAAATTAATCCTGATCCTCCACCATTTTGCTAACACCTGATCCACAGATGTTTTTCATAAAGAGCATCCACATGGTGAGTTGTGGCACAGTAAATAATGCACTGTAAACACACTTAACTTTGCTGTGTAAACAAGCTCGGAGCAAAATTCATCAAGAACTTCACTTCATTTACTCCCTGAATGCACAACAAAGTTGAAGGATTTGATGGTTATCTCACAACAATCTAACTCAGAGACACAGACCTCAAATCTAAAGCTGTTTCTTGGAACAGTGATGTACATTCCAGCCCAGCCCTGGGCAATGGGATGGCTCTGTCATTCCAGGCACTGCCCTCACAGGAGGGAATCACAGATCAGGACAGAAATGTGTGCAATAATAATAAAGCAAGAAGGAGGCATCAGCCAAGAGATTTCCCTGAAATGGCCCTCACCTTCCAAAGACTGACTTACAACAAGCAGCTCCCTGGGCTGTGTGTGTGGGGTGACTGAGCAGCACCAGAACTTGCATCACTCACCAAGCAGCCTCACATTGCTTCAGAGGATAAAAGGCCAAGTGGCTTCAGGGCTCTGTTAATGTCAGAAGATGGTTCACTGAGCAGACTTTATGCTTAGCAAAGCTGAGCAGCTTTTTCCTTCCTCCTCCCCAGAATGTTTTGGGCATTGTCATGTGCTTGTACTACAAAACCCAAAGCCAGCTCATGAGAAGTGAACGGAAACATCTCTTTTCATTCCAAAGGAAAAACAACTTCTACGCTGTTTTCCTCAGCAAGCTGAAAACTTGGAGAGAAACCTAAAGCTAAAAAAAGCAAAGAACTCAAAAAGATTCATATTCTGGACTGTGGTTTCTGTTGCCTTAGCTCAAGGGAAAATATGGTCATGGGAAAAGGGCCTGCCTGGAGCCAGATTTTTTTTGCAACTCTGACTCTTTTAGCTGGAGTGGCTTTAAATCAATATGTTGCTATTATTTCTTCATAAACAGAAATATTCTTTATGGGCTGTGTGATAGCTGTTTACAAGTGAAACAACCACTTGTATCATGTTTCCTAGCAATCAGTGTCTCATTCAGATCTTACACACAGACAGTGACTGGGAAATTTGAGAGGCTTTTACAACATTAGTTCCAAGTTTCACTGATTCTAAGTGTTAAATCACCCTCCCAGAAGAGAGTTCCTGCACAGAGAAGTGTCATCTTTGTCACCCACCTCTGCAGCTGCACACAGCTACAGAAAACAACACCACACCTTAGAAAAACAAATCTTGCATGGCTTAATTTTGAAGAATCTTACTGTCATGTTATTGTGGACTGTCTTTAGTACTGCAGTTCACTTTTGTCTTTAGCCAGGACTGAACCAGATTGTAAATACAACAGAATTCCACACTAATCCTGCAAAGACCACCTACAGACAAACCTGCCCGAGGCAATTCAGAGAATTTCTGTCTCATACTGCAACAAGTTTTATAAAACAAAATGTTATCTTGCTGCCCAGACACACCGTGCCAGATCCCAGCAGGTGTGGTTATCATTATTAAAAATGCTGTGAGAACAGAGCTTCACCTAGAAATTGTCATCCCCATAATGCAGAAGAATTGTCTTTTGCATTAATTAGATTGATGAGAAGAATTAACAAAAACATCTAATATTGTCTTACTTGAGACTCCTCAAGGCTTTTTAGAACGGCACAGTCAGCTCTCCTGAATGTTCAAGTGAACTTCAACCTCCTTTAAAACTGCAGTGGAATTCTGCTGGGAAGGAAAAGCAGTTACCTGTGATCAATGACTGTGACATCAGAAGCAGGAATGCCCAGGACACAACAACTCTGTTCCAGCTCTTTCTTACGGATCTCTCCTTGATGGTAATAATTTCCTGAAAACAGCAAACACAGCAACACCATCTAACTCAGTTTAGGTTCACATCAAGGGGTCCAAACAGTTCAGTATCTTCAGTATCCTTGTTCCATTCACAGAGGAAATTAAGGCAAAACTGATATGGCAAGATTGCAAAAACTTACAGAGGCAAAAGAAGATCAAAAACGTGATCAAGATAAAGACAGTTGGGAAAAGCTGTAACAGAGATCAACAACTAACAGGGAAATGGGATTCATTATCTTAAAACATTGCCTCCTTCTTCACTGAATTATTTTCTTCTCATCTCGCCCTGACATTCCCTTATTTTTTCTTGGCATCAGCCAAGCAAAGTGCCTGCCAGAGCTGTGATGCCCCTTCCAGAACGTTGCTCTATGCAGGGCAATACTTGCAACTCAATTTTAACTTTGAAGAAATAAAATGAAAAAAACAATACACTTGAGTATTAATGTGTGATTCAAGTCTGTAGTCAGCTGTCTTGAATTACATGAGAACTTTTTATTGTTGTGGGGGTGAGTCATCTAAATCTAGCATTTCTCTGGAGCAGTGTTGCAATCTGAGCCATCACTAGCGAGCTTTGTAACATTTGCAAAGAAGGAAAGAGTAACTAGAAAAAGAAAAAGCCTCTTCCCACAGCCTGTGACTGAATGACTTTGGGAGACTGACAGTGACTGACTGTGGGATGAACCTCGGATTGCAAGTTCCAGCTCCAGCAGAATGAACTGAAGTGTGCAGCTTGTCTGGAATGACTGAATGACAACAAGAGGGTTCACTTCAGACTGATTTTTACCAGGCCATTACCAACACAGTGCTGGAAGGTAACAGCTTTTGCTGCAGTGCAGTGTCACAGCAGAATGCAGGTGATGCTTTATCCAAACAGTCCCACTGCTCTCCAAACACCTGACTTCTGCTGCACTCAGAGAAACAGCTCCACAGCTCCAGAAATGTGCCAGGACATCAGGAGCGTGTCACTGCTCACAGGAAAAAATGGGCAGCTGTTGGGAGCCAAACCAGCTGAATAGCTGATGCTGCTGGACCTCATCCATGGAGCACTTACAGTATAGAGCCAGCTACTACAGAGAGCAAAGCACATTTAGACTGAGTTATTAATTCAATCTAAGATTATTCAGCGTGTCAAAGACTGATTTCTTTTTCCCAGTGCTGTAATTCTAACTCATTTCTAAGTCAAACTGATTGATAACTGAAAACTGCAAGTACAATGGTTTTTAAGTAATGATTTTGTCTCAGTGTTAACAATTTGCAGTGTCTTTGATCAACTCACTTGTCATCATCAATCACTCAAACAATGCCAGGATGAACCATGTGAATCACCCACAAGACTAATCAGAGGCTTTTAAAATAACAATCTTTTAGCTCATAAAGGTGCTCCCCCCTACATTTCCTTACAAGTGAGAAAGTACCTACAAGGAAACATCAAACACACTGAATGTGTCATGCCAATGAATCAGGAGTAAAGAGAAAAGAAAATTCAATAAAATAAACAAAACCACCACACTTCTTTGGAAAGTTCTCTGGCAGGAGCAGTGTATTAGTCCCCAAAACTTAAATGGCAGAGTTGCACTTCAGTAATCTCCCTACAGCTGTGGAGAAGCCAAATGGGATGCACAGAGCTCTGTCCCTCAGCAGAGACAATGAAAGCTCTGCACTGAATCTTGAGTGGGAGGTGCAGAGCCCTCAGTGAAGCCACCAAACCACTGGACTTCAATGGTTTAACCCCTGTCTTCTCAGCTGGATGGTCTGGCAGGACAGAAAGCTTTGGAAATGACAGAAACGTTGGCAGTGAACTGGGGCTGCCAAAGGCACAGGGGGTTCTTTCCCAAAGCTAAGCAGCTTTTAATGTAAGAATTCTGGTACTGCAAGATGATCTGAAAGATCAGTTCAAATGTTTTTTATGCACAGAAACATGAACAATGGAATAACTGCTCGGGTGTCAGTTCTGCAGAACAATCTGGAGCTTTAGAAGATCACGAGAAGAACACAAAAGTGTCATGTGCTGTGAAAAGTTCTTGTTCTGGGCAAACAGTGGAGCCTGTCAGGATCTTTCCCCTCTATTCAGCCCCAGCAAGGCCTCAGCAGCAGTGCTGCTTCCAGTTTGTCAGCACTGCCCTTCCAAAAATTACATGAATCAAAGGAAAAGTCCAAAGGAGAGTGATGAGAATGATTAGAGGTTTAGAAAACATGATCTATGGGGGATGACTGCAAGTAATCAGGTTGTTTAGTCTGGAGAGGATAAGGCAGAAGAGGGAGATAACAGTCTTAAAATATGTAAGAGGCTGTTACAAAGGGATAGTCTGATTTCCATGTTCCTGTCAGGCACGAAAAAATAAACAAACAAGCTTAAATTACACCAATGACTCAGGAAAAAGTGATTTGAGGGAAAGCTAAAGCAGCACTGACACAGACCCCACAGGCCGAGGCACCTCCCCGGACATTCTGGAGAACAAACATTTGTCTGCAGCAAATGAAGACACGTCGATGCTGCCTCCAGGTCAACTGATGGGCAGCGCGGCCTCGCGTTCCCTTCCGGGCTATTGTTCCCTGATCGGATTGCAATGGAAGCGCTATTTTTACATGTGTTCTAGGGAATGTATCGCGACATTAAAACCGGATCATCCAAACAATTCTGCAAGACGACAGAATGACAAGGAGATGCCGAAAGGCCGTGCTAAACAGCACCTTTGACAGCCCACTGACACCGCCACGGAGTCTGGAAGTGCCTCAGTGTTGCAACTTTCAATGCGAACACGATCCCCTCCGTTCCGTCACGACACGCTCTCGTTAAGGAGACGGGAGGCGAGGGAAGGGGAAGGGCGGGCGATGGCC
>VYXD01003620.1:200286-259449 GCA_013397195.1 Hylia prasina | reverse complement strand
ATGGCGGGGCACGGACGGGTGGCCCTCGCTGGGAAGTTTTTGCAGAAATCCCAGAGCATCTCTGTGCTGGGTGTTCATCCTTGCGCTGCGGGCAGGAGACGTGCAAGTTGAAAAAAAAAAAAAGAAAATTAAAAAGAGGGTCAGTTCTTCAAAATCGTCCCCTTAGAGGCCCGGCCAGAAGAGCGGTAGTTCCTGAGGATGTGCTGCGGCCGCAGCTCCGTGTCGGGGGAGCATCGCGGCCGCTGTCAGTGCCGGGGAGTTGCTGCTGATGCTGACGCTGAATTATTCATATGGGACCTGTAAACATCCCCGCTTCTGTCATCTCCGGGCTGCTGCAGGGCACAATGGAAGTGACTTTTGCTAGAATTGTTCTGACTTGATGGTAAAGAACTTCGTGCTTGTTGATTTTTCTGTACTTCGAAAAGCTGCGTGTATCAAGTTGGTCGCAGTTAGGCAAGATTCGAGGTGGATGTATGAACTGTCAGTGTTAGGCTCAAGTAGGCAAGTAGATATTGTGAACAGTCTGTTGTCCAAAATCTGCTTTGTAGTGTTTCACAGGTATGGTCTTAACAAGTCTGTTAATATTTACATGACTGTAAATATTGGTGTAACCTAGGACAGCTTATTACAGTGGGGATGTCTAGTCCTGATTTCTGTGGCAGTATTCTTTTATTAATTTTAGGTACAGCACTATAGTTATGAACTGTTGGAGCTCAGATAGGGATTTTTATCCTAGGCAGGATGATTTGAGAGGTAAAAACCTGTGCAATTATAACAAAAACTGGTGGTGGTAAGTGGGATGGCACAGTGTAAGTGCCTGAAGAAGTGGGCACAATTAAGTCACTGCACACAAGGACCGTGCAGCTCTGTTGCAGTTTTACACAGGAATTTTATTCTGCAGAATGTTGTTATTCTGGATTAACTAAACAACCTTGACATTTGGAAAGGAAGTCTGGAATATTTGAAGTGCATTTCTAGTTAGCTGAAATGTGGTGTCTTGTGTTGGGGGATGAAAGAGTTTCGTGCTTAGCCCAGGGATTCAAAAGTTCAGGGGAAAGAAGCCAACTGCAGTGACCCTTTTTTGCGAAAGCGTGGTTAATTTTTTTCTTTACATTGCTTTTCTTTGTGATATGGTGTGGGCTGCTGAGGAAAGAGAGTTCTTTTGTGATTTATGTGCAGGGTAATTTGTGTGTTTGAAATACACTGTTAGATGTTGGTCACTAAAATACCTCAACTTGCTGAAATGTGGGCAAGAGCAGCGTTTTGGAATCTTCTTTCTAAGAGTTGTAACGTGTGGTTTTTAACATGCGCAGAGGATGTTACAAGTGTTTGCTTCCACAAGTGTTGCTTCTCTCTAGCTTGTTAATCATTGCAGCCATCAATTAAAAGTAACTCTCCAGACTGAAATGACATGCACAGAATCAGAATATATTCATTTTGCTACACTGTGCTGCCGCTGTTTTGTTTTGAATACACTTTGTCTCCTACAACCACTTGTTTTAATTGCTCTTTTGGGGCAGATGTGTTTTCTGTTGTGATCTAAAAGGATCTACAAAACTCTCTCAAAAACTGTGGTAGAAGTAGGGACAGACCCTAAAGTTCCTTTCCAAAAGTGCCCTTCCACAGTCCTTGTGCTCCTCTGACTGCATCTTGTGAGTGATTTCATTTCTCAGTTGTGGCATGAATGAGAGATGCTCACAGGGAAGGGAAGCTGCCTCTGCTCCAGCTGCTGGAAAATGCATGAAAGCAACTGAAAAAAATCTTCTGTAGTAGAGAACAATATTTATTATAAATAAGAAATTTATACTCTTTCAAAGCTCTCTGCAAAAGTTCTGGTGAAATGTTTTATTCCTCTATATGGCCTTGTGCCCACAAAATGATTTAATGAAGGTTTTCTTGCCCGATAGAAAATGCTGTTTGGGGTTCTGGGGTGTGTAGTGAGTTCCATCGAAGATTTTAGCAATTGTTGAAGCTGGAAGGGGTTTATTCCTCGTGCAGGTGCAGTGCAGCACAGAACAATCTCAAGAGCAGACCTGTAACCAGACAGTGGTTTCATAATGCAAACAAATGTTTCCTGGGTGCCAGGCTTGAACTCTTCAAGTCATTTATGTTCTTCAGTCAAATCTGAATCAGTGTTTCAATGCTGGGCTATTAACTGAACATGGGACCTTCCCTCCCTACTGTAACCGGTTCAGATAAAAAATCTGACCTATGCAGGACTGCTGTCTGTAAATATTTACTTTGTGTTACTTCTAAATTATGCAAATAGCCAGGACAGTGCTGAACGTATCTCCCATTTCAGTGTCTTTCATTCAGGGATTCTCCCTCTAATGAACTTCTGTGAGCTTCTGTTTCCCTTCCATGCTCCTTCAGCTCTCCCAGTTTCCAATAAATCACAGCCTGGGCCTGCTGGGGCTCTGCTCAGTGAGTTGGGCTCAGTCTTACCTTGGAGCTCTGTTGCTTCCCAACATCCTCAGAGATATTCCCATGTCCTTGCCCATGTAAGCCACTCATAATGTTGCCCCTCCCAGACTGATTTGAGAGACCTTCCCTTTTTTCTTCAGGCTTGAGGAAGATGTTGGTCTGTGTGGTTTTGAAGTCAGCAACGTCACCTGCTTAGGATTGCAAAGGTTATTGCAAAATTTAAGATGCTCTCTTGGTACAAAGATGCATCAGCCACCTCTGAGAAATCCTATTGTTTGTAACTTCCAGCAGTTAAAAATTGTAGGAATGAATGTTTTATGCAGACAGATTACTTGGACAAACTGTTGGCCAGGACCTAAAAATCCTGTGCGCGTTGAGTGGCTGCTCTTGGGTAAAACTGAAAATGAAAATACAGTCACAAAGGTGTTGAGGAAAAGGACACCTATAAATGAGAAGGGATGATGTTAAGTGTAAAATATGCTTTAATGCCTCTGGTGTCATGAACTTGCTTGTGCCTCGTGCTGCAGGGAAAGGACATTTGGGTAATTCTCTTTTGTGTCCTCACCATGTCAGAGGGCTCTTGTCCCGTGGGAGCTGCAAACAGCCCAGAGCATTCCCTGGCTGTGGGGCACAGAGCTCCACATGAAACCTCTGCTGCCTTTCCTGGGCACAGCCCGGGGCTGCCTGGCAGAGCAAATGCTCTCCTGGAGGGATTAAAATGCGTTCACGTTTCAGGGAGCACGGCTGACAAATGTGAATATAAATCAACTGCAAAACCGACTGATTCCTGTCCTGTTTGTCAGTGTTACAGAGTTTACACAGAAGTTCATGACAAGTTCAAGTGCTGTTCAGCAAATGAGGCAGGTATATGATTTCAGATCAGCTGCACTCTTCACCTCATTAATAACATTTTAGGGCAAAAAAGACAAATTACTGTAAGTCAAAAAATTGTATGTACCCTAGAGAGTTTTGTCTCATCAGGTTCATATTTTTCAACTCTTGTTCTCTGTTAATTGTATCTGAAATGCTGGATTTGCAGCGAAGGGATGTTTTCAAAGTGGGAATTCTCCCATATAGTCGTTGAAACTTCATGGTTTAGCTGTCATGGAATGTTATATCCAGAACCTTTCCTAATAAAGGACACTTAGCTGTTCCATTATAGCCATTATTTGTGTAGGTGCTAGTGTTTATGCCCTCAAAGATCAGAGTTATATCTAGAACTTTGAAGTTCGGGGCTGGTTTTGGGTTTTGTTACTCCAGACCTAAAAGGTTGTTTATACCATTCATAGTTCAAGATCTCTTTCATTCCCTGCCTTTTTCTATGACTTGGAGGCCCTTGTGTGAGTCCCACTTGGAGTCATATCTTTATATATTGTTGCATTTCCTGTAAAATAGAGTATCTTAAATGTAATCATAAATGTAGTAGCAATCAACTTTGTTTCCAGAAAGCCCCCCGTGCATTTCCTGTGGAGTATCAGAATGGACCAAGTTGTTGCTCTTAGATACAGTTTAAAAAAAAAAAGTTATTTTAGCCTTTCTGTATTTTTTTAGTTAAAATCTAGACTTGATTTTATCTGAACCCAGTCAGCTGAGGGGAATTATGAGGCTGATACTTAGTTTGCCCTGACCCTTTCTTTATAAGTGTTTTCTCTTACAATCCATCATAGTTTGTGGATTTAGTCAGTACAGATTAGTCAAGTTATATTTCCTTTTCCAAACCAAAGCTGTTTTTAAAAGCTGTCACTGCAGATCCACTTTTGATAATCAATGAACTACAAAAAGAACCTGGAAACTTAAAACTGTGACCACAGAATTTCTTGGCTGTTAGGTGAAATCAAAAGCAGTTTTACCTGCAGGTGGATTAACAATGAAGGAATAAATTCATGTGCAGGAGCTGTCCTTGACCAGTCTATACTTTCAGTCCAAAAAAGGAGAAGAAAAATTGTTGTTTTGAGAGAATATTTTCTGCACAGTGTGATGCACATGAAGTTTGAGGTATTGCTATTTCTAAGTCACCTGTGGCTAAGAAATGTGAGGAAAGAGGTGAATTGGAGCAACCCTCAGTGAGCTGTTGGGCTCTGGTGAGTGAGGATGAGTTGCTGAGGAAGGTTTTTTGCAGTTCTTACCTCTGTGGTTTGTGCAGCAGCTCTGGAGTCTCTTGCCTGCTGCACTGGAGGGTGCCTGGGCTGGTTTCTGTTTCACGGGGCCATTTTCAGGGTGAAGTTTGAATGCTCCAGTTGTTGTTTCAGAACCAGGGGAATTACCCCTGTGGCAGGGATAGGGCCCTTCAGTAGGGGTGAAGGAGATGTCTGGGATTTGGGAGCTGCTGGAGTCACCTCAGCAAAAAGCTGTCTCCTCTTGAGAATGTGAGTCCTTCCCTGTGCAGTGCTTGGGCTCTGTAGGGTTTGCTTTGGACATCCAGCTCTGGAGATTTGGGTTCTTTGGCTCATGAAATTTTTTCATGTTGCACTTTGACTGTGTGCTATTTGCCATACTGAGACAAGCAGGAATCTGGTGTTCCTTGGAAAATGTTTTTAGGAAAGAAGCTATCTTTGTTCCTATGACATACTTTTAAAACAAGAAAACCTGTGATGTTTGTGCCCTTCTCGGTTTTAAGTCATCGCTCTGAGGTATTTTTAGTCAAGGAAATGTCTACATCCTCAATTTCCATTTCTGAAGGGAGGACTTCCTCCTACCTCTTTTGGCTGGTTTTGGTGTTATTGTGACTCTCCTTGGCAGAAGAAGATCTGGATAAGCTCCATGGCAGGGTGCAAGAGCTGTTCCTCCATGAAAATCCAGGAGGAGCTTTCCTCCCTCAGGGATTCTCTGTATCCCAGGGTGTTACGTGGTAACTGCTGAGTGGATGCTGGAGATATCAACTCTTATTGGAAGTGGATCTGCTCAGCTTTCCTCTGCTTTTATTTTAGGTTTTTGGTAGGCAAGTGGGTAATTGATCAGAAACCTCCAAAGATGTTACTGTGATCTTGGTTTTTCCTGTTATTTCCCGCCTATAATGCAGCAAAGTTGTGTATGGCCTGTAAATCATGTGTTAGCAACTTTTCTTTAAGATCATAAATTACAGGGGGGATTAAAATAGAATTTCCAGGAGAAGAGTATCTTGTCAGCTGAATTTGATCAACCCCATTTTGGCAGAGCAGAAATTCTATTTGTATTTGCAGCAGGAGAGAGGGAGAGAGAAACTATTATTTAAAGATGAAGCGTAACAATGTGATCCTGAGACCTGGCAAGAGTTTGGATGTAAATTACACGTATAAGGATGCAACCAATTTTCACCTTTGGAATGGCAACAAAAATTGCTTTGAATGACTCTTTAATACTTATTTAATATTTAGTGTTCCAAAAACTATTACTTGAAGTGCTTTAGGCAGCTGGTAACCTGTGAGTGGGGAATCTTTTCCTATTAAAATGTGGAGTATAAAAACCTATTTTAATTTTTTGGCTCCCTTGATGAAGATGGAAAAGCCTTCCTAGCTTAATGTGACATCTTGAATTGACAGCTGTAATGCTCCTTAACTTGTGTCACGTCTGTAATTGGCTAAATTAAAGTTTACCATGTGTCATGGAGAATATGTCAGGCACTGAAGGGCCTGAGTTACTGCTTTGCATGTTCAGAAATAAGATTATATTGTGCATTCATGGAAATTTCAGGGCGTGAAAAGGGTTGAATTCAGATGTTTAGGCTTTTCTTAGCATCTGTTTTTCAAATACTCCCATTGCTTGATTTATATGATGTTAATAATTAATGGAGACAATGCTGTTCAGTGTTGGTAGTAAAACACAGCCTCACAGATGTAACTTTTTTACTGTATTTCTAGCAGGGATAGAAATAGAGATTTTCCCATCAATAACTTTGTGAGTAGAGGGAGTGCAACTGCATGAGATTAAAGTTCTTGGGAATTTATGGTGTATTTGGGAATTTATGGTTCTGTCTGTCACAGAAGAAGAAAAGACATTTGCACACGTGGAATTGTCATGGAAAATTCAGTAGTGAGTTGTTCTCAGCCTGGAGAAAAGACATCCATTGTTTCTGTTCATTCCAGTAGCATATGTCCTTGTGCTTTGACTACAAGCTTTTTGAGTATTCTGCAGCATAAAACTGAGTGAAAAAAGAGTGAAGAAAAGATTAGAGAAAGTGTGGAGAGGCCCTGAGCTTTGAGGATGATACCTGTGTTCTGCAGAAATGGGAAGCACAGTACTCAGGGGCACATTTAAATGACCATTAGTCAAGTTGTCTTTAATTTGAGTGTTAACCTTTGAACAATTTTTTGCTTGTAGCACACAAAGAATTTTTCATCTTTTGGAGGGCGTGCCCAGCAGGTTTTCATCCTTTGCAGTACATCTGCAAGCTTGGCCATTGTAGCTGGAATTCTGGTCCCTCAGTTGTAAAGCACAGAATTATCTTAAATCTGCTCAGGCATCAACCTTCTGGTAGGTTCCTGAATGAAAACCTTCTAGCTTTCAGGATTGTCCTAGTTATTGATCTGAGTCAGTGTGAGCTTGCAGCCCCACTGGGAATGTTCTGAGCACAGGGATTTCAGATGGGAGATGATACTCAGCCTTGCACTGTGTCCAGTAATTCGAATAAATAACTTTTTAAATGGAAGTGGACCCACTGAGCTATTTTTAGCAATCTGTCTTGAATGGGCATATTAGTGTTTTGTGGTGTGTGGCATATCCCCAGGATGCAAAGTTGATGTTTTTGTTTGAGTGTTTGAACAGGTTAATGATTACCTGGTAAAACAAAATCCTACTGGGAAGATTTTGCAAAGGTAGCAATACACTGAAGGGTTTTGCTTATGTGACCCTTGACTTGTAATTTTGACTTCTTTTATGTGATTTGAGGCATTGTGTCTTGAGGGGTCTGTAATTCATGTAGTCTGGTCAGTGTGGTAGAATAGGTTGGTCCATAAATACAACGTGATTTTGGTTTTTTCCATGAGGTAGTTTCATTACCTTTTTGTGAAGTGAAATCACAGAAATAATTATTCACAAGTATTGTTATCATGCTTTGGATAAGGCCTTTCAAACCAACTGCTGAAACACTCCCTCCACTCCTCATTTTCTTGCCAGAGTAAACTTTGAATCAATATCCCTGAATTAATTTTGTGATTCATTGTAGATCCCCTGTGCAAGGCAGAGCCTCCCTTGCTCTGCCATGGGTTAGTTACATCACAGCCCAATTTACTAAAGCTGCTGATTTAAAAACAAAATCCCCCAACTCGGGTTAGACTGTAATCTCATTCTTTGCACTCTTTATATCACACTCAGTTTGCTGAAAAACAAGATGAGGAAAATTCCCAAAAGGATGTGAAATTTAATTAGCAAATGTTGGTTAAGCACTTCAAGATGGCACGAAAATTACTCTAAATGCAGAAATGCCAGCTTGTTTTGGATAGCTGAAGGAAAACTGAGTTTCCCCATGAGACTGGGGTGTTATCCACGAAGGTAAGAGTTGGAGATGGGATATTCCAGCCAGTGGAGCAGGTGACTGCCCTCCCTGGCACAGCTGCTGTCAGGTCTGTGTGGCCACACTGAAGGCCTTTGGGGAACTGGCCTGCTAAAAATAGTCCCAGTTTTTAACCTGCTGTGTTTTTCCAAGTGAAGAACTGCTTCGCTCAGGCAGCGCCTTCAAAGTGCTGCAAGAATCGAGTCTTATTTCTGATTCAGACTTTGACTATTTCCTGGGGAGTCTTTGATAGATTTTTTAACCTTTCTGTGACTCATTTTCCCACATGTCTGCTGAAGATAGTTTGTACTTCTGCTTCTGAAGCATTTTGAGTTCTGGAGATCAAGCTGAAATTACGCCGTCATTGTTGCCATTATTATATTCACTTCCAACTTATTTCTGACTTAATCAAAATTCCCTGCATATGGTGAATGTAAGGGTGAACAGTAACTTTTGAGAGAATTCTGAATTGGATCTCTTCAGTAGTTTGAGCTGGCTAAAGACAGAAATATCGTCATACCTTTAGAAATAAACATTGTTAAATCATTTTTTTTCCCCCGAGAAGCTCAAACTAACACAAGGCCAAGTATCTCTTCACAGTTCCTGAATCCATTACTCTTGTCATTGCTTTTTCTCCCCTGTGTATCTTCACTTAACTGGTGGTTTTTTATTATTATTCTTTGCTCCTATGTGTCCTGTTATTTTATTTTTTTTTTAAATACTCTCCATTTGATGCTACTGGGTTTCCCCATCTGTTTTGCTATAGAGTCTGGGAGTGTCATAGAAATGGGACATTATTATCCAATATCTGGGTTCTGAACTGCAAAACAAGAAATATTTCTCTCTGCCCCTTCTAATTGTCAGTATTTGGTGATACAGACAATTTGCCAGCCTGGTTGGCAGCTGTATGAAATTATTCATGATCCAACTTTATCTTTGTGAGACATGAGGCAGAATTCCAAAGTCTGTAACAGCTCTTTGAAACGTTTATATATTTAACCTCTGACATTTGCAGAATAATATGAAAAGGCACAAAAACACTTGTCTGAAAAATAGAATCTTGCTGTCAGTGAGCAGGGTTGGAAGCTGATTTCTGGTGGTGTAATTTATCAGGGGTGCCGAAAATGCAGATGAGCAGCCTCTGTTCTGTCAGGGGAGAGGGAAGCAGTGCAAGGATCAGAGAGGCAGAGAGAGTTAATAAACAGTGAGGAACTTTCCAGGAGGGTTCTGGTTGGCTTTGGGTAGAGCAAGAGGAGGTTTGTCATGCCTAATGAAAGGATACAGCAGGGAGGAAAGCCCGGATGAGGTTGTTTACAGTCTGCACACACAGCTACAGTTTTATGCAAAAGGATGGCTGTATTTAAACATAACCTGGATGTATGGAAATGGGAGAGGTTACAGCAGGAAGCTGGCACTGCCCTCCCTGCCCAGGAAGTGGATTGATGAAGAATAATCTGTGCCTGCTGCAAACGTGTGAGCAGCTGCTGAAGAGAGAGAGGCAGATGCTTTTGGCTGACAGGTTGTAAGGTTGTCTGCAGAGAAAGAGTTGTTGAATTCAAGCACTTACATCCACAACTGCAGAATTAAGGTAGTAAGACAGGGAGAAATGAGCAGAATATTGGTGGCAATTCTACTGGCAAAAATGGAGAAAAAATGCCTCCCAGCAGAGAGGATAAACAAGCTCATGCTGTAGGAGCCTGGGAGATAAGGGGGTCTGCAGGGCCCAGAGGGGGATCAGATCAGGAGAATGTGCAGTGGATGTGTCTGTAACAGGAAAAGGAGGCTTAGGGCCAGGGAATATTGTACTTCAGTGTCATTTGACGTGGTTGTACCCCAGGGTGGATTTTATTGTGAAAGAAATGAGATGCCATGCAGGATCCCCATCCTTTAGTTCCCTCCCCACCTTGTAATTGCCAATATGTGGCCACGTGTTTTCCTCTGCTCTTACCCCCTTATCTCTGCTGCTGTTTTGCCAGTTCTTTCAGGGAGGAGGAAAAATGGTCCCCCACCTCTGATAACTTCATGTTTTCTGTTTTTTCCTCTCTGTGCTTCTCACTTCTCATATTGACCATGATTGTAATCTCTAATGCTCCTTTTTGCCTTCCTCTGCTGGCAACTTTGATTTATTCCCCTTTTAAAAAAAATCCACTCTAGGAACATGATCACACTTGCAGTTTTCAATAGGAAAGTCATCAGATTCAATGTTGTCCTATTTATTATGTAAAATTTGTAGTCATCAGGGGGTTTAGGTTGACATTTTTGGATGGATGCAGGATGCTCATTCTTGTACTCCATGTCCTCTCTCTCATCTTTCCATGGCCAGTGCAGAATCTGGAGAGATGGTCAGGCCCTCTCACTGCAGTTGGTTGTGAAAGATTTTAAAGAGAAACACCAACCTAACACCATGTCCACTGAAATTCTTGTGAATGGAGAAATGGTGCTTTTATAGCATCACAGAAAGTGAGCATGGCTTGAACTTTCAGCACCTGGGTTAATGATCAACTTGTGGGTTTGACTGAATATGGTGGGAATAAGGAGCAGATGTAACTTGACAGAGAGAAACTAGGAAAGATTTTAAATCATGCAGTGGTTGGCCTGTATTTGTGTTTGATTTTCAAGTGGTTGCTCTCCTGATCCCCTCTGCATCCCCAGATCTCTGCACATGAAGCTGCTGAGGGAGCACATGCTGGGATGTCAGCAATTCATCAAACTGAGATTTGTGCTTCCATAACCTTAAAGTGTTTGAGATCTTTCCCATGGAGCCAGTTCATTTATTGATGAAGGTGCCCCAGCCTGTGACAGGAGGAGTTATCCCTCAGTAAACATGGGATTGAGCTGACAGCTTTGTGCCGTGGCTTTCATTCCTGTGCAAGTCCATGTAAGAAAGGAAAATCAGTGGTTTTCTTTTGGCTGGGCTGGGGGTTTGGGGGTGCTGTGGAGAGCTCAGGGACAGCTCTCTGCTCTCACAGTGTGTGCAGCTGAACCTGCTGGCTTGGTGACACTGTGCCTTGATTAAATGGAAATCATATGACTCAGACCCATTAGACCATCACATAGTAGGTAAAGCTGTGCTCTAATGAATGCAGTGTGAATGATGAAGTATTATAAATGTTAATGGTGAAGCATTCTCTTACAGCTTGTCACTTGGGTATGAATTATAGGTATTATAATAGATGTATAGCTACTATAAAGCACACCACTAGTGATCTGTAGTATTGCTTTGAAAGAGAAACTGTTGTCTTTTTCTTTGATTTTTCATAGCTGAAAATCAGGTTTAAGGGATAAATGTAAATTTGTCTCATTATTCTGGCAGTCTGACAGGTAAAGCTTTGTTTGATGAAGAGTTAAGGAGGCAAAATCACCTGACCAGAACAGAAATGCTAAAATATGTCAGATATACTTTAAAATCTGTTTGGATAGCTGGCTCTTTGCTGAGCTGGTTTTGTCTATTGACTGATAATGGAAAATGCAGTTCAGAAGTGTAGCTTTATAGGTGATGTCTGTGAAATGCTGTGGGTTAATGTGCTGTGAAATGTAGCCATTGAGGCAGAGATCAACAGTTTATTTGAAGGTCTGATATGTCTGCTGGGCTCTGGGCAACAGGTTGAGAATTTGCTCCACATCTGATAGAATTCTGCATTTAATACACAGGCTCCTGGGATTAGATCTTTTGAGCTATCAGAGAAAAATATTTTCTGTTAAAATATGTTTATGTGCCACTTTTTTTGCTTAGAGCCATAATTTACCTGCTCAAAACAGGGATGGAGGAGCAGGATTGAATCAGCTTGTCTGGATCTTTAGCAGCTGGAACTATACCCAGCCTCAGGCATGCCCAGACTTTGATAGGGAGCTGGTCTGGATTTCTGCAGCATTTAAAATCTTTCCCCAATCAGTTTGCAGTTCAGTGTTTGCTCTCCATCTGCAGCTGGAGAATGCAGTAGAGGCAAAGTAGTCATTGATTGTCAACTAAGCAGAATTGTTTTAAGGCTTTGTAGTATATTCAGTTTCTGGCATCCTGGAGGAGCCAAACTATGCTGGCATTTGAAGCAGAGCTGGTTTTCTGCTTTGTGAGTGCCTTTTTTACTGACTGCTTGAGTTTAGCTGCTGTTGGATGGTGATGGCATTCAGGGCCTGACTAATGCACTGGGATTTAGTGAACTGTAGGTGACACTGAGTGCAGCCCTAAGACTATCTAGATCTGAAAGTCAGCAGCAGTTCATGGAATCCAAAAACTTCGTCAAAGAAATGGAAGGGAACTTCATGTTGTGCTAAGGAAATTTACTGTAAATGCAGAATTCAGCTATAGGCTTAAAACCTCTTTAAAATTTATTTAAAGTGACCTACTTTTCTTGTCAAATTCTACCTCAGCTGGTAACTGGTAAAAGGATGTATCCCGACAATATAATCCTCAAATCTTTGTGTAGACAATCTGACACGTCTCATTTTGAGCCCATTTAACACCCGTTAACATGTTTCAGACTGGAGTAACCTATTAAATAAATACATCAGGAAAAAGCTTTTACTGGTAATGGTTGTTTTGCTTAGGTGACTATGGCTGTAATGTATTGTGAGTACATCTGGTACTTGAGTGCTTATCAGCGATCTTTTTCCCTTTAGGCGGTTTCCTAGAAACATGATTGCTCGCCGGTCTTGATCTCACAGCTTTGTGGAGACTCCTTCCCTGATAATGTCAAGTTCAGGCTACCCTCCGAACCAAGGAGCTTTCAGCACGGAGCAGAGCCGGTACCCGCCCCACTCTGTGCAGTACACCTTCCCCAGCACCCGCCACCAGCAGGTAAGGGACACCCGCGGCCTGGCCCGCAGCCAGCCTGCCCTTCGCGTCTTTGCCGCGCCACAGAGGGATTAGTTCTGCTTTTTAAACTGAGATAACGCGAGTCCTTGCGTTTGGAAACACATCCATGTGCCCTGCTGGGGAGAGCTGCTGCCGTTTTGCTTAATTAAATACTTGTGGAGTGGCTTCTTCTGTTTTACTTTGCCCTCCTCGTCCTTACTAATATAAATGTCCTGGGTTTATCATTGGTTCCTCATGGCTTGAATAAATTCAGTAGGGGTTGTGTTCCTAAACTTCTGCTGCAGTATTGGGCTAGAACTCCAAGGTACTTGTCAAAATTCTGTGCAGGGTGGAGAATCTGTAAGAACTTGTGTTACACTGATTTTTTTTTTTTCTGAAGCAGCTGTACCAGTGCTGCCAGCTGAGTTCTGCTGGCCAGAATGAGAGCAAAGGATTTCCAAGGGTATCCTACTTGCTCATTTCTGCCAAGCTTTTATTCTGCCATCCTGTGCTCTGTGCTGTGGAGGACCAGCTGTTGGCTTTACAACAGTTCAGGTTTCCCTCATTTTAATGACATTCTCCTCCTGCTGCAGTTACTTTGGATGTTTTCTTCTACTTCCCTGTTAGCAAAAAGAAATTCAAAAACTGAAGCTTTTTGGCTTGCTCTGTGTTTATTTTTAGATAATTTATGAAAACTGAATCTCATGGGTAATGATCTATTACATGTCTTGTACAGCTTCTCTTTAGTTAGTGCCAGCTGCATATAATTTTGAAAAGCAAGTGGTTGATCACATAAAAATACAAATAAATAATCTTGTGCCTCACTTTGTTTGTAAATTGTATCAATTGGAAGGTGCATCTTGTGTGACTCATAGTCCTGATCAATAGTGTCTGATGTAAAAATGTCCTGAGGTGGTAACAAAAGAAATTGCCTCGAGGTTGCTCTCATTTTACCACTTTGCAGTTGGCTGTGCAAGACTGATTTTACAGGATATTTTTGAAAGGCTATTCATCTGCTTGCTGCTGACTCATCTGTGTTTTGTTAGAAGTTGTTAATAAATTAGATGGAATTCCTAGTATAAATATTTAGTCTCTTTAAAGTTTATTTAAATCTCAGAACTGCCATTCACAAACGCTTTTTGAGCTGGAATAAGAAAGACTTTATCGATCTGGTGTTCCTCTGCATTTAATATCTTTGGGAATGATCCCCGAATGCTTTTGTTGCTGTTAACACCAGAGGTGTTTCCCTCAGGAATGGTGTTCCTCTGCATTTAGTTTGGGAATGATCCCCGCATGCTTTTGTTGCTGTTAACACCAGAGGTGTTTCCCTCAGGAGTTTGCCGTTCCCGACTATCGCTCGTCTCACCTGGAGGTCAGTCAGGCCACGCAGCTCCTGCAGCAGCAGCAGCAGCAGCAGCTCCGGCGCAGGCCCTCCCTGCTCTCCGAGTTCCACCCGGGCTCTGACAGGTGAGGAGGCTGAGCTGCAGGGCTGGGAGCACCACTCTGGTGCGTGCAGCTGCTCTGGGGTTACCTGGGGACATGCAGAGCAGGGAATCAGATGCTGGAGTTTCAGTTTGCCAGTGTCTTCCTTCCCAGTGAATCGGGTCGCTGCGTGGGGGATATCAATGTACATCATCGTTGCTGTACTGCTGGTGGGTTCAAGAAGGTTTTCAGACAATTTGAAGAACACTGAACGTCAAATTCAGAGATTAAAATCCCACTACAGATCAGAATTATATTAACTGGATTGTAATAAGTGTAACAGGAACATGGTTCTGTTTAGGGGAGAGATTAAAATATGATTTATGCACTCAATTCTTTAGTGTGTTAGGCTGCTGTACAGTCATAAGTAAGTGTTAGTGCCTGCAACAACCTCCTCTTCTCTTGCACTCACTGCTTGTAAAAACCCTCTTTTGCCTTGGACTCTTAGTGAATATATCTGCTAGGAGCAACTTTATATGCAGGATTACTGCTGGAGGTTTATTTTGGCTATAACTGACCGATCTGGTTCTGAACAAATACCCATGATGAATGTTACGTAAATACTGGTCTGGCTTAAAATCTCATTAGGATATTCCCAGAAATAACTTGATGATAGTGAAATCTGGGGCTTCCATATTGCCTTCATCTTGTGTCAGCAAAATGCCAGTGAGGCTCTGTTTTAATGCTGAGAATCACAGCAGCTTTTAGAGTTCTCAAAATTGAGTTTATAGCAGTAGTAAATCACACCCCCCCCAGACTGTAAATTTGTAAAAGCTTATTTGGTAGTTCTGGCAAACTGCAGGAAACTGCTGCTGTCATCTCTTCAGTGGCACTTCATAGGAAGATGTTGAAGCATATGAAGGTTTTTATGGACATCCTGTGCTCTGCACTGGGAACAGCAAGTGATAACTGTTGAGCATTTTTCTGAGAAGGAGGAGTCTTTAAATGACTCATGGATTGAATCAATGAGTGCTTCTGTCACAGAGTAGCATTTTAGTAGAGATCAAGTTCCAAACAGACTCATGGCTCATCTTAGGCATTCTGTGTATACTTAAAAATTATTTGGCTGCAAAAATTCAATAATGGAGCTGCTGTGGCCATCTTCAGTGGAATATAGGACTGTGTTTTTCTCTTGGATTTTTGGTGTCTTTATAATTTGAATCAGAGCTTTGATTTGAACAATATCCTTGTAGAAGTGCTGAGTTTCTTTAAGGTTTTGTAATGGTAGGAATGCCTGTAATTTGGGATTCAAGTTCACTTCCTCTTTTCCAATGGATTTTAGCTGTTGTATTTTTGAAGATCATACTTAAAAACATTCATCTGCTTTACTGTTTAGAAGAAGCTTCACCAAATTGCATCTCCTTTAATATGGAGACTCGTTGAGGATTTTTCTTGTATCAGAAATGTACATTTTAACAGTTTATCCCTTCTGCACAGGCCTCAGGAAAGGAGGACTGGATATGAGCAGCAGTTTCATCCAGGCCCATCTCAGACGGATCATGATTCACTGGAATCGAAGCGACCACGTCTTGAGCAAGTGTCTGATTCCCATTTCCAGCGTGTCAGTGCAGCCACTGTCTTACCTTTAGTGCATCCTCTGCAGGAAGGGTTGAGATCTGCAGATATTAAGAAGGTAAAGCCATTTGCTGTTGCAGTGCTGAAGGTGTAACTTTCTGTGTTGCAGTGAGCTAATTGGATTTTTTTCTCTTAGTTAATTTTTTTGTTTGTTTAGGTTCTTTCTTTAATCCCAAACATTTACTTTTACACATTATCAGGAGCTGTGATTGTGAGTCAGTGTTACTCTCTTACACAGTCTGACTCAAACACAGTAAATAGTCTGGAATTCTGAGTTGCCACTACTCTGTTAAGTCACTCAAACCTCAGTTGTAAAATGATTGTAGCATAGTGCATGAAATATTTCTGCTTTTCAACTGAAAGCTGCTGGCAAATGCATGCAAGTCCATTTTTTTCCTGTAATTAACATTGGGACTGAATAGTCAAAGTACTTCCTTCCACCCCCTTTTCCCTTCTAGGCATCTGAAATGAATCTGCTTATTTACATAACACTAATTATACTTGTCACTGTCTCGTTTTGGCTAAATCTAGGACAATCCAGTTTGGGGTAGGTATTTTATATTTTAGGTATTGAATATTAGAGCTAAATTCAAAAGAACTTCACATTTATAACCACAACCAACTCCAGTTATGCTTTATCAGGTTGGTCATGGTTATCTTGAAGAATGTCCTCCTCAGTACAGGTGCAGAGTATTGAGGAGTGGCTCTCAAGTAACCCTTCCTTTAAAAATAAAAGTTACTGTTTACGGTTATGAAGATGGATTTTAAAAGGAAGGCATTTGGGTCTTATTTTACTTTCAAGGTAAATATTGCAGTATGGTGTTTTTGAAAAAAAAAAAAAAACACAAAAAAACCCCCTTGAAATTACTTTAGAGCATTATGAAAACTTTCACTGACTTCTCAACAGAGATACAGATAACTGGGAATTGTTAATTCCTGAGTTTGCAGTTACTGAACACTCATTCCCAAGTTCTGACTGATCTCCTCTCTGTCTCTCCCCATCTCCTGTCCCCATGGAAGGACCCAGCTTTTGGAGGAAAGCATGAGGGACCATCTTCTCCAATTTCTGGTCAGCCTTGTGGGGAGGACCAAAATGCTTCACCTTCCAAGCTGTCAAAGGAAGAATTGATACAGAGCATGGACCGCGTAGATCGTGAGATTGCAAAAGTGGAACAGCAAATCCTGAAACTGAAGAAAAAGCAAGTAAGCACAGCAGGCACTGCTCTCATTTTCTGCCAGTGAAAGAGGTGTGGAAAAACCTCATTTGGTGATGATGAATTTTTTGGTGACATGAATCAGATGAAGAAGTTGAGAAGGAAAGGTTGCGTGTATGATTTTATTTTAACTAAGTTGGACATCACGCAGTTTTAAACATTTTTGAAAGCAGGAGAAAGTGACATAGGAACAGCAGCAGTAGATGGGTTTATATTTGAAACTGCTGTGAAACAAGGGCACTGTGACTGTAATTTCAGCTTCAGAGCTGCCTGCTGGCTGAGGGGAGGATCATCTTTCTTCTTTCATAGTCTGTGCAAGGGGAGAATCCCTTGCATGCATCTCCAAAACCAGAGCTTGTACAGAAGTCTCTGGATCATCTGCTTTCCCAGGGGCAAGAGATCCTAACATCTGGAGCTAAGGTCAGCCTTGGGGGAAAGTGCAGTAGGAGGGGTGTGAATAAACACAGAGAGCAGAGAAATAAAGGAGGAAATATCACTTTTTTTTGTATGGCCCTGGCTACGCTTTGCATCAGAGAACTGCACTTCAGCCACTGGAAGCAAAGGAAGTGTTTGCTGGCAGAAGTTGTTGCTTTCCCAGTAGCTGTTGTGGCCAAGTAAACCCACCCTTCAATCGAGGCATCTGTTAGTCATTGACAAAAACAAAGTCCTTGTTTCCTTTTCCTTTTCTGACATTCAAAGATCCAGATAGAAGAAGTGCCAGCTTTACTCTTTTATAGTTGGAGCTCTGGAGGAAATGAGAGTTACACTGTAGGATTTGTTAACTTGTAGGTCCAGGATAACAAACAGACAACTCTCAGGAGCTGTGTGTTTTTATGGTCTGGAAGCATTTAATTATGTCTGAATTTTAATGACCTGTAAAGTGACCTCCAGCAGAAAAACAAAAAGTGATGTCACTGAGTACCTGTGTGTTAGTGATGCTTATCTCTCTGTGCTCTTTTCCACAAAATCAGCAAGTGCTGTGCAGCTCATCTATGAAGGATCATTTGTGCACATTTGGCTCTGAGTTGACTTAAAAAACCCTACGAAGTCGATGTTGAAATAACTGAGCCCACATCTTAAAGCATTCTGCTAAAATTTTAGAGGATTTTTGCACAGCAATGTAGCACATTCTAGCCAGGACTGTAAGGCAGGATGGATCCCTGGTGTCAGGAGTTCTTTGCTGTATATTTGTGGCAGGCATGGGTGAAGGATGTTTAAAAAATGAAGATGTCACTGAACCAGATTTATTTGACATGAAAGTAAATCACAGCAGTGTAGTAGCTAGGAAAGGGTTACAGGGTGGATTTTTTTTGCTTTTGGTTGTTTTTTGGTGGTTTTTTTTGCTTGTTTGTTATTGTAACGGTCTTGGAACTTTAATGCATGTGGAGTGGTTTATTTTTGCTGTGAAGTACCTTTAGAATGATGTTCTCTGTGGAGTGTTAGAAGGACTTTTGTACCTTTTGAAACCATAAGACAGCAGTAATGGTGACACTTGAACATCTAGAGTGCAGAAAGGCAGCTCTGTGCTTTATTTCCACTGTGAGAAGGCAGCTCTGATGAGACCGTTCTCCAAAACTGATACTTTTGTTTAATATTAAAAAATGATAAATTACAAAGTGACAGTGGCTTTAACTGTCAAGCTGAAACAAGTCCGATCCAAGGCAGCTGAGTCTTGTAAACAGGTAATTTCAGTTACCAATAGCACAAAAAATAGTCTTGTTATTGTCCCTGTGGGCATTAAAACCATTCCATTCATTCCTTGTCAGCGCAAAGCGAAATCAGAGGCCGGGCTGACTGATCAGCTGCGTATTTTATCTCTGGTGACTAATTACTGCTGGGGGGAGCATGGATGGCTGATTTTCTTTCTTTGGTCTCTTAGCAACAACTTGAAGAAGAAGCTGCTAAGCCTCCCGAGCCGGAGAGGCCCGTGTCCCCTCCTCCCGTGGAGCAGAAGCACCGCAGCATCGTCCAGATCATTTACGATGAGAATCGGGTGAGTGCCCTCTGCACCTCGCCCAGGGGGCTCTCACTGCCTCTCTGCTGACATTCATTCTTCATTTACACCTTGTTCTGTTCTGTTCTGCTGATTTGCCCGCCCTTCTTTTACTGTTCATTTGCTTCTTTAAAGGAAAGACATTTCTGTCACGTTTTTATTCTCGACTGCGGGAATTTTCCTTCTATCTTGTAAGCACGCTGAGCTGTGGGTCTCAGACCCTTGTGCTGAGATGCATGAATTATAGAGATACAGAAACACACACATATATCCTTTTGAGTGTGTGATATGAAAAATGCCTCAGAAATTCATCTTGAATTCCCTGTTCCTCACATGAGCTGACAAACTTGGCTGAAGACTCTACTTTTAAATGAGCTGAAAGAAATAACTGCATATGTCGTAGGATTTTGTGCCTTCTTTATAAACTCTGACTTCTGGCACTTAAGATTTGGATAAATGAATAGCTATAAAGAAGTAATATATGAAGAATATAAGAAGAATTATGAGCTTGTGTTGTTTAAGTGGTGAGAAAAGTTCAGGAGCTCAGTAATATTGCCAACAGTAACAGCAAAAATGCTTCCTGCCTTTTTTCCCGTGGTACTTTGAGATTAGGGAGTCAGATATCTGGGGGTTCTGAAAGTATTGTGAACTTCTGTGACAGTGGTATATGTTTGTTTAATTTCCCAGTTTTATTCTGTAGTTTAGAGGAACAGCTAACAACTTCTACTACAATAGAATTTATTATCTTTTTTAATTTGAGGAGGTAAAACCCCCCCTGCAAAACAATGCTAGATTTTGTAGAGTACCAGTGTGTCCCAAGCATGCCACGCAAGGAGGGGTCAGAATTATGTTGTGGTCTTCACTAAGTCTGAATGAGGAACCTTTGACACACTTTGTGTGTTTGTGTACACGTGGATTCACACTCCCAGATTTGGCAATTGGAGAATTTTAGTCTCTTAATTAAATTTTTCAAAGTTAATTATACTTTATTTTACTGGACACCTTTCTTCCTCTTTATAACTATTTGCTGTGTTATGAAATGCATGGTTTTTTTGAACTGCAGAGGTCAGTCTCTGCTTTTGTGCTCTATCAGCTTCCAGACTTAGAAATCAGAGTCACTACACACAATTCAAGTCCAGGTTTCTTTATTTGCTGAGGCAACATTGCAGAAGTAGGTTAAGAAGGATCTCATGTGGTCAGGCAGGGGTTTAGCAGAGAGCATAGAGTTCACATCCACATTTGACATGAACCTCAGAGGATTTACTCAGACTGTACCAAAAAAATCTTATTTGCAGAAAAAAGCAGAAGAAGCTCACAAGATTTTTGAAGGTCTCGGTCCAAAAGTTGAATTGGTAAGTTGTGGAATTCTGGGGTGGTTTTTTGTACTATTTTCTGTGTTGCCAGTTACTCTAATTGTGTTCTGCTGAACAGCTGTAGTTCTGTGATTATGTATAGAAGAAAATTGTCTAAATGCACTGGTGAGCTGGGGCTTGAATGAGTTCATTGGCCATGTAAGTGTGATTTTTAAAATAGATTTTAATCTATTTGAGAGAACAGTTTGAAGTATGAACAAATAAAGTACTGTTACATGCATAAGTAGTTATAATCTAATTTTAAGTAATGAAATCTGTGCTTGGTGCTGAATATCTTGTAGTCCCTTCACTCTGCTGCATCTCAGATTGAATGCACTATTCCTAGAATACTAAAACATTGTTAAATATGTTTCATACACATTTAGAGTTTCCAAGGTGCTAATTGTTCCTTTCTCATCCCAAACTGCAGCCACTTTACAACCAGCCCTCAGACACCAAGGTGTACCATGAAAACATCAAAACGTGAGTGCTTTAATCCCCTCTCCTTGTCCCTTTCAGGGGATCTGGACTTAAACATTCCCTCACATTTTTCACTGCTCTTGTTTCCAAATGGGATGTGTGAGTTTTAACCATAATTAAAATCTTCCAATCCATGTAACTTTCTGATTTCTTTGTTGTAAAGCAGTTCTGCAAGATGTGCACTGTATGTGCTGAAGGCAGAGGGAAGCCCTGGCTTTCCAGCTTCATTTAAATGCAAAAATAAATAATGAAACTTAAGTTGGCCGTCCTTTAAAAACGTCTCTTTAAAAAGTTATTCTTTGCTCCATTCCATCAAACAGATTTGTACAGCAGTTCCAAAGTACTTATTTCTTGAATAATATATTGGAAACTTAACTTTAGGGCTGAATTGCAAAGACTTTTCCCCTTATAAAAGCTTAACAGCTTAAACCAGTTTTTTTCATTTTAACATATTATCTCTCTTGTGGTGCAGGAGAGCACCTGCCTTGAAATTGGAACCTTTTGTGTCTCAGTTGCTTATTGCAGCCATCTTCAAGAATCTCCTCTGAAAAAATACAGTATTAGGTGATTTAAGTGTCTCAACTTCATTGGGACTTTTCCCTATTTTTACCCTGAAACTGTTGTTCATAATAAAGATCTGGCATCTAGGATTGAGATGGGTTTTGTTGAGTAGTTTTGAAGTGCTTGATTCTTACGTAGTTCACTTTTTTCCCCTAATTTTGTTTTCCAGAAACCAGGTGATGAGGAAAAAGCTGATCCTCTTCTTTAAAAGAAGGAACCATGCAAGAAAGCAACGGGTAAGAGCACCATGATTTTCTAAAAGGAGCATGTGGCTGGTTTCCTGTCTGGACCCTTGTCTTGCATTCTCAAATATATTGATAAGAAAAATAAGACCTTAAGCTAAAACAAGTGTGGGATATTTCTGGAAGGCAGTATTGGCAATTACCAAATACCACTAGGATGTGTAAAGCAAAGAAATAGTGTATAATATTCAAAATCTACATTTTTGTATCCACTTCCTCACCTTTTCTGTGCTGGAAATTTGGTGTAAGTCATCTTCAACGTGGAAGGGACTGGAGCAGGAAAAATCTGTGCATTCCAGGAGCCTGCCCATGTCAGATGTACTGATCACTTGGTGTGCTTTGCTTAGTTCAAGGTTTGCTTTTGGAATTTAACAGGAACAGAAGATCTGTCAACGTTATGATCAGCTGATGGAGGCATGGGAGAAGAAAGTAGACAGGATAGAAAATAATCCACGCAGGAAAGCCAAGGAGAGCAAAACACGGGAGTACTATGAGAAACAATTCCCAGAAATCCGGAAGCAGAGAGAACAGCAAGAAAGATTCCAAAGGTATTACTGGAGATTGCAAATATTCCTGCAAAATATCTCTTCAGTCTTAAGTTTTAGAATGATTTAGAATAAAATTACTTAATTTAAATGATGAAGTTTTATATTCATCACTTCATTGCTTTAAAAAGAATATTAGTGTGTGGCAGAGCATGAAGTGAACCGTTCTTCCCATTGTTCACCGTGTTTCCATGGCTCTGAGCTCAAGTTTCACTTCCCATCCTAAGGATGTCCCTGACTTTATCTGTCCACTGTCAGATATGTCCCCTTTCTAAACCCTCCCCTCCAGCTGTGGCAGCAGTGCCAGCAGTGCCAGCCTCATCCCTTGGTGTCCTCTCAGGCTGCTGGGGTGATGCCCACGGGATTCCTTTCCCATGTCCCTTTTCAGATCTGCCACCAAACCCCATATTTTCCAAAAGGAACACAGGAAAAGGGCCAATTAGCAAAGGCTGCTTAGGTTGTGGTGATGATGAGGAGAGTTAAACTGCTCAAAAAGGGGTTTGTGGAGTTCTGAAGACAATTGGAGCATCAGCTTCCCTGAGCCTGTTGATTTTGGGCACACACCCCAACTAACACTGGTATTTTTCTGTCACTGTCTGTGTTATTCCTGTGTTTCAGGATCCCTGTATTCATTAGCCCCCACACTCAAAAGCCATTTATCTTCTTAATTAACAATTTGACTGATCTTTTGTTGTACTTGCCAGATAATTTTATTCCAGACGTTTTTGCATTTTAAAATATTCAAGGTGCGACAATTAAGGCCCTATTATTTAATTTGAATCTATCAGACATTTGTTAAATGGAAACTACAAGGAATCTTAAAAGGAATGAAGTGCAATTCACTTGAGAGTTCACCTTGCAGTGCTGTAGGTAGAGAAATAGGATTTAAATTAGAATTAGGTCAAGTTTGATTCAGTTGTGTTGGAATCTGTTTATCTGATGTTCAAAATCATTTCAATACACCTTGGAGAGTTCAGCCCCATAAAGATTTAATCTCATCTCTTGTAACCATCTGTCTACATCACCTTTCTGTCATCAAACATGAGGAAAGAAGAGAGTTTGCAATACTTCATGAAGGCTGCAAGATCCTGTGGAATCAAGAAAAGAAGAAAGTAAACTGTTAGAAGGGGACAGCACTCACACATAAGAACTTTCACTTTAAGAATGTATCATGTCTTTCTAATTGCAAACTACTTGGGAAGGGGTCATCTCTTTACATTGTATTTATATTCTGTAAAACAATGGCCTCTCTGTCTGTAGCTGGGCTCTAATACTCTTGCCATGTAAATACTAAGGGATTTTTCCTCAGATTTTGTGCAAATGGATTAATTCAGTAAAACCTTTGAGGTATTTTTGCTCTCCATTTAGAAGTGATTTTTACCTCTGAAATGCTTTTTGACTCACATGCTGTAGTACATTATGATGATGTTCTTAAGGGTAAAGATCACAAGCTGAAAAGTTCTCCCAAACTACAACTCTCCCCATCAATTCAAAGTGGAAAATTTTCTTTTTCTTTTTTACAGTACAAATCTCAGTGCTGTATTAGTAATTTGACCAAATTGATAGAAGGCAAATTTAGTGTGATTTTCTTAAAAAAAAAAAAAAAAGGCTATTTCAAGTCTTATTTAATTAAGGGGATAATTTCTGTGCCACTGGTGAACATTTCTCATGCTCAGCAGAAGCAAATTCATTTATCTGAAGCACCTACCTGGCAGTGGAATTGGTGGTAACACCTTTTTTTTTGTGCCCTTTCTGCTGAGCTTTGCAAACTCACTGTAAAACCAAGCAGGACATGACAGAATTTGTGCTCTGACTCTCCTTAAGAAAGACCAGTCCTAACTGATTTGAGAGACTGCTAACAGCATTAGAAGGAATTTTGGAGGTTGTTGTGGTGTACAAAACCTGTAGATAGAGCTAATTTCCACTTTTTCCTTCTGTTTTCCCCTCGTTTCAGAGTTGGCCAAAGAGGGGCTGGCCTTTCAGCAACCATTGCTAGAAGTGAACACGAGATTTCAGAAATCATCGATGGGCTCTCGGAGCAGGAGGTGAGGCTGGTGGCTGTGCTTTGCTGTGGAAGCACAGCCAAGAAATACCCTTTCACTGGCATGGAAGGTGTCTTGTAGGTTTTTTTCATGGATGAGAGAAAGCTCTTCTCTCTTTAAGAGAATCTGTGTGAAGTGTGGCTTGAAGCAGATCTTAGATCACTTTTCTTTTGAGGGTTTTGCTTTCTAATTGTATCTGCCCTAGATTTTTCTCCTGTGGCTGTTCATTGCAGGCTTGCTGCAACCTAGTTTTTTACAGCTGTAACAAACATGTGAAAACTCTTCCTTTTCTCAAACCCCCCATCATTTTGGTGTTCCATCAGTTGTGACACCCTTTAGCTGCCCGTAAGTGTTCATTGCCACAGTGACAACTTCTGCTATGTACCAAAAGAAATTCCAAAAAGCTGACTGTCATTGTGGAGCTTTAAGAGCCTTACAATTCAAGAACTGTAAACACGAGTAGCAGCATTTTGTGTGTTGTTTACTTTGCCTTTTGTTGTGCAGAATAATGAGAAGCAAATGCGGCAGCTCTCTGTCATCCCTCCCATGATGTTCGATGCAGAGCAGAGAAGGGTGAAGTTCATCAACATGAACGGGCTGATGGAGGATCCCATGAAAGTTTATAAAGACAGGCAGTTCATGAATGTCTGGACAGATCATGAGAAGGAGATTTTTAAGGAAAAGTAATGGCCTTTCTTATCTATTCTTTTTATTGCATTGAAATGACAGTTAAGTGCCCAACCCCCATAAAGCTAAATCAGGAATGCTGAGGTTTTTGTGCAGTAGTATTTGATAATGTTCTTAGTTGGTTGTCATAAATATTGCAAAAGTTTTTTATTTTTCACCTGAGTATGCTCGCATGCATTTAGTCCTTAAATACAAAATTGTCTCAAAAGTACTTTAGTTCTGTGCTAAGGTAAAAATGAGAGGTGTAAATATGGAATTTCATTTTATCATTTTATGTGCTCAGTTCTACATTTGCATAATCTGAATTCTGGGCTTTTTAGGCTAATTTCACTTGTGTAAATGAAGGGCTTGCTGATGGAACAGATTGTTTGTGAGATTGTTTTGCTTCTTTGATCATGGATTCCGTGGTTAAACTGAAATCATTTCTGATTTGTAAAAGGTTCGTCCAACATCCCAAGAACTTTGGTCTAATTGCTTCCTACTTGGAACGAAAGGTAAGACATTTTGTAATATAAATAGAGCTTAGGGTGGGACCCCCAACTTTCCAATATAATTATAGATAGAAGCTTTTTTTATTTTAGTCTGGGGGCTGAATAGTTTTAAGTGTTGGGAGAAATTAAAAACTCACATCTTTTCATTAGGAGTAAACCCTACTTTTTCTTGCTTTTTCACTTTAGAATGTTCCTGACTGTGTATTATATTATTATTTGACCAAGAAAAATGAAAATTATAAAGCCCTTGTGAGAAGGAATTATGGCAAACGCAGGGGAAGAAACCAGGTACATTGAATTTATTCATCACTTGGGTATTGTTATTTTATTGCTTCATATTTACAACTGTTGCATTATCTGAGATAGCAACGTGTTATAAGCAAGGGGGGGAAATAATTATTGTTTCCTTTATTGTATTGTTGCCCTTTTAAAATTTAAGTGATCCTGACCTCAAGGATGTTGTTGGTTAATTTGGTTTTAATTCTCTGAAGTATCTTCTTCCTTTGCACGTGTCTTACTTCTTTTAAAATGACAATTCATTTTCTTTGAGGACTCTGCCACAGACATTGAGGTTGAATCCATCATTAAATCCTATGTTGGAGCCAAGAGCCATTAGGTTTAGCATGTGACTTGCATGGAAAATATATAATCAGTTCATAATGTCAGTCCTTGTCAAAAAGCAGAAATTAATAGTGATCTTTATTTGGTGGTCAGGCTCAAAGTCAACCTGGAACTTCAGAGCCGGAGGAAAAAGACTGATTTAATGCATGTGAATAAAAAATCCTGCTGATTCAGGAAGTGTTCCTTTGGAAGTCTTGGGAGAGGAAAAGAACAGCATTTTCTAAATACATGTGCTGGGCTAGCAGGGTTAATGTGGGTATTGGAAAACAACCCTGAAACTTTAGGACCTCACAAATCTGCTCTGCAAACGAGTAAATGCAGTAAATATTGCACTGAAATGCACAAATCATGAACGTTGTCTAGGAGTCCCAGTAAATGTATATTTTTAATATGAAATTGTTGCAAACAGCTTCAGCTGAGGAGTGGATCCTGTTCAGTAGAAACAGCCATGGGGTTGTGCTTCTGTGGTGCTGTTGTGCTTAAACCTTTGCAATTCTGGGCTGGTGTTCTACCAGAAGAGTCCTGTCATGGGAGAGCACCTTGTCTGTAGCCCACAAATGATGGATTGCTTAGGATGAGGTTGTTGTCATTGTGCACAGGATTTCATAGAGCTTCTGCTCTGATGGGAGAAATTACTGAAATAACCTGTATTTTGCCAAGACTTCTGTTAGAATTTCTAAGCCTAGTAATCCTTTTTAATAGGAAGGGTTATTGTTGTTGGAGTAGTGACTGGGGAAGGATTGCAGTTAAAGTCTGGATGTGTGGCCAATGAAAAGAAGATGGGAATAAACAGGATTGTCCAGATGTGGACAGTCACTGTGGACACTTACCAGAGGTAGTGCTGCCATTTGGAGTGGCTGAGTGCTTGTGCCATTATAAAATGAGGTTGGTGTGATCATGGGAAGTGTCACATGTTGAGGGGTGCCTTTGCTGGGTGCTGCTCTAAGGGGTGAGGAGACAGAACTGGCTCAGCTGTAGTGCAGTGGAACTGGAGATCCTGAGATATTCAGAAAGTCATTACTGTATATTTAAATGTCTTGTCCACGTTGTTAAACTTCATGATATTGGAACAGTTAGAATTCAGCATTTGGGTGGACCTTTCCATCTATAAATGGTTGCTTTCCTTGGGTAATGTATATAGAACAGAAACATTTTAATTCCAGCTTTAGACACAAGGGCATGGATTTGCTTGGTGAGCTCAAGGTGCTCTGCCTGACTTTGTGGCTGCTCCTGTGAGTGCTGATTTGTATGTGAGTAACTGAATACATCAGTTGGAACACTGAAGGTTTGTTCAGCTCAGATTACTTGCTCTTGGAATTGTAGCAGGGTTGTACTCTGTAATTGCTGGTTGTTGATCCACTTTAAGTGCTACAGCAGATCCCTAAACTTTGGGCAACTGCTGGCCAGGCTTAATGTGTGCTCTGTGAAGGATGCAAGAAAGTGCCAGGTTTTTAGCTCTGGAGAGGGCTGAGCTGGACTTGCCAACTCAAGGAAATACTCTCAGCACTCTAAAAGGGAAATTTTACCACTTCTGGAAATTTAAACTCAGAAGTATTGCAGTTAGCATATTAACAGTAAAGAACTACGTGGTGCCGAAAATCATATTTGTATTTATAATTTTATTTGTGATTAATTCACAACGTCTATAACAGCTATTAAAAAAGAACTTGAGAGGGTTGAACTGCCTGGCTTGCCAGAACTTTTATCTTAGTGTTGCAGAAAGTAGCTCACCCCTTTCCCCCTCCCGTGCCCCAGCTTTGTTTGAAGCTGATATTTTTCATATCTCTCAGTAGCAACTTGAAACTTTCTTGCTGATTGGCAAACACAAGTCGTGTAAGATTTATGAGGTGCTCCAGGATGGGCTTAGGCCAATAACAGGTGCTTCAGCTTAAACTCTTAATAGTTCATATATTTTTGTAAATTAGAAGGCAAGCAAGTGGAATATCGCAGTGGAGGAGATATTAATCATGGTAAGGACGTTGAAGTCCTTCAGAGAATGCAGTGAGCACAACTTGTCTCAGGTTTCAGTGTGGGGGCTTCCACTTGAGAGAAGCTGAGTGCTGGATCAGGGATGTGAAGTGAAGAGATGCAAAGCTAATAAAATTCTGATCTGTATTTGTCCTCAAATAGGTCTAGAAAGGGCTTTTTATAAAATACTACCTAAACTGTTCCAGAGTGTCACAGAGACAACTGAACAAATGTGTCTTAAACCAAAGCTTGTCAAATGTAGAGCAAGTTTTTAGCATAGAACTAAGAGAAAGCCATGGCTGTATGGTGCTTTAACTTCCCTGTCCTTGGAATTGTTCAGGACAGGGCTTGGAGCAACCTTGTCTGGTGGGAGATGTCCCTGCCCGTGGCAGGGGGTTTGGAATTGGATGGCCTTTAATGTCCCTTCAAACCCAAACCATCCTGTGGTTCTATGAGTACAGAGAATTCCTTAACTAACCCATTGAAAGAAGATTTCTTCAAGCAAAGTTTTAAATGAATTTGGTGGGCAGGCAGTGGTCAGTGCTGGCTGTGTCCCTGCAGTGTGTGTGGCTGCAGCCTGTGGGGCAGCAGGTGGGAGGCCAGTGATGTGAGCAGACAGAAATTCGCCGCCTGTGTGTGACGGGGATCACCTCCGGTGACTCCGGGGAGATTAGAAGGTGCTGTGTGAGAGGGGCAGCACTGCTGCAGGCAGCTTAAGTGGCAGAATGACACAATTTCCTGGAATAAACACGTTGCTGGGTCAGGCAGCCTCTGCTAAGGAGCTCTGTGATGTCTCTGCTGGGCTGGGTTTTGTCCTGAGCTCAGGCCCATCCCCTTGTGTGGACAGTAAAAGTTTCAATCAGCAGATGAATGTGCAGGAACGTCGCTGACCGAGGCTTCGACTCCTTCAAGGTTTGTGTTTATGCATTGATTATGCAGCTTAAATAAAGTTACTGAGTAACTGAGAACCAAGTGATGTTAAGTTGGCCTGGTAAGAACAGGATTTTCAACAACTGTTTTCTAAATAGATTAGAGAGAAACTAATTCTCTCGAAATTTTTTTTAATGCAGTTTTAACTCCTTGATTTCGGGTCAATCTATCTAGCAAGGTGGAAATAATTTATCTTAACATGTCTCTGACATCTTGCTTGAAGGAAGTCTTTGCATAATGAATAATGCACCTTAATTGCTAATAATTTGCAGCAAGATGATAGTGGTTAGTGTTTAGGGTTTCTGCTCCAGTTCACATTATTAAAATGTCAAAACCAAGTCAGTTTGTGTCTATTTCCAGCCTCAGTTTAGTTAGTGAAACAGTGACACCTGCTGCTGCACTCATAGGGAGGTTGCTTCATCTCTGAAAGAGAAAAGCCTATTTTGAGGAATTTTACAGTAGATTGTAAAATCTGAGTTAATGAAGTGCTAGAACAGCAATCTTGTAATTCTCTGCCCTTGTCTTATCGTTGTGTTTCCGTGAATTGTGTTCTCTATCCCTGTGTGTCCATGAATTGCCAAATGTAGTCTGAATATCTGAGACAAGCACAGTGTTTACTGTGCTTTAAAACTGTCATCTCAGTAGAGAAAAGAGTTTTTGTTGGTTTTTTAAATAATTCTTTCTGTAAACTCACTGGAAATGTAAGTCTAAAATTCCCAACCCAATTTTTTTAACAATTAGATTTCTTCAATGCTAGTGACAGTTTTGAGAAAGCGACTTGGAGTTGCTGATAACTTTCATGCTACAAGACCTTCTGCTCCCCAGTTGTAAGATCATGTTTCACTATAAAATGCACAAAGTTAAAAATAAAATTTGAGAGGAGCAACACCCTCACTACATGGGTCAGACTTCCCTAAGCACTTTTAAAATGTAGCTGTTCATTTTTAGTGGGGCACACAGCAGCCAGTGTGTGATTGTACACAATCACCTCCATGCTCATGCTGTACTCCCATGGAATTTATAAGATAGAAAGCAGAGTTATTCTATTTTTATGCTGACCACTGTGCAGTGCCTGTAACTTAAAATATTATCAAGTGGGAAATAAGGCAGCATCAGTTTTTGTGCTGCCCTGAGGACAAGATGCTGCACCTTTGTGTGATCAAGTTATCATCTAAATCCTATTTCATTTCAGCAGCAGATTGCTCGTCCTTCTCAAGAAGAAAAGGTAGAAGAAAAGGTAGAAGAGGAAAAATCAGACAAATCAGAAAAAAAAGAGGAGGAAAAGAAAGATGAGGAGGAGAAGGATGAAAAGGAAGAATCTAAGTAAGTTTGTGTATGCTGAAATGCATTAATTCACCCTAGGTTGTGGGTTTTGGCAAAGATCAGAATAAGATTTGCATTAGCCTGACAGTGAAATCTGAACTGAAAACTATTTATTTTGTGTATGAAACAATTTTTTGGATATACAAATTTCTCTGTCTTGCTGACCTAATCAGATCAGCGGAAAATGTAATGGGATTATTATTTTGCACATGTAATAATTTTCATGCCTTGTTGGTTTGAGCTTTTTTCAAATGCTCTGTCTTCAAACCAGTGTCCCTATTTTCTTTGAAGCTGACAAACTCGTCTATCTGTGTTACTGTCTGGCAACTAGAAGTTGTGGGCAATAAGTGAATTCTGTTTCCCTAAAGGCATTTTTTGAGTTCATGGAGGGGTTTGGGGGGTTTTTGTCCGTTGATATTCAGGACTATCTGCTCACAATGGCTCTCTGAATGTGACTGAATTATATTTTACCTCTTCCCAGAGAGAATACCAAAGAAAAGGACAAAACTGAAGTTGCAGCAGAGGAAACAGAGGAAAGGGAGCAGGCAGCTCCTCGGGGCCGAAAAACCGCCAACAGCCAAGGTCGGCGTAAGGGCAGAATCACCAGGTCAATGACAAATGAAGCTGCACAAGCAAATGCTGCTGCAGCTGCAGCCACTGAGGAGCCACCACCACCTCTGCCACCCCCACCAGAGCCTTGTGAGTAGCATTCCCAGCACTCCCAGGGACCCAGCTGGTCGTAGGCTCCTCACTGCCATGGGGCTGTTTCCAGGCATGCAGTGCACTTCTGTCTTCCTGTTTAATATTCCAGCTTTATTCTTAGCCCTGCTTATGATTCTGTGACTGCGTGGGTCTGTTGAACTTCACAAGTGTAACTTCATGAACTGTGCATGTGCAGTCAGTTGACTCTTAGGGGAGAAAAGGCAGTTCAGCCCTTGTGTGGTAACACCTTGTCTCCCTGTGCAGGTTCATGATGGGTCTGCAGAGATCCAGGTGCCTGTGACACAGATTCACTTACAGGCTGCAGCTCGCAGAGGATGCTGTTAAATGATTGGCCTGATATTTGAGTACTTCAGGGAGTTTCATAAGCTGAAATAGATCTTGGCAAGTTGTTGTTTCTGCATTAGATGGCAAGAGGCTTTTTTAAAATAAAATGTTACTTTCTTGGCTGGTATGGTTAAAAAAGATGACGCAGTCTCTGCGTGTATATTGGAAAAGGCTGACCTAATTTGTGTTGATGCAGAAATACCAGAATATCTTGTAGCTGATAAATAATTATCCAAGATGGCAAGGCAGGTTGTGGTTTTTTTCTTGCAGTGCTCTGCTGTGGCAAAATTTGTTGCTCCTCATGCTTCAGCTGGGTAGTTATAGGCAGCTGCTATTCTAGAGCTTGTAACAACTCTTCTGTTACTCAGATGTTCTGCCTATAAAGAACAGAGTAAGTGAGCACCTCAGTTTTTGTACAGCTGTAAACAACAGAGATTGTGAGAAACGTTCTTGCTGCATTGATACAGTGGGGTTTTATAAGCAGTGGGTTTTTATAAGTCTGGAGCACTAGGGGATTTTGCTTTGTTTTTAAACCATTTTTGCAAGGTTTTCTGAAAAAATCCAAAATAGTTTTTCAGTGGATCAGATGCTTTATAGTGTCCTACTTCTGTGAAAGGAAGCTGTTGCAGGGTCTTTGTTACATGCTGTGTGCAATGGCAGATTCTATGGAAAGGAAATGGAGGCTGGTGCAGCTCAGTGCTCTTCAGAAATTTAAACAGGATGATACAAATTCCAGAGGAGTGAATGAAAAACACTTTACACTGAATCATACTTAGTTTCCTGCTTGCTTTTACTTACTGGGTTTTTTTGTTTTCTTTTCTTTTTGTCCATTTATCCAGTTGAAGACTCAGTTAATACAGGAACAGTAGATTTCCTGACACCCACTAACCAATAAATAACCATTCCAGCACTGAGACAGCACTGAACTAGCTTAGAGCATGTTGGATTGCTGCTTTTAGTAGCTGATGGTAATTACTGACATTTTAAATAAAATTTTAGTGATAAATATATCTGGGTTACTTACAAATCTTCCTTGACAGACAATTAATCCCAATTTTGTAGGCAGCATAGTTTTGCACAGTTTTCTCTGCTGAGCTTTTGGTGGTTCCTCCTGTATTTCTGACTTGGTTTAATGGAGATTGACTGCTTCCCTCTGACAAGAGAGCTTTCCCCAGTGACCTGAGCAAGCCATAATGTAAATAGATTTCTTGACTATGGGATGCATAATTGGTGCCATGATAATGAATCCTGGTCTTTTCTCTGCTCAGTGTCCTTGTTTCTCTTTCAGCTTCTACAGAGCCTGTGGAGACATCCCGCTGGACAGAAGAAGAAATGGAAGTTGCTAAGAAAGGTAAACCTTGTAAAGCCTTTGACTTCCTTCTGGATACTTGCATTTACAAAATTTCAAGGATTTACTGAATCACTGAATATATTTGCTGTGACTTTTGCCAACACTACGCCGATTTGAAAATTGCTGTTGGTTTTTTTTTTTTTTGTAAAAAAAGAAAAGGCAAGCAGCTTTAACAGGCAACATCATCTTTTGAGATTTCTGTTGACTCTTCTCCTGTGAGTTACTTAGAACTGTTTGGACAGCAGTAGTTCTCTTCATTGTTGTTCCATTTGTTGAGGTTTGCATAGCTGAGTTATTGACCATAGTAAATAGTGGTTCTTTTGTGTCTGACCAGGTCTAGTGGAACACGGGCGAAACTGGGCAGCCATTGCCAAAATGGTTGGGACAAAAAGTGAAGCTCAGTGTAAGAACTTCTACTTCAACTACAAAAGGAGGCACAACCTGGACAGTCTCCTCCAACAGCACAAACAGAAGGTGAGTTCTGTGGACATTGGTTATTTTGCAGGAGAAAACTTGCATCTTTCTGAAGTCATGCATCACACTTCACTAAGGCTGTCTTGCAATCTCCACTCATTTCCTTTTCTACTTGTTTTTGTGTTGTGACATAAATCTCTGAGAAGGGGTGGCTGGTGCTCACTGACCTGTAACAGTAACCACTTCTTGCTTTAAAATGCAACAGCAGGTTTTGTACCAGGTAAAACACCTGAGCCTGAAGAGTTCTTCAATGCTCTCAAGGCCACGTTCCTCACCAGTGCACGAGCAGCTGTAGATGTACAACAGCTCCTTAAACACAGCAAGCACTGACCTTACCAAACAGAGCAGGGGAGGTGGTAGAAGTCCAGGAACTGAAAGTTTGGGGGCATTGAAAAAGTAGAATGCTGTGTGTTGGAGCCCTCTAAGCTGCAGTGCTATCCTGGGCTTCTCTCACTGAGGTGAAGAACATCAGTGTCTGGTTGCTGCAGTTGTTCCCCAAACATGCCGTGAGACCACGGTTTGTTCCCAAACTTGGTTTTGGTCAGCAGCAGCAAAAGTTGGTCTGAAGATGAAAATGTGTCCCCTTGTGAATGGCTGTGCTAAACAGAGCTTCTCTGTCCTTCATTTCAACCTCAGACTGGTAAATGGGAATGCAGTAAAAGGCAATAATGTGAATTTCAGTACATTGTCAATGCTGTGTTTTCCTCAGTCTTCGCGAAGGCCCCGAGAGGAGCGAGATGTGTCACAGTGTGAGAGTGTGGCTTCCACTGTGTCAGCTCAGGAGGATGAAGATATTGAAGCATCTAATGAAGAAGAGAACCCAGAAGACAGTGAAGGTAACTTTTCTGGGAAGGAAACTTGTGTGTGCACAGAAAGGAGCCAATATTTTGTGCTAATTATATGCTCAGAAGGCTGTGTTCCATTTCATGATGATGATGATGTTGTTCAAATGCTCTTTCAGTTGGATTTCAGCAATTTGAACTAACTCGAGGGTATGCAGCATTTTTAGAATTTAGCAGCCTAAAGATGTTTGCTGCTTAGTATTTTGAGATGCTTTGATTATGCTGTCATCTGGAGTGTTGAAACAAGTTGAATCAAATACATGTAACCTTTGGTAGCTGATAGTCTCAGTAAAGCTTCAGACAAGCAAATTCAAGTGGTGGTTTTTTAATATCTATTTGTTGGTTGCAACTGCTTATTTATAGACCCTCAACATCAGTCAATCTTGGCTGGTCTTTTGTGGAGCAAAAGGCAATAGAATTCATTAACAATGAATGAGAGAAGATGACTAAGTGTTGGGTTTTCAGTAGTTGGTGTTTTTTAGTTCAAGTGTTTGTGTAATTCAGCCAGTTGTCCATTTCTATAATAAGTCAAAATAAATTGTTTTGCAGATGGGTTGGTTAAAATTGATGGATCCTTATTGCACTCAATTTGTCAGATTTCATTGATTGAACCTTCATGGCAAAACATTTTTTCCCCAGGTGCTGAAAATAGTTCTGATACAGAAAGTGCTCCATCCCCAACTCCAGCAGAACCTGCTAAACCAACTGAAGAAACTCCATCTGAGCCTGCTGCTCCAAAAGTAACCACTGAGGCCCCAGCAGAGCAGGAATCTGCCATTAAACCTGCAGCCAGCACATCTCCCTCCTTACCAGCCCAAAGTGTATCAACAGCTGAAACTCAGAACCCCGAGCCACAGGTCAAGGAAGAAATAAACACCGAGGCTGAGGAGCCTATGGAGGTGGACAGTAGGAGCCATTCAGCTGAAGCTAAGCCTGTGATTACTCTTCCAGTTCATACCAAAGTAGAACCTGTAGAGACTGAAATGAGGCTACCAGAGAATATTCAAGTGAAAATAGAGAGTGATACCAAAGAGAGAGAGATGGAGAAACCCAAGGAAAAGTCGGAACCGGAGGAAATGGACTACAGCCTGTCCCAGCAAGTTCCTCCAGCCAGACCAGAATCCCATTCAGATAATGACTCCAGTGCCACCTGCAGTGCTGATGAGGAAGTTGATGGAGAACCTGACAGACAGGGGTGAGTAGGGCTTTGAATGGACAGTCTTTGGAGCCATTCTCTTTTGGGAATGGCTGAAACCACTGAGGGTATTTGAAGTCTTTTCAGTGTTCTGTTGGTGCAGTTCCTGTGTCACTGGAGCCAGCGCCCCCCTCCCTCTCAGTGGTTTAATATACACACAGTGCCAGGGATAGATGTTTAAATGTCAAAAGTATCCAGTGTCATGGAGTGCATGTGGGCTTTGGAAGAGTGCAGATGATGGTGTTTCTGCACTCCCTTGCTCCTTCAAACATCATCTTTCCACAAATGTCTTAGCCCTCCGTGTGAAATTATTTTGTTCTAGACTACTGTTTATTTTCAGTCCTTCCTATCCATTGTGTTTTTCCAAAGCACTCTCTATAAAGAAGGTTGCACTGATGTAAGTACTGCATACATAAATTTCTGATGTGGGAGATTCTGAGCTCATATTTTGGCATTTCTGTGTATTATGAAAATATAGCAGCATCTGTTGCCTCTTCTACCATATGTACTGTGGGACAAAACACAACATGGTTCTGACTTTTCAGCTCTTTGTCCAGTCTGATAAATGTGTTGATTTTTTGAATTTAGGAGTTGTGGCTGTAATTTTTTTTAAGATGTGTAATCTTGCCTTTTGATGGTATTTTCCCCTTCCATCTCTTTTTCCAGTATCTTCAGCAGAGAGTCAAAACCCTCACTGTTAAATCCCACTGGGTCAATTCTGGTATCATCCACGATAAAGCAAGGGCAGATGGACCTGCAACAGCTTCACCACCGAGCTGCTGTCATCCCACCTATGGTATGGGCAGTTTTCAGTGCTGTTTGAAGGAGTGTTTGTGACACCCTAAACCTAATCACAACATTAAGCAGGAAAAAAAATTGTTAAACAAATGAAGAAAAATATGATTTGCTTTATTACTGTATTTTCCAGGGGGAAAGCAGGTTAAGTATAAACCCAATAGCTTAAAACCAGGTGTGGACCTTTGGAAACACCCCGACCGCAGGGGAGAGTTGAGCTCCTCCAGGAAGTGCCCGTGAGGGTGTCCCTGATGTTGTCCCCTGTCTGTCCCCAGGTGTCCTGCAGCCCCTGCTCTGTCCCCGTGGGCACCCCAGTGAGTGGTTACGCTCTCTACCAGCGCCACATCAAGGCCATGCACGAGTCAGCCCTGCTGGAGGAGCAGCGGCAGCGCCAGGAGCAGCTGGACATGGAGTATCGGAGCGCCGTGAGCCCCTGTGGCACCTCCAAGAGCCCCAGTGTGGAGTGGGAAGGTTGGTGTTCCCACACCTGTGCTGGGATAACCCCAGTGCTTTGTGTTATGCTGCTGCCTCGTTGGAGAGGGACAGTCTAGTGTGAGAAGGAGCTGATAACTGCTCCTTGCTGGAAGGAACCTGCCTGCTGTGCTGCGTTCACTGTTGGAGAGCTGCCTTGTAGCCCCTCTATATAAAGGCAGAAACTGGTTCCATTTGGGTCAAATCCAAGAATGGGTTGTTCCTACAGAGAAAGATGCAGCATACAGATGAGAGGAGCAGATGATTCTGTTCTAGGGGAGCCCTTCCAGAAGCTTAAGGGGAAGGTGGGAGTATATACTCCATGCAGTAAAACATTCATTTTAACTGTGCTCGTACATGGACACTGAAATAGGGCAGAAAAGTTTGGTGGAACACGTGAATACTTCTTTTTAATTGCACTGTTTGTACCTGACGAGCATGTCTGCCATTGGAGTAGTTCCTTTGTTTAAACTGTGCTGTGAATTGGATCTTTTGACTCCAATTCCTAACCCAGGGTTCTTCTCTTTCTGTTTACTTCAACCCTCCCAGGAAAACCAGTGGCCTATATGCCTTATGCTGAAGTCAAGAGAATAGAACAGGAAGCACAAGTACAAAATCCAGCCACAAGGTCAGCATCACCCTACAGGTTATCTCCCAGAGAAGTCAATAAAGCCTCTCCCCAGCCTGAGATGAATTCAGCTCGCTACAGTGTCCCTCCAGGTAAAGATTTGGAGGATCAAATTATTCTCTAAACACTTAGTGAGTTAATAAATGAAAGATCATTTTCTGGGTGTGCAAATGAATAGGTGCTCAGTGTTCTTCCAGCCTGGTGAGGCTGTAGTTTTCTATTTCTGTTCACACTGCAATGTTTAATGTACAATTTTTCCCCTCAAGTTCTCCAGCCAGCCCCTCACCAGGTGATAACCAATATTCCTGAAGGAGTTCGCCTGCCCACAACCAGACCCACCAGACCACCACCACCACTCATTCCATCCTCCAAAACCAGTGTGCCATCAGAAAAACCTTCCTTCATCATGGGAGGCTCGATCTCACAAGTAAGAGAATTATTATTTCAAAATCTGTCTTGCATCAATTTTTATTTTTTTTTCCCCTTTCTCCAATCTTCAACTTCTTGTACTTGGTTATGGAGTCACAGCATTAACCCTGAAGACCAACCTGACATATAATTCTAAAAGTCCAGGAATTACAGGAGCTTTAGAAATGAAACATTTACTCACATTTAAGGGCATGGATATCCAGTTTAGGTGTCCTACATCTCCAAACTACCAGTGACACTCCACTCCTGCTGCTCTGGGCTTTGGGACATGGCAGTGGGGCACTTTAGCATTTCCAGATGGGCTCATAGTGGTTTTAGCATTCTCCTTTAAAGAGAGATGTGAATCTTCACTCCAGAAACAAGAATTAACATCTATTTGTTGTTTCAGGGAACACCTGGCACTTACTTAACGTCCCACAGTCAAGCTTCCTACGCCCAAGAAACTGCAAAGCCATCAGTGGGTTCTATATCCCTTGGGCTGCCAAGGCAGCAAGAGTCAGCCAAATCTGGTAAGGAAGGAAAAGCTGACATGTTTTGTACAGACTATTTAATGATCCAGAATTAAAGGAAATTAAAAAACCTCAACCTTTTTCTCTTTCTTCTCCTCAATAGCTTCCCTGCCCTATATCAAACAAGAAGAATTCTCACCCAGAAGCCAGAATTCCCAACCTGAAGGACTCCTGGTCAGGGCACAACATGAAAGTGTGGTGCGAGGTAAAGAAAGTCACACAGATTAAAAAACTCTTGTCAGAGCCTGAGAAAGCCAAGAGAATTTGCTGCTGAAGTGTTAATTTAAAGTATTCTATGATTATATAAGTATCATAAGATTACAGTATTAATTTGTCCCCTGTTTTCCAATGCATGTGTATTTGCAGCTGGCTCCTCCTGTCTGCATGGCTCACTTAAAAATATTTGTTACAAGCCATACCATTTTCAAAATAAAGTTGCTCACTGGAGCAAATCCAACAAAAGAAAATAAATTAACATGAGTTAATGCTGTGAAATACTTACAGTCTGTAAAAGGCTATGTTAAAAGGGGAAATAGCCTAACTGCCTCAGATGCCTGCTGTTGAATTGGAATTTCCCCTGTATTTTAATGTAAACTAACAGTTCTCAATAGAATTGTTAATTATTTCCAATGGAGTGGATTATTTAAAATTCTCTTATTTATCAGGATGTCTTCATTTCAAATCAGGTACCACAACGATACAGGAGGGGAGTATAACACGAGGAACTCCAACCAATAAAGTTTCAGTTGAGACCATTCCTTCTCTGAGAGGCTCCATAACTCAGGTATTTCACCTTTTGCTGCTGGGAAAGCTGTAGCAAAACAGTGTCTTCAGACTGTCACTGTGAATGTATTTGCATGTCTGAAAAAGTAAATTATTATCACAGGGTAGGAACTGCCTTGAAAAAAGAACTTTCCATCCAATCAGATGTTCAAACCCCACTGTTGCTGAAGTCAGCATTACCACGATTTCATCTCCATATATATATATGAGTTTTCAAACCTTTTAAGTAATACCAGAGCCTTTGGTAAACCTAACTGGGGCAACTTTCCTGAAAATTGCTTCACACCTGAGTTCAAATATTCAAACCAAGTGTAACCAGTCTTGTGTAGATTCTGTTTAAATCCAAGAAGGGAAATTCAGGCCTTTTGTCTTACCATTTTAAATGCTGCTGTTTTGGTTGGTTTGGCATCCCTTTGTACAAAGAACCATTGCGTTAATTCTGCTTTGAGATGAGAAGGAGAGGTTTCATTGCTTTGGACAGAAATAAAACCTAATGGCACCATGTGGTATATGTTATCTTGCCCCCAAATGGTATTTATAGGGGAAGTGTTCCATGTTGTGAAATACACTGGTAATATTGTTTCACAAGGTAGCAGAAATAACCTTACATTTAGGTTAAGTGTCTATAACAGAGGCAGAAGTTTAAACCATACATGATAAATTAGTTGCTTTTACAGACCTAAGAAGTTTTGTTGGTTCTGTTGTACTTTCCCTTCCCTCCTCCCAGTTCTGTGTTGGCTCAGAGCCTGTGCAGTGGTTGATGTGCTGGCTTTGCTCACAGGGTACCCCAGCTCTGTCCCAGTCCGGCATCGCCGCCGATGCGCTGCTGAAGGGAACCATCACTCGCCTGGCCACGGAGGACAGCAGCCCAGAGAAGTGCAGAGAGGAGGCCTCAGCCAAGGGCCACGTCATCTATGAAGGCAAAAGTGGCCATATTCTATCTTATGATGGTGAGTGTTTGTATATTCCACCTGATCAAAGTTAGATTCTGCTTTGATAATCCGTGGCTGAAGTGTTTCTGCTTCCAAGCAGATGCGTGTTTGAAATACAGTTCAACTGTTCCTTTGCCATTTATTTCCAATTTGTCATTGAATGTTTGTATTGTGAAAGGGTAAATAACCAGGTTTGAAATGACCTGTATTAAAATAAAAATAAATGTGTCATGTAACTTTAAACTTCAGTTGAAATACTGATAAATGAGTAACTTAACAAAGAACTTTTAGAGAAAAAAGGGTATTTTAAGATTGATATTTAATGTTACAATATTATATTGAAGTTGTGTTGTTTAAATATTAATGACCTGTGGTCTCATTAATGTAATATTCATGTGTCCTTTCTTGTTGTCCACATTTCCTGACCACACTCTTGTACATTTTGCCAGCAATTAAAAATGTCCGTGAAGGAACAAGGAGTCCAAGAACTGCTCATGAAATTGGTTTAAAGAGAACATATGATACAATGGAAGGAAATATAAAGCAGGGGATGTCACTGAGGGAGTCTCCAGGATCTGCACCACTGGAAGGTAAAAACAGCTGTTTCCAAGGTGTTTTATCTTTTATCCATTGATGTCAGAGCATTTAGAGTTATCTTAGAGTGCAGACTGACAGAGAAGTTAGATTTAAATCACACTAATGACCAAATCCATGCAAGAACACTGCAGTTAGAGCGTGCTGGAGACAGGACTGGAGTAGGATCCCAGTTTTCTTTTCTGTTTTACCACAACTGCTGCTACTGCAGGTGGCACTCCCTGCTCTCAGCACATCTGACAGATGTTCCTGGCTCTCCACAGTCCCAGTGCTCCTGTCGAGCTCAAACACTGGGTCACACCAGCACAGCCTCTGCCACACCCTTTAGTTAAATATTGGTATCACACTGCCCTGACCTTTTGCATTCCTGCAAGAAACCTCTTTGAACTGCAGGAGCCTGCTTCAGGCCATCCCTAGTGCTGTGGTGTTTTAATAAACTGTAATCAAACAAAGCCTGCAGAGGCCAAGGCAGGTCATTATATAACTTTTCTGATTGTTTTGTAAAAATACAAATGCAAGAAAATGTTTCCTCCCTCAACCATGGAGCCTTGCTCCTTAAAAGCATTTTGTCCCATCTTGGAGTAGCCCTTGGAGGTGTTTTGTGGACATGTTCATCAGATGGAACAATGGGAATGTGAGGTTTGTAGGCTGCACACAGAAATTCAGTGTTGCCTCTGAGTTGCTGATGCATTTGCCCTCTTTGGGCTCTTTTGGCATCTGAGGAGCTGCTCTGGTACTTTTATGCTTTGTCTCATCAGTGACACATTTTCTGTCTTCAAACTGTGAAAAATCATGAGTGTTTTGAGCACTTTGTTTAGATTCTTACTGTAGGCAGAGTAAATGCATCTCTTCCCCAATGATTCAGTATGAACTTTGATAAGTTGGAGGATGCTGAGGCATATTTTGGATTTTTTTTTTCTTTGTTCCACTTCCCACCATGAACACCTTTCTTTCTGGGCAAGGAAAGGAGTGTGAGAAAAGCAGTGACTGCTTTTGAAACAAAGGTTAGGCTTAATTATAAAAAACACCTCCTCTTTTTAAAATATGTTAAAACTTGCAACTATGCAACAGCACAAATACTTGAACTGAAAGATTATTTTTTTAGGGCAGGAGGTGTTTACAACATGTTGCTGCAATGCCTGGCATACTGAGGGCTGGCCCTCTGGGCACTGCCAGGGTACAGATACCATCTCTCATGTGTAAGAAGGAGGGGGTTTGTTGGTTTGGAGGTTGGATTTTTTAAACACTTGTTTAATTCTCTAAATTACCTTCATTTTAATTTTAGGTTTAATCTGCCGAGCGCTGCCTCGGGGTAGCCCACACGCTGAACTGAAGGAGAGAACAGTCTTGTCTGGCTCTATAATGCAAGGTGAGGTGTTGCAGGTTTTAGAAAGGGGAGCATTAATTAATCCTCAGAAATCTGGATTTCTGAAACTTAAAGCTCTTATTAACTGTGGGAGCTGCCTTAAAGGTGGAGCTTATTTTATGAAACGTTCTCAGAGCATAAACCAGCAGCTTTTTGATATGCTGTGTTCAAGGCTAGTCTGTAAACATAGATTTTATTTCTTATAGGAAAATAGACTTTTAATATGAATACTTGGTAATTAGCACTTTTTTAATGAACACGAACAACTTTGCAGATGCATTTATTTCTTTTATTTCAGCATCTGAAGTAACATGGGAGGTTTTCCACAGTGTATTGTTCAATATTATTTTCGTGATTATTTGTTTAGACTTTGAGTATCTTGTGACAGACTACAGCAAACCCAAATTTCACTGTTATATATAATTAGTTACTCTTGCTATGAAACAGACACTTAGCAGCTATTAATACCAATCATGTGACCCTTTCTTTCTTATAAAAGGCACGCCAAGAGCAACAGCTGAAAGTTTTGAAGAAGGTTTGAAGTACCCCAAACAGATCAAGAGAGAGTCACCTCCCATCAGGACGTTTGAAGGAGCCATCACCAAGGGCAAACCCTACGATGGGGTCACCACCATAAAGGAGATGGGTCGCTCCATCCATGAGATCCCAAGGCAGGACCTGTTAAGCCAAGAGAGTCGCAAGACTCCTGAAATGGTGCAGACAAGCAGGCCAATCATAGAAGGCTCCATATCTCAGGTAAATACAGAAAACACTGTTACACTCACACGGGAGTGAATCAGGTCAGGCTGTGGCGCTTTTGTCCACAGCCTGACCTTCACCTGAGCCTTTTCTCCTCTTCAGGGCACACCCATAAAATATGAAAGCAACTCTGGCCAGTCTGCCATCAAACACAATGTAAAATCTTTAATCACTGGACCAAGCAAGCTGCCCCGGGGAATGCCTCAGCTGGAAATGGTGCCAGAAAACGTGAAGGTGGTGGAGCGAGGAAAATACGAAGATGTGAAGACCGGGGATGCCGTGCGGTCCCGTCACACGTCAGTAGTCAGCTCTGGTCCCTCTGTTCTCAGGTCAACTCTTCATGAAACTCCCAAATCACAGCTGAGCCCTGGGATTTATGATGATACAAATGCTCGGAGGACACCTGTGAACTATCAGAGTCCAATGTCCAGGAGTTCACCTATGATGAATAGAGTTAGTGAGGGTATGTCATTCCCGTCCACTCTAAGACAAAATGTTCTATTATTTTTATGTACTCCGTTCTTCTTTATTTTATTCTAGTGGCTTGTCTCAATGTGGAAGTTGGCTAGAATGAATTTTAGAAGGCTGTAAGCTGTTAATTGAAATAAGGAAATGAAAATCTGCCACGATAGAAGAGGGAAGTGGGAAGGCAATTGAGTCTCAATTTGCATTTGATTATGGATCACACTGAAAGTGGTACCTACAGGGAAAATGTTTTATGGGCAGAAGCTATTCCTGATGTAAAAGTGTTTAAATGAGGAAAATGATATAGTGAGGTGTAAACAACCTTAGTTTTAAAGCACAATTCTTTCAGCAGAAGTGTTTTGTGATATAAAATGTTCTCGGTGCTTTGTTGTATTGCATTGAAAATATTCCTTGGGAACGAGTGTACTTTTACAGTTAAATATTCAATAGAGAAATAGGCATTTTATTCATTTGGGTTTTTCATTGCTTTTAGCTGGAGTATCTTCTGGGAAGCCAGCAAATCATGAAAGGAAGAACACACTCACTCCAACACAGAGGGAGAGTGTGCCAGCAAAATCTCCAGTCCCAGGGGTTGATCCTGTAGTGGCTCACAGTCCTTTTGACCCTCACCACAGAGGAGCAACTCCTGAAGTCTACAGGGGTCACCTCCCTCCCCATTTAGATCCTGCTATGCCATTTCACAGGGCTCTGGATCCTGGTAAATACATTTCTGTTGGCTATTTTTAGTTTTAGAAATACTGTGAGCATTGATGCACAGAAAGGATACCTTTATAAGGCAGTTATCAATGGCCAGGTATCATTTATAAGGTTATAAGTATTTATTGTTGTGATATGATTTCAGTTGAGTGGTGATTTAATATCTAACCAAGAAACTTAGTCAAATAGTATTGTATAATGCTGTAACTTCCCTTCAGACCTGCCAACTTGCTTCTGTTTTGTTAAAAAGTTCACAGTATTTTTAGATGAGTATTTATGGAATGCATTAAAAGCTTTCAGGAAAGCTATGCAAAGAAGGATGTGGAAGAGGCTAGAGAATTGAAGTATAATTCTATGTAATTATATATAGACTTCTATATTCTTTAGAAGTCCTCTGTTCAAGACTGATTATTTTCACTGAAGGATTATCAGGTTATCCCTGGTGATACTAAATACCGTGACTTCCTTTAAACCTATCCCTCTGTTTACTTCTGTGAGGTATTTTCTACCTTCTTTAGGTACTTCAGGCTTTTACATTTTCAGAATTTCAGGATTTATAGTTTTATTAAAGTCATCTCTCCAGTCTGGATTGTTAGCACTTTCAGTGTACATACAGCACAGAAATTCAATAAAGCAGCAGCATTAAAATGCTATTTTTACTCGTTTGGCGCCAGCTAGATGGGCTTGATACCACCTCTCATTGCAGCTTTACAAACACCTGAAAGCTTTATTTAATCCAGAATCATCCTGCTTCCTAAATGCCCCCTTTTCCCTCCTTTCACCCTCAGCTGCTGCTGCTTACCTGTTCCAAAGGCAGCTGTCCCCCACGCCGGGGTACCCCAGCCAGTACCAGCTGTACGCCATGGAGAACACGCGCCAGACCATCCTCAACGACTACATCACCTCCCAGCAGATGCAAGTCAACCTCCGGCCCGATGTCACCAGGGGACTGTCCCCCAGGGAGCAGACTTTAGCACTGCCCTATGCAGGAGCACGAGGTGGGCCTGGCTCTCTTTGTAGAGTCCTCTTAAAAGTGTGTTTGGGCTGTGCCAGCTGTGGTTTGGATGCACTCACGCGAGGCCGTGTGTATAAGTGTGTTCATCCTGTAGTGATCGTGGATATCTGACAGCTCATTTGCAAACTGCCCTTTGTGGAAAGGAAAACCACCTCTATCATCAGTATCTTTAAGGAGAAGTCTCAGAGTTACTCGTGTTCAAGAGCCAGATTGTTTTCTGCTTATGTCAATTGGTGATCAGAACCATATTTAGCTCACCACCAAACTTGAGAAAAGAGAATTATATCAAAATGATAACTTCTTCAAAAAGAATATAAAAGCAACAGCCAGAAGTGTAATGTTTGTGATGACAATGCTGATTGTTTTATTTTTTGGGTAATACCCAAAATTGCTAAAAGATGGGATTATTGAGTAGAGGTGAAGTGCATTTTTCCAAAGAGCAATTAAATGGAGCACTACAAATGCAAATTCTGACTTGGTATTGCCAGATCTAAGAGAGTATAACCAGCTGGAATATAGCTCTACACTTGCCTTATTCTTGTATTTTCTCCACCAAACATTCATTGCTGACTGTGTAGACCATGTCCTGGAGCAGCCATTCTCACGTGTGTCATCTCCTGACAGGAATTATTGACCTGAACAATATGGCCCCCACAATCTTAGTGCCTCATCCTGGAGGAACGAGCACCCCACCCATGGAGAGAATCACATACATCCCTGGCACCCAGCTTACCTTCCCTCCCAGGCCTTACAACCCTGCTTCTCTGTCACCAGGTGAGAGCTCTCATGGCTTGGTGATGGCTCTAATTGTCTGACATAATGAGATAATTGACCATCTTTATTCAGCTTTCATTAATGCCATGTTTTGATGTTTTCTCAGGAGATGCTTTTTTGCATGCACCTCTCACTTGGATAGCAAAGGGGTTTTGATGGATTCCTGTGTAGTTACAGTAGAAGCACTGTCAAATTCTGAATTTGCCTCATTCTGTCAGATCTTTATTTGTAGAAATTCGATTTTAATTCACTAACCCTATTTTACATGTGTTGAAGGGTGGAATTGAGGTCTGTAAGCTGTGTAGTTTCTAACTGTATAGCAACCACTATAGTAAAAGGCTTTTGAGCCTTCCACTGTCACTGTGTGTTAAGCTTTTGTCTTCCTAGACCAGTGGATAGTCTTGAGTGGAATTAAAATGTATTTGGGAAATTTTGCTGTAAATGTATGGCAAAATATATAGACAAGTGTTTATCATACTTCACTTAAGTATATTTTTTTGCTCCTTCATTTTACCTTGTGGACCTTCCAGGACACCCCACACACCTGGCAGCTTCTGCAGCTGCGAATGCTGAAAGGGAACGGGAAAGGGAAAGGGAGAAGGAACGGGAAAGGGAGAGGGAACGTGAACGAGAGCGGGAACGAGAACGTGAGAGGGAGAGAATCACCTCAGTCCCTGCTGAGCTTTATCTCCGACCAGGTGAGGGCACATGGATACACTTGGATCACTTGTGCACTGTAACTGCTCCTTTTATGCAGTCACTGTTAGCAAATACCACTTACAGTTTGCTTTTACTCTGCACTTCAGGCAGGTTCCTGTTGCCAGCCAGTTCTGGTCGTAATTGCAACTTCTTGAACTTTCTCTCAAAGCAGTGTAGCACCTAAAAAAGGAGTGAATCCAAGTTGTCACCAACACAGCTTGCATGTCATTTAAAGCATTGTGAACAGATTTAAGTCTTTAATACATACTATCATATCCAGAGTGGTGGAGAACACATCCCTTCTCTCTACCTGAGAAGGGATGTGGAGACAGCACTGATACATAGTCCTGCATTGTTATGAGAGTATCCAGAGTGGTGGAGATGNAGATTTAAGTCTTTAATACATACTGTCATATCCAGAGTGGTGGAGACACCTGGGAAGGGATGTGGAGGAGACAGCACTGATTTACAGTGCTACACTGGTGTAAGAGTGGTCATTTATTTTTGTTTGTTCCCCTCCACTCTGTGTCCTGCAGGTGCAGAGCAGCCTGGCAGACCCGGCAGTCACGGATACGTCCGGTCCCCATCCCCCTCTGTCAGAAGCCAGGAAAACATTCTGCAGCAAAGGCCAAGTATTTTCCAAGGAACCAATGGGACAAGTGTAATCACACCTTTGGATCCTGCTGCTCAGCTACATATCATGTATGTTTTAGAAGTTAATGTGGCACAGATATCTGTTCTAATATTTGATCTTATTGAAAGGTGTATTTAGGATTGAGGATATTTCACTGTATGATTGCTCTTGGATTCATCAGAGCATTTTCATCAGTGCCTTTTGGGTAGAAATTAGTGTCAGAAAAGCTTTGCTTTATTGTGTTCATGAGCTCTAGTTCTTTCCATGTGATGTAATTGAGGCTATTCAATGTTTGCCCACAGGCAGCTCACCCCTGGAGCTCCCTCTATCACTCAAGGCTTGCCAGCTTCCCGTTACAACACTGCTGCTGATGCCCTGGCAGCACTCGTGGATGCTGCAGCCTCTGCTCCTCAGATGGAAGTTGCCAAAGCAAAGGAGAACAAGCACGAAGGAGCCAGGATAGAAGAGAACATGGGACGCAGGTCAGCTGTGGTGACTGACCAGCAGCAGATGGAGCAGAAGAGCCTGGAGGTAGAAAAGAGGCCTGTGCAGTGCCCCTATACATCTGCAAATTACTCTGGTGGCAAGTCCCAGGGACAGAGTTCATCAGTAGTCTATTCAGAGGCTGGTAAAGAGAAAGGACCTCCTCCTAAATCCAGGTACGAGGAAGAGCTGAGAACTCGAGGAAAGACCACAATTACTGCTGCTAACTTCATAGATGTGATCATCACTCGCCAGATTGCTTCAGACAAGGATGCTCGAGATAGGGGCTCTCAAAGTTCAGATTCTTCCAGTAGTTGTACGTATCTTAGTAACTCTCTACTTCTTTGCTGTCTGTCTTAGCCTTTTAGGGAAATATGTGAAAAGATTCGGATGTTTAATGATAAAATATTCAGCTCTGCAAAGCAGAAACACTTGATAGACAAATACAGTTTTTGCATATCGTGACTCTTGCAAAATCAGAGTTGTTTGCTTTATTCAGATTCCATGCTACAGCATGAATGCAGGAGCATAAGAGTAACCTTATCAGAAGTCAGGAAACTGAAGATTACTTGGTTTGTGTTGGAACACTGTTTCATGGATGTATTTGTATCACCATGGTTATCATGAGAAGGCAACAGTGTTTTGACTTTCATTCACTGGTGTCATTGTACTGGTGTGGCTAAGTATAGGCAACAAATTTTTTCTGTCATATTTATATCTTATTCCACGGCCTTTGCTTGATACTCAGTGTCCTCACACCGGTATGAAGCTCCTGGAGATGCCATTGAGGTGATCAGCCCTGCCAATTCACCTGCACCTGCTCAAGAAAAGCTACAGCCCTATCAACAAGAGACACCCAAACCAAGCCAGGCAGAGAGTAAGTTCATCTGCATGTGGAAATACTCTCACAGTCACCTTTTTTTAGATCTGTAAGCACAGAAGTTTCAACCCTTGAAGCTTAACAGAGTGACCTTTTCTTTTTCAACCAGCTGACCCCAACAGGCCGTATGAGGGCCCCATTCACCGCTACAGGACGCAACAGGAGCCCCCCTCACCCCAGCAGCCTCCACCTCCCTCTTCCCAGGCAGAGGGGATGGCACACGTGCCCAGGACCCATCGGCTCATCACCCTTGCTGATCACATCTGTGTAGGTTTTATAATTATGGCTTTTATTTGAGAGTATTACAAAATATTATATCTGAATTTACAACCTCGTAATGTGCAGGCTCGTCTAGTTCACGAGTACCTACACTGCAGCCAATGTGTAACCAAGATCTCTTTTCTGTTTCTTTTGGTGACATCCAGCAAATTATCACACAAGACTTTGCTAGAAACCAAGCAGCTTCTCAGGCCTCTTTGCAGCCTCCCACCACTACATTCCAGAATTCCACCCCTGCTCCAACGCCTGTTTCTGGCCGGGCAAAGCCCTCGAACCGCTACAGCCCCGAGGCGCAGCCGCAGCCCGTGCACCACCAGCGGCCAGGGGCCAGAGTGTCCCCTGAGAACCTCTCTGACAAGGCCAGGGGAAGGTAAGGCATGCAGTCAGTCTAACTGCAAGTTGAATTGATATCATATATCAAGATACGATATTGATATAGAAGAGTGCAATAATCTTGGTGTGGATTAGAAGTAAAGGTGCCTTTTGGTCTTATTTTTATGCAAAGTCCCATCTCGTACTGTTTTGCCAATTGCTTGGATCTATAACATAATTTATAACTGTTTTCCCTCTGCTGCTTCTCTTAATTTCCAGTCTTCAGAGGGCTGAAAACGTTTAATAACTTAAAACTTACCAGAGTTGTTATGGACAATGCATAGTCATCTTTTTAAGATCACCATGCTTACTTAAGCGTGTAACATATAACTACACATAAGCAGTTATGTAGGAACTGGAAAATTAGATGAGTTAACTACTGCTGTACATGCACTGAGAGTAATTATCTGTCTCTGATTGATGGATGTAGGCCTGGAAAATCGCCAGAGAGGAGTCATGTCCCCTCAGAGCCCTACGAGCCAATCTCGCCACCTCAGGTCCCAGTTGTACATGAGAAACAGGAAAACGTTCTTTTGCTTTCCCAAAGAACTGAGCCTACTGAACAGAGGTAGGTGTAAAGCTGACTTTTAATAACATAATTCTGAATCTTTGTGCTCCTAACAGTGTCTTTATTAAAGAGGAGTTCAAGTGACCTTCATCTGGTGCCACAGGCGAATGGTTAATCACTGTCAATCCTTCTGCACTAACATCCAAAACTTGCTATTTGGGAGGTGCTTTGGGAAGGCTGAGGGAAGAGTCACATGTTGGTGCTCTGTCTTAAGTTTCTTGGTGCAAGCAGAGTGTTCTGTGTCACATCTGAGAGAATGTTAGAGTGAAACTCCTCGTGGTTGCCAGTTCTGTAAAACTGAAGTGAATTTTGAGAAAGGTCACCGTTTTTAATAAATCATTCAGTATTCTCCTGCCTGCTTGGACTCCTGGATACTGCCCTGGTGGAGAGGGGAGGAACCAGGCTTGCAGCAGTCATGGTGCTGGAGCAGTTAATCACTTGAAATGCAGCTGGGCTAAGGAGGTTGCAGGAGTAGTGAGGGGTGGGGTGCCCATGGTTTGGGCAGCCCTGTCCCAGGCTGTCAGATCTGCACCATAAAACTTCCCGGGGTCCCTGGCAGTGCTGGGGTCTACAGACATGTGGGGAGATGCACACTGGAGTGGGTGCTCCTGTACTTGCCCTGCTGAGGAAGGAAGAGCACCCAAAATACTTATTTAAGGCTCCTGCTGGTGAAACTGATTCTAATTTTCTTGGGGTTTTCCACTCTGCAGTTGCTGCAGGGCTCTTACAGTCCATGATGGATGTTAGGTAGATGCAAAGGGATTTTCAGGAACATGGCAGGGGAGATTGCACTTTTTAGAAATGTAAAGATTTTGGGCTAGAAAACCTAGATTGTTTTTTACTTTATTTTTAGATTATTTTTTAATTTACGTACTAATTGTTTGATTTTTTTTTTAATTCAATCTCATTTGTCAGATTGCTGCTGCTTAAGCAAACTCAGTTATTATTGAGCTCCCCAGTGTTGATATGGCTGTTAGTGGTTTCTGCCTGAGTGCTTTGGGGAAGATTTAAATGTGCATCTTACAAGTTCTGTCTCTTTGACACGTGTTGGTCTTGGCAGGACTGACTCTCGCTCTCCAGGCAGTATCAGTTACCTGCCTTCGTTTTTCACCAAACTTGAGAACACTTCACCAATGGTGAAATCCAAGAAACAGGAGATATTTCGAAAGCTGAACTCATCTGGTGGAGGTGACTCTGACATGGGTATGCAGGACTTGCCTTTTCACTCAGTTTTTCCAGCTTAAGCTTTATGTGACTTCCACCTGCAGATGTCCTGACCTAAATATGATCAAATAATACAAATTAATATAAGTCTATGAATATAAAACACATATAATAATTCATGACCATAGAACTAGCAGGTTAGCTTTTTCTATGCTGTTGTATGTAGGACTGTCACATAATTTTAAGCCTTAATTTAAGAGATGAAAACCACATAATTAATGAGAGAGCTGTTAAAACCTGACGTTATTCTAACCAACTGTGTCTGTAATTTGCTTTATATCAATTTCCTATTTGGAAAGGTGTCTTGAAAGTAAATGTTTTGTGTTTTCTTGGCCCTTAGGTCTTTTAAATAGCATTTTAATATAGTTCCAGTAATGAACACTGACATGGTGGAATATTATACTAGAACTATATTTTTGCTTTTTTCTTGTGCTGTAGGGCTACAGCTGATCACTTAGTGATCATCAGTACTGAAAAATTCAGTGAAATGTTGTGTTTTAATTGCAGCAACTGCTCAGCCAGGGACTGAAATATTCAATTTGCCAGCAGTCACTACCTCAGGTAAGTTCTTCAATAAAAGAAACAACATAAGTTCCAGAAAAATGTAATGTCTCTAATATCTTAAATTTGTACTCTTTGGGGAGTCCAGTAAAAGAGGAAAAAGATGCAAATTTAAAAGCTGATATCCTACATGAAAACTGATTTCCTGCACCACAAGGAAAAGCAGAACGACCAAATCTTTCCCCACGCCCCTTTTTAATTTCTCCAAATTACACTTTTTGCCTCCCGTCCCACCTTTCCCTGTGTTTTCTCTTCTCTCCCAGGTGCAGTCAGTTCTAGGGGTCACTCCTTTGCAGATCCTGCCAGTAATCTGGGTCTGGAAGACATTATTAGGAAAGCACTGATGGGAAACTTTGATGACAAGAGTGAGGAGCACGGGGTCGTCATGTCCCAACCTCTTGCGGTGGCTCCGGGCAGCTCCGGCGCCGCGGTGCCGCCGAGTAACGAGACACGTCGGGAAGAAGCAAATCCATCCCCAAATTCAGGTATTGCAACTCCCAAATATCCCAGGGCCTTAAAGGAAATAAATAAATCAAGGGTTTGAATAACCTAGTATCACAGAAAATGTCTTTCCTCTGCGATTGTTTGCATTTATCCTCCTGGCTTTCCCAACAACGCTGATGGAACAGGAAAAGGAGAACAGGGTGTATTGGATACCTGAAGCTTCTCAGTGCTACCTGATAATTTCTAGAAACAAACATGCAGAGGCTAAAACGTGGGTGGTGAAATCTGTCCCTTCTGTTGCCAGGTGGAGCAGTCAGCAAGCAGAAGCTCATTGGCAAGTCAAACAGTAGGAAGTCAAAGTCTCCGATTCCTGGGCAGGGATATTTGGGAACTGAAAGACCCTCTTCTGTCTCATCTGTACATTCAGAAGGGGACTACCACAGACAGACTCCAGTGTGGGCCTGGGAAGACAGGCCTTCATCAACAGGTGAGGAATGGGCTTCTTCCAGAAGTGTTTGCAGAGCTCAGATGTTCTACTGTAACGCCAGGTACTGGCCAGCAGTTTCCAGCACGTGGGGGTTTTCTGCAATGGATGTTCTGCTAATTGTCACAACCCAAGCCAACACAGATGTCTCAGAACAGCTCTTTCTTGCCTTTTGATGCAGGTTCCACCCAGTTTCCATACAACCCCCTGACCATGAGGATGCTGAGCAGCACCCCCCCGACCTCCATCGCCTGTGCCCCCCCGTCCATGAGCCAAGCAACCACTCACCCACAGAACAGGCTGTGGGAGCGAGAGCCTGCACCACTGCTTTCAGCACAATACGAGACTCTGTCTGACAGTGATGACTGAACTATGCAGATTATTATTTTTTTTTTTTTTTTAATTTGCGGGTCAAAAAAAGAAATCTATTTTTGACTTGTGCCCACAGAGACTTTCCAAGAGAGCAAGGGCCACACAATGAAGAATTGCTGGAGAGTCCATGAAATGCCTTCTGCACAGGCTGTGTGTTAGAGGACTGTGGTCGAGAAGGTTGACTTACTAAAGATAAATATGTAAAGAGTTTTTAAAAATGTGGACTATTCCTGCTCTACATCTATTTGTAAAGAAAACCATAATGTCTTTTAAATCATTCTTCTGTAAATAGAGAGTACTTTTTGCAGTGTTTTTTCCCTTGCTATAGTATCTGGTGTACTTATGTTCAAATCATTGCCTAAACTTTGGGGGTCATTTTGTAATTTTTTTTAAGCATTTTCTCCAGTGTAGAATACTCTTCATAACCCTAGCCTCCCTCTCAGCCTAGCCTAACCAGAACCCCAACCTCCCAACCATCATTGCCCATTTAATGCCGTGCCACTTCCTGCAGGCATTGTGCTTTTATATAATTTTTTTTTTCCCTAGACACACTTTCTCAGTGGTGTTCAAGCTCTTGTGAAAATGTTGATTTTTAAGACTGACCCCTTAGTGAATTCTGTACATTAACATAACTCCAGTTCGCTGGAATAAGATGATATATTTCTTTGGAATTTGAAAATCTGCCACATTGTAAATTTTTGGTGCAGTTGTTTTTTGGTTTTTTTTTAGCAACACTGCAGAAATATTATTGCATGGGTATGTTATGGTTCATTTTTAAAAGGTTAAAGAAACAAAAAAAGGACAGCTTCTGGAGGCATACCTCACTGTTATGCACACTGGGAATTTTAACTGTGCCCTAAAAGCCTATTCTTAGTGTTCTCTGTTTCTGCATTGTATGCAGTCAAAACAGGCTACTAAATTTTACTGTCATATTTAACCACAGCAAATGGCTTTTCTGAACAGAGGCTCTGGGTGGGTTGATAAATCCTCTAAGAAGAAAAACTTCCACATCCCAAGTTTAAATAAAACAAAGTGCTTTTATAGAATAATTGAGCAATGCACGAGTCAACTACTTGGCTTCTGTTACAACCAGTTTGAAATAGGTACTGTGATTTTTTTACCTTCCTCCAATCTGATTTTCAAATCTTTATGTAATAATTATTTTGAAGTCTGCGTTCCAGTCCCTGTCCCTCTAAGCAAGCTTTTGGTGGAAGTCCTTACAAATGCTTGGCTTAACTCCTGAAGTGTGCAATACTTGTTAGGGTGATTTTTTTTTTTTTTTTTTTAAATTGTATATGGTACTAGGAGAGTCTCCTTAATCATTCATCTATCAATGCTTGCTATGATATGCTTGTAGCTCGTGTACACATCCATCTGGGCAGTGATGTCCTGCCATCCATCTCCAAAAGCATATTCATTTTATGCTGCACTGACCTCAGGAAGTGAATTCAAATCTTCCGGGGTAGAAGGACTGACTCACAGATAGCACTGAGCTGGGGGGTGGCGTGGTCTGTCAGATTTCAAACTGCTTTTGCATCTCATTGATCAACAGGGTCTTTGCCTTGGAGTTCTTTTCCAGTGAAAAATATTTTGGATTTTGCCGCTGTATTTGTGATGCGTTGTATGGAAGGTGTAATGCAGTGTGTAACCTTGAGTCGTGTGAGCTCTGCATCCCATGGACTGTGATGTCCACTTACAAACAGGAAGAAGCACAGAACTATTTATCAATAGCAAATTTATTTTCAGTCCTTTGAGGAAAGCCTTCTTGCCCCAAGTGTGGGAAACAATTCCAAAGGAACTCATTTGGAAACTTGACACTGTTGAAAATATGGAACTATTTTGCTACTTTTTTAAAATGCTGCATCAGAGTAGATCCCTTGGCAGTCTTAAATCTCCTTGCAGTCTTTTTCTGAGAAAGATTTCTCTCATCCTCCCCTCCTTTACCCTTCTGGCTTGAAGCAGTGAAGTTTTCATCCTGTTTGTAGACCTGTGCTCTTATTCTAACTTTCTTTTTTGGTTCCCACAGCAACATATACTGGAAAACGAGTTGATCTGCCCTTTTTGTAGATTTAAATTTGGAGTGGAGAGTTAAGTTCCATTCTTAAACTCACTTGTTCTCACTTTCTTAGTGTAACAAATACAATGTGAAAGAGGCATGTACAGACAAATGTCTTTGCTACCTGTACAGTAAGTATAGCATGTTCATTGCAAAGCTTCATGTTACTGCTGCAGCAGCAGCAAGATATCCAAAGCAGGATAGTCACAATCTCCTAAGATACAGCTTGAGTGGCATTTGCACATAAAATGTTGCTGCTTTTTTTTTTTTGGTTTGTTATCTGAGTTTTAACTTCTCCAGTGTAAAAACCTCTCCAGAGCCTAAGTTAGGGTTTACCACAATTCCAGTAATCTCCAAGTATGGAATTACATCTGCCCTGTTTCAAACAGGAAGGTGTTTGTAAGTCATGTTTACAAAGTGTAGTTTACTACAAATTTTTACCTGATTTCTGATCAGCGCTTTCACAATGCTTTCATCTTGATATGGTTCGTGATTCTGATATGAAATCATTTAAGACTTGAAAAACCCATGCATCATAATTTCCACACAATGTCTTCACTAGACAGTGACTTCTGGATTCAGACCAATCAATAAAGGGGATCAGTTCTCCACTTGCTTTTCCTGTGTCTCCCTTTTGTTTTGCAGCATCAGGCAAGACCCTGCTCACAGGGTTCCCAGGTAACACTGCTGCCCTCCAAGCTCTGCTACTTCAAACCCCAAACCCAGCACTTCAGGGAAGGTTGGCTCTAATGTGCCAGAGCCTTTCTGTCAGTACAGCCCTATTTTTTACTTCCTAGCTTGCTGGGAACAAAGCTTTGTATGTGACTGAAGTTTTCCAGCTTCAATGAAACTTCTGCTCTAGAACACCTGTTTGCCTCCTCCTCTTAGCTCAAAGTTCAGAGATGAATCTGCTATGGTAAGTAAATTAATAATGATGTCATTACACTGAGGGTTGTACCAGCCAGCTGCAGTTCTGGAAACTGAGAAGTTAAAAGTTGTGCTTGGATAGTGACAGAATTAGTTCTACTATCCTAACTAAATATGGATTTGGTAATTTCTGGTTTATTCTTTCTTTAACATTGGGCTTCCTGGCAGGGCAGAACTGAGAAGTTCTGTTGTCTAAAGCAGCTGTTTGTACTTGATTCACATGAAGGCACGTAGCTGACAAAGCTGGGTTTGCACACAGCATCTTTTCCAACAGGAAGCCTCAGCATTCAAGCACTGACCTATCCAAGAGAGGAGGACAACTCTGGCACTCTGTGTGCTCTCCACTGGAGCCAAGTGATTTATTTCTGACAGCACCTCTGTGTGGTAACAGTCTCACCCCTCCTCTGGGAGGACAAGTTCTATCTTTGGATGCTAAATGAAGAAATACATTTGATCTTCAGGCAACCTGTCAGACCAGGACAGGCAGCTAGAGCTCCAGCCTGGGAAATGCTCTGCTGAAGTTTAAACATGCTCAACTGCAGCACTGATAAAAGTATAACCCCTGTTGTGCTGTGCAACATGTAAAGAGTGAGACAATTCCTTCCTGTTCCTTTTCAAGGCTTTCTCTAGGACAGCCATGTTTTGAACCACTTCTGTGGGCAGCAGGAGTAACACACTTATTCCTTGACTCTAACACAGGTATTAATACCAGGCCAGACTTGCACTCAGGCAGCCAAAATTAAATCACTTAGCACAGCAGGTCAGTCAAACCACAGACTACACCACAAATGCACACAGTTAAGATTTCACACCTTTATTTTGGGCTGTTAGGCAGTGGCAGCCCTTCCTCTTAAGCAGTCCTGAGACTCCTCATTGCTGTTTCTCTGGAGAATTGCACTGAGCTGCTCCCAGGCTGACCAACCCCTGCTGCCTTCAGCCACTTCAAGGCTGGAATCTGTGGCCAAGCTTATTTGGAGCCCTTTCTCCTCTTGGCCAGCTCAGCTAGTTCCTCCTGGATATGCTGGACAGAAGCAGCATCTCCCTTCTGCTGTGCCTGCTTGAGAGCTTCCTTGTACACTTGTTTTGCTTGCAGGAAATCTTCTGTAGCAAAAGGGAAAAGAGGCTTGGCTACCCAGTTCCATCACCCATTTTCAGAGCCCCCTCCTGATGCTGATCATGTGCAAAGGACAAGGACTACATGGAACACATCAAGATCTAGAGAGGCTCAGAAAACATCCTGCCAGGTTGCCAACTCTGAGAGCTGGAGAGCAGCAATGATGGGACCTGGGGCTGCTTCAGCATTAAGATCTCGTGCATGTCTTCTGTCCTTTTGGAAAAGTTACTGGACATAAAGAACACGGGAAACAAGCTCCCCAGGCAACCTTTTGGGTCAGGCTAAATTCAGTTTGTGAAAGCAATTCAAAGTTAGTCCTACTGCTTAAACTAAAACTAACAACCTCAAACCAGCACAGTAGTTCAGCCCTGCACTACAGACCCAGATCTGTGCAGTCAGCACGAGCTCAGTGACAGGCTGGGCATTTATTCACTGACCTTTGTGCATCAGGATTGCTGCCAGGTTATTGAGCACCACGTGCTCCTCGGGGTGCTGAGTGTCCCTTGCCAGCTCTGCTGCCCTCCTGCTGTAGGCGTGCGCCTCCTCGTAGCGGCCCTGAGCGTCCAGCACCGTCGCCAGGTCGCTCATCAGCACCACACTCTGCACCAGGAGGGAAAAGGGAAAGCTTGTGGAGCAGTCTGGGGCAGCAGAAGCACCACATTCATTCGCTGTCATGCCAGTTAATGCAGTAGTTCCCAGAGAAGCACTCAGTAAGAAGTGTCCTGTGTTTTTGTGTTTGCATGCTCGTCATTCCTGGCAGGAAAAGGGCCTCAGGTAGTGTTGGCCATGTCTGGTGGCAGCAGAGCTGCTCCAAGGCTGCCTCATTCCCTACAGATCAGCCCTTCCTTCCAGAGAGTCCAGCTACTGCTGTACAAATCACCTGTGGATGAGTCTCTCCCTGAACATCATTTGATATCTGCAGAGCCTTCTCATACATTTTTTGTGCTGCTGAGAGCTCGTTGATGTTCAGGAGGTAGCGGGCGTAGGAGTCCAGGCTCATCCCAAGCAGGAGCCGGGTGTTGGCCTTTTCCTCAGCTGCAAACAGAGAGGAGTGAAGTGATCACTGCCACGGGGTCCAGCAGGAAACTCAGGCAGTGTGAAGACAATGGACAGACATGAAGACGGTGCTTAGGCAATACAGAAACGACATCAAGGACAGGGGAATGGAGAAAAGATGAGAAGCCTTTGGCAGATAAGGCTGCCCACCTGATAAGACATCCTCGGGCAAGTCCTTCTGCTTGGCAATCTTCTCCTCTAAGGTCAGGATGCAGAACTGGTAGCCAGCTACAGCTAATTTGTGCCTGCAAAGTGCAAAGCAAAGCTACTTCTATCCCTGAAGGATCCCTCATTAAAGAGCCTCTGCTTGGCCACCCCACCACTACTGCAAAGCTGAGAGGAAAGCAGATGACACCTCTAGCTGGGAACTCACTGTTTCTGAGCAGCGTAGATACTGGCCAGCTTGAGGGACATCTCAAGGATGGCATTGTCATCCTGCCAGGAGGACACACAACACCACTGTTACTCTTCTTGTACCTCCCCAACAGAAACATTACTTTGTCAGAGAGGTTTAGACCTTAAAAATCCCCATCTTGGTGCCTCCAGTGCTGCCAACCGTTACAGTATTGCCAATTTCCAGTAAGAGGCATGACAGCACAAGAAATAAGGTAAAGAGAAGGGCACCAGTGGGAGCTTGTCTCAGAACATACCTCCTTCGTGTCCCCTGCAAGCATATAGCTCATAGTTGCTTTGTAGAGCTTTTCTGCCTGAAACAAGAATTTTGAAAAGGATACTGAGGAATTCAAAACAAAGCATTTCTTTAGAATTTTGAAGAGCATACTAAGCATTTGAAACAAAGCAGAGGCAAACTACGTAGAGGGACCTGGGTCAAATTTGTTGCATTTACACTACACCTAGAGCAGTTAGAAGTGAAAGGCTGACCAGGGCTCAGTGGTACTGAACCAGTGGGTCCTTTCAGTTTCTCCTTGAGCACTGCTGCAGCAGCAAGACCTTTGCCCTGTGTGTGAGCTCAGGGCACTCCCAGATTCTCCTTGGAGCAGCCATCTCTGTGCTCAATTGCAGCATTTCACAGTAAGAGGTATTCCTTCCCTTGCACACCGTGTTGGAGCCCAAAATTGAACAGTGAGAGCAACTTTCTTAACCTGGTGTGCTCATGGGACTGCAGCCCTGAGCTGGACCATTCTGCTTTGACATCTCTGAGCCTGCAGCTTGTGCCAGCACCCCACACCTTCGAGGCCGTGCACGAGACGTCAACCTCTCAAATTCAGAGGGAAAAACCAGAGTTACTCACATTGTCCAGCTGTCCCTGCATGTAGGCCACGTTCCCCATCTGGAAGAGACACACAGCGCTCAAGCTCCACCGAGGCAATACGGCCGAGCCTCAGCCGCTTTTCCTTCCCCCCCATCTGTCCCCCGACGTGCCGCAATCCCGGCCGCTCACCATGCTGTAGGTGTAGATGATGGCCCGCCTGTTCTCCTCGCGGTGCGCCCGGCGCAGGGCCTGGTGCAGGAGCTGCTCGGCCTCGGCCAGCTCCNCGCCGCCGCCATCCCGAGCGGGCCCTTTAAGGGCACGCGCGCCGCGCGTGACGTCACCGCGGGCACGGGCGGTGTCGTGACGTCACTCCCGGAACGGGAGCGGGAGCGGGTTCTGGCTCTGCTCCTATCGGGAACGGCGCCGGGAGCTGGACCGGGAGCGGGCTCTGGCTCTGCTCCC
>VYXD01003620.1:182056-200193 GCA_013397195.1 Hylia prasina | reverse complement strand
GCCAGGAGCGGCTCGGCCTCGGCCAGCCCCCCCTTCATGGCGCTGAGCTGCGGGGGCACCGGGGCCGGTCACCGCCGGGCCCCGCGCCCGCACCGCCCGCGCCGCCCGCGCCTCACCTTGGCTCTCTTCAGCAGCAGGATGATGGCGTCCTCGCCGTCCTCCTCGGCGTCCCGGGGAAACAGCGAGAACCCTGCGGGGACAGCGTGCTGGGTGCCCGGTGCCGGGTGCGCCCTGCCCGCCGCCCGCCGCCCCTCTCACCTCCCAGGAAGGCCAGAGCAGCNGTCGGGAACGGAACCGGGAGCGGGTCCCGCCGCTCTGCCCGCCCTGGTGAGCAGCGCCCGCTGCGCCCTGGCCATGCCGGGCCCCTCAGGGCACGGAGCGGGGACAAAGATGAGGAAGGGGCCGGAGAATCACCCAGGAAGGGCTGAGGGAGCTGGGGCGGCAGAAGGGAATCTCATCGTGTCTGTAAATACCTGAGGAGGGGTGGCAGGCGGCTGCACCGAGCTCTGCTCGTCCGGCCGTGGCACCGGAGGAACGGGCAGGAGCTGATGCCCGGGAAGTGCTACCCGGGCATGAGGAGCATCCTCTGCCCTGGGCAGTGCCCGGTGCCTTCCACGGGGCCTGTGTTTGTGTGGGGGCATCTCGGAGAGACCCGGGTGTTTGTGAGGAATCCTGTGTTCCCAGAACCTGTAAAAAAAACATGTTAAAAGTTGCTGAGGATGCCGTTCCTTGGCCTGGGTGCTGGGTTGGGATGGAGTGCCCAGATAACCCCTCCCGGTGCTCAGTGTCCGTGGTGCCCTTAAAGATTCCCCGCTGTCTCCTGTGCTGTCTCGTTTCCAGGGATGATCCCGTGCCAGTGGGATGGACGGGAGCACCTTGCCAGCGGTGGCAGAAGAGCTCTTGAGGGAGATCAGAAAGGCTTTTCAGGAGACCTCACAGGGTATGTGAAGGATCCCGGCAGGAGGGCCGGGAGCGGGGCCTGTCACACCCCAGGGACCGCTGAGGGTCCTCGGCCTCCCCTTTCTCACCAGACCCTTCAGGGGTGGCCTTCACCGTTCTGTCCTTTTTTGTGATAACAGACGGCCCTGAAGCACAGATAGTGAGGAGCAGCCCTTTCTCGAAGTTAAATTCAAAAATCACACCAGTTTGAACTCTTTTTAAAATGTGAGACTTAGGGGTAATGCTGCTTCTTAGAGCTCCTGGTGCACCTGGTCACGCTTGAGGGATGATAAATTAACGCCTCCGGGCAGGAATTCTGCCGTGCCCTCTGTGCTAATCCCAAAACTCCAGTTGGAAAGGGAAATTCGCCTGACTGACCGGCAGAGGGGGTGTGCTGGTGATCCCAGGCGAGGAACAACTTCCCGGCGCTTCAGTGAAACGAGCAGGAGCCAGCAGTGAAATCCCGGCCAATTCCAGCAGCTAGTTAGGAACAATTACCTCTGCTGGATCTGTGCTAAGAGAATATTAATGTTTGTGTTTACTGGATGAGTTGCACAGAATGGCTCTTCCCAAGGAAAGTGTCTGCCGAAGGGATATTTTTAACTGCACAAAACTCAAGCAAATAAGAATTCAGATAAATCTGTCTTGAGCACTAGGCGGGAGTGAGGAATGGGCAGAAACTTCATGTCTAAACTGTCAGAGTGACCCCAATGACAGCTTTTTGGCACACTTACACTGTGGCTCCTGTCAGGTTAGAGTAGACCAAAATCTGCGTGTGACTTTTAAAGGAGCTTTTAAAATCCTGTTGTAACCTAAGCAAAAAAAGGACTTCACATCCCTTTAAAGATGTCCTTCTTAAAGAGGCAGAGTGGTACTAAAACACACATTGAGACAGAGCTGTGGAGACAAAATGGTTGATCCTTTTGCAGAATTAAATTCAAATAAAGCTGGAAAATTCAAACCAACAGTACAAATTGTAGAGAATATTTTGAATTGTCGGAAGAAATGGATTTTAATGTCAAGAATTCAGATCTTCCAGTGGGATATGGAGACAGAGTACACTGTGAGTACACTGTGTCCCCTGGGTGATAAAGATCAGAGTGGACAAGCAGAGCCTGAGCTGTCAGCTACAACAAACACTGCTTTGCTTGAGTGTAACTTTCCATCTTAAGGAGAAGCTCCAGTAAATGAAGACACAATGTTTCAGTGGGCTGTATGAAAAGCCATAAACCAGTGGCGCCCTGCAGGACTGGGCTGGGAAAAGAACAACATTTTTAAAGCTGTGATGCCAGAGTTCTCAACTGATGCCAGGAGAGTTTCAGGGAAAATAATATATATATTTTTAACCAGCTTCTTAAAGTGACAGAGTAAGATGCTGAGGCCTCCTGCCTTTTATTGTGTGCTTTTAAAAGTATGGTGTCACAAAAGAAAGTACATTTGGGCCTCTGGATTTCTTTTTAAAATGAATCCCTGTGGTTGTGACTGCTGTACTTGGTAAGTGCCTTGGCACTGGCATCATGGATCGTTTTGCTGCTCCTTGTTGCTTTTTGGTGGCTAGAGAGGATGTTGAGAGCTCTGGTCGTACCTTGGGGTGACAATGGCCTCCCTGTGATGTGAAATTCTGCAAAATCACGTTTCCTTTTCTTTCTGTTGCAGTCCCAGATGACCTGCTGCTGGGGTGAGTGTCTTCTGCTTCAGTTCCTGCCCCAGTGTCCTGCTGAAGGGCAGTTGGTGGTCAGCTCTCATCATGGTTTTCCCCCGTGTTTGACCAAGCGCTGCTGAAACACAAAAATGCTGGTGGTTTTGGTGGTAGTGCAAATGAAGGTTCTGAAGGGTTTTTTTCCCAGAGATTCACAGAATTATCTCTGTATCACTGTATCTCCTGTGATGACTTGCTCTAATTTAAAGGCAGGGTGTTTAACCTGAGCTCTGAGCCCAGCCTCGGGTCTGGAAGGACTTTGCTGTGGGAGTGGGCTGTGCTCCAGGGTGATTCATCCCTCTCCTTCCTGCCACTGTGAGCACCCTGAGCTCACTCCTGCTGGTTTGAGTCATGGGCACCTGTGATAGAGAGGGAGAAGTGTCCTTATCATCACCCTGCACAAGGGAATTGTTGACTTGGAGTTTTCTTCTGTTTAGGGGCAGTCTCAGGTCAGCTTTGTCACCCTTGTGAATACTTCAGTCATTCCCAGCAGTGACCTAAGAGATGCAAATTTCACAGCTTCAGCCCTCACCAATAGGTAGAAAAGGGACTGTCACAGTCAAAGTGACTTTTCAGATTCATCTGTAACCTTGTGTTCCTGCCTGCTGGGGGAGGAGATCACCAGGAACCCTTCAGGCCTTAATGCCTTTGTGTGAAATTATCTGACACAACACCTGTGAAAGGTGTGCTGACTCTCTCTTCCTGGGACCACAGTAGCCTTTGAATAGGGTTAGATTTGAAAGCTTTTGTTTCCTTCTCCTCAGAAAAGAAAAGAGGAAACAAATTCCCTTGTTAAGTTTAATAATGGTTGGGTGGTAACTCTTGGCAGCCAGATTTCCATCAATTCCCTGCATCCAGCAGCTCAGAAGTATTCTGATTTAATTTCCCAATCTCTTCCAAATCTCCAAAAGTCTCAAATTTCCTGTGGGCATTTCCTGTTGAACTGATCAGATTATATACAAAGAAAAGAATTCCCTAAATTTGAAAAGAGTTCCTGAAACTCACTGAACTCAGCCCCCTTGTAGTCCCAAACCTAATCATTAAGGAATGTCTTACTAGGCGTTCCCCACCCACCTCCTCACAGCCCTCAGATGGAGCCAGCCCTTCTTGCCTTGAGTTTGTGCAAGTTTTGGTCTTCCTGGAATCTGTCTGTCTGCTTGGCTGCTTATCAATGGGCTTGACTCAGCCATGCTGGGGCTCTGCCTTGCTCTGTCCTCCCTGGACTTGGAAATTTTCCCTTTTCTCTTGGTCTCCTGCTCTGTTTGGTGCTATCTCTTCATCACTGCTGATTTCCTTGTTGTTTACCCTTGGAACCAATGAAGACTACACAGATTTTTCTCAGTGGGTGAAAGGTCTGTAAAGTTAACTGAGTTGCCCCTGAGCTCTTTGGGAACACTCAGAGCAGCTGGATTTACTGGTCTAGAATGACTTTGAAGCCCCTGAGCTGTCTGGACAACGGGCTGAAGGTGCAGATGTCCACATTTAACACACACCTTATCCTACACCCCTGCACAGCACCAGCAGGAGGTAAAATGCCCCTTTGGGATGTGCAGTGATCCCCATCCCATGCACTCCCTCATCCATAAATGCTGTGCATCCCTGCACGTGTCCTGCCTGAAAGGGAAAGGGTTTTTAGGGAGAATGGAGGGGCACCAGGCCCGTGCTGCCCCTGGGTGTTTATCTGGAGTGACTTGGCTGTCTCTGAGCCCTGCTCCTGGCTGGGTCACAGATGTAAAACTGATGCTATCTGGTGTCTCCATGCGCAGTGGGGTGTCTTGAGTAATTCCCTGATGTCCTGCAGCTTCCTCCCGATGCAGTTTGGTGGGTAGAGAAAGGATAATTTATCCCTCAGCTGTGACTGTGATGGAGGAGATGTGATCACTGCAGAATGACTCACTCGTTCCCCAGGGTTTCTCTGATTTCCAAGGATGAGGAAGGAGCCCCGGTTCCTATTGCTCCAGGAACTGTGGATCAGCCTTGCACTCCCCTTTCTCCAAGGAGGTGTGTGGTCCATGCCTGGAGGTGGGATTGAGGACCAGCTGATCAATGCAGGGCAGCACATCCTGGCTGTACAGCTGAGGTGTCCCAGAGCACGAGCCCCTTTTGCCCTGAGCGCTGGCACGTCTGGCTCCCTGTGCTCCACTAAAATCCCTGTTTGTGCCTCTGTGCTTATGGGACAGTTCCAGTTACTGCAGCAAGGAAAAATGTCTTACTTCTGCAGTGAGCACCTTCTGGGCTCCACAGGGCTGCCTCTGTGCCCTGAGGCTGAGCCAGGTGGTCTCCCCTTGTGCTGTGAGTAACTACAGACGTGTTCTCTTCCAGGCTGAAGTTCATTTTTGGCCCATCTGCTGTCCCAGCCCTGGATTTGGTGGATCAGCGTTCTGTCACCCGGGTCAGGGCCCCCAGTGGAAGGACTCTCTACCAGGTGCGTGCTTCTCTTTGCTCTTGCTTTCTCATGGTTTCCAGCTGGCATCTGAGACAGTGTTTTCCTGACCTGCAGAGCATGGATAAACACAGAGAGCACACCAGTGTTTTACAAGCTCCTGAAGTGACACTGGAGAGCAGCAGCCATGGGCTAGAATTAGAGCAGCACTGTTCAGAACCATTTTCTTTGTGGCTCCCAGCCAGCCAGAGACAATTTATGTGTTTGTGGGCATCACAGTCAGGAGGAAGTTTTCCAGGGATTGCTAATTTTGCTTTATTACTCTCATCCTATCCAGCAAAGGAAGTTCTTCCTCTTGAGCAGTTGTACACAGCTCAGTGTTATCTGCCATCGCTGCGTTTCTCTCCCCTCATGACCTCTGCTTGGCAGGGGATCTCTGCTGCCTGGGAGGAAGCAGTGCAGGCCAAACCCCTGGGTTTCATTCTGGGTCACTGCAGCCAAGGCTGTGAATCACAGAAACATCCCCATGAAATGGCATTTTGGGGAGAAGGGCTCACCTCAGCCCTGAGATCAATTACAGCGCAGGGTGGGAGTGAGCTGAGAAGAGGAGCCTTTGATGCTTCACTCTCACCTTGCTGTGCTGTGCACAGTCCCTTGTTCTGTGGTCCCCCAGCACTGGTGCCATCTCTTTTGGGACAGTCTGTCCATGCTGTGAGCCATTGACCAGCTGCCCCCAGCCCATGGCTTCCAGAGTCACAGGGACACTGCTGTGCCCTGGCTGAGCACTGGGACCCTGTGCCCAAAAGATTTTGGTCAAGAAGCACCAATTCCTTCTCAGCACTCCCACCCCCCTCAGGCAGCACATCCCATCCAGGGCTGGGCCTGGTTCTGTGCTTTTCACACACCAAAGAAGGGGGAATGTCTTTGCTCACTGCTGTGGCACCCAAGAGGAACATTTCCCTCTGCAAAGGCCCTTTTCTCCTCCTCTGGAGGTGCTTTGAGGTTGTGTAGGGTGAGAAAAGGGCTGTGAAGTCAGGCCTGGCTGATGGCACAAACCCTTCTCACGTGTTCAGAGCTGGCACTGCTTCATTTGCACACGGAGCCTTTATCACTGCTGGGGCCATGGAGAGGACACAGGCCCCTCCACAGGGACATGAATCATAACCAGGGCTCAAGAACTGCCTTGGATTCCAGCTGAGGGCTTGCCTGTGGGTGTTTGGTGAAGCCTAGGAAGCTTCCAGCACCCTTAGACAGCAGCTGCCTTGCTGATTAATTGAATGCTCAAGGGCTTTCCCTTTTTTACTGTTGCTTGTCTGGAAATGCCACTGGGCAGAGAACGGTCACATTCTCCTTTGCAGGGCTTTGTGAGGCCCTGCAGGCTGAGGCAAAGCTTTGCTGGGCATCAATTAATGATCTGCTGATATTAATAATGGGCTCAGTGCACACTGAAATGGAACAAGAGTCAGAACTGCTCTCCTGCCTCTGGTTTCCCTGTGGAGAAGGAGCCCCTGGACAGGAGGGTCAGGGAGTTAATGCAGGATAAACCTCCAGGAAGGAGGTTCCTGTGTGCCTGCAGCTGCATTCCTCTTCAGTGCAGCTTGATTGCTGATTAAGGCCACGCTGATGAGTTCATTAACAGAGGAATCTGAAGAGATATTTTCTCTGGGGGTGTGAGGTTGGTGCCATTGTGAAATTCTCCCTCATCACAGCTGTCTGAGATGCAGAAACAAAGAGCAGAGTCTGCCCTGGGGCTGGAGCAGTGACAGAAACATGTGGGGTCACAGAAACCCAACCCTGGCTGGGACACTGCACTGGAGTCACTGGCTCTTCATTGCTCTTCATTCCTGTGTGCTGTAGAGATGTGTGGAAATGTCCCCCAGCTCCTGGGGAGAGGGGCATCCATGGCTGCCTGGACACTGCACAGTCATCCCTGTTAATTATCCCCCACAAAGTCTGCCCTGCCATTTGCACCCAGATGTGGTCGAGCTGGAATGTGAGGTGGTGCTTCCACTTGCAGCTGGCTCTGGAGAACTCTTTGAGGCCACGAGGCTGGTTCTGTTGTGCAACTCCTTTGGGTCATTATAGCCAAATCTGAGCTGGTGATAATTCCATATCACCCAGCACATCTCAGGTCCTGCTTCAGGGGAGGAAGGCTCTGCTCAGACAGGCCCTGTCTTGCAGGCAGCTCTTGCCCTCAGGAGCTGAGATGGGAGAAGAAAGAGCCCTTGGTCAAATGAAAGCTGTGATTTGTCTCTTAATGCCCTTGCTGTTGAACAGAGGAGTAGCACTGATGGAGGGTCCAAGGCCTGGATGCCTCAGAGCTGAGATCACCCCAGGAGAGCTTGGATGATACCTGCCTGACAGAAGTCAGGGGTGAATCCTACCTGCTGCAGGGGTGGAGGGTCTGGCTGATGGTGGAGCTGTGCTGGATGTGGCAGTGTTGGCCTGGCAGCATTTGGGGCACCCTTTAGCTCTGCCCAAGTGGCAGAAATGCTGAGCCGTGGCTGTGGCAGTGAAGCAGGGCAGTGCTTCAGCCCTGCCAGCTGGCACTTGCACTGCTCACATCCTGCACTTTCATTGGGCCCTTCTTTTTGATGATGTCTTTTTTCATTTGTTTCCTAGAACTGTGTGGCAGATGTCCCAGGGTGAAGGGTTTGAGCAGCAGGCCCTGGCACAGGCTGTGGTGCTGCCTGTCTGTCTGTCCAGGTGCTGGTGCCTCCTGTGCCCCCACACCCTGGCAGGGACACCTCCAGGGGGATTTTTCCTCACTGAGACCCAGGGATGAGGACAGCAGAAGGAAATCTCACCTCAGGGCCAGGGGAGCACCCTAGGCTGGGCTGCAACTGGCCAGGAACAGAGGCACCTTTTTCTCCCACTCTTTGGATTTTAGATTTTGCCTTATTAGGCAGAGGCTGTGTTCTTGTCATCTAGGTCAGGATGGGGGAACACTGAGCTCAGCCCTAATCTGGCAGTGTCTGTCTGTGGCTTCCCCCCCTCCCCAAAGGAAAACACTTCTCAAGGGAAGGCACCATCAGAATACTTCATCTTGGAAAAAACAATCAAAGGGGCTACAGGAAAACAAACTTACCACAAATGAAACAAACTCAGCCTGCAGTAAAAGGAGGACCCAGGGTAAAGGCCAAACTGAGAAAAAAGAATGGTTTACCCTGAAATGGGAATGTGAGTTTTGTGTCCTGGATCTGCTGGGAGTGAGGCGTTGGCACTTCAGTGGGAGAGCCTAAACTTCTGGATGTTCCCTGGTGGGCAGGGGGTGCAGGGAGTGCTCCAGGGGACAGGGGAAGGCTCCCCATGGAAGTGCAGCCTTGGACAGTGAGGGACAATGTTCCTCTGGAGGGGCTTGGAGTGCCAGGGGTGTCCTGGAGGGGAGCAGCACTCTGCAGAGCTCCACTGCCTTTTCACTTTTCGTGTTTATCTTTGGATTTAGGGGTGTGTGTGCCACAAACCCAGCCAGAGTAGAGAGGGCTGTGATGTGCCCTCAGAGCCCTGGGCCCTGTGCCAGTGTGTTCTGCTCCTGCAGATCCTTCCCTTCCCATAGGTTGGGCCCTTAAAGTAGTTTCCTAAAAGCTGTTTTCCAGTCTTGGCAACCAAAAGAGAAATAATAATCCATAGGCTGGCTTTCCCATATCCTGCAGTCAGCTCCAGCAGCTCACAGATTGCTCCATTCTGGAAAGAAATGCTTCCCTCACCTGTTTGCTGTTCCTGGTGCCTCAGTACCAGCCTTGCAGGGAACAGCATGTGGGAAAAGCAGGCAGTGCTGTTCCCAAAGCAGAGATGGAGCAGGGAGGCTTCTCTGGAGACTTCAGCTTTGTTTATTCAGGCAGATCTGGATTCCAGTAGCTGCAGCTGGTTTTGAGAGCAGAACAGCCTTCAGTGGTTGGGAAAGGAGAGGCCTCCCCTGTGAGTGCTCAGTGCTGCTCTCCTCCTGTCCCCAGGCCCCTGGTGGCTCTGGGTTCACACCTGGGCTCTGTGTGACAAGAGTCTTTGTCACTTCCACCTCTGAGCCTGCCAGTGCTGGGAGGAGCTCACAGGAGGGGCTGGCACTCATGGGAGCTCCGGGAGTGGTGCCACTGCTTTTCCTGGTCCCTTAGAAGCAGACAAGTCCCTGGGGCTGGGATCTGCTGCAGGCACAGGTACAGGACACCCTCAGCTGCAGGGAGAGAAGCTGGTAGAGACCATGAGAAACCTGAGGAGCTTCAAGCTTAGGTGGGTCACTGCAGTGTCTGGGGACACTTCTGTACTGTGACACCTCCCCCTCACTGCTGGGTCAGTGCAGACCCAGCCTGAGCAGAGAAATTAAAGTGAATCCTGCCTCTGACTCCTCATCTGCCTCTGTTTCAGGTCCTTGGAAGCTCAGGCAAACTCTACACCTGCTACAGCTCCTGCCACTTCTGCACGTGCCCTGCCTTTGGGTTTTCTGTGTTGCAGAAGAGTGAGAGCCTTCTGGTGAGTTCTCTGCCTCAGCCTGGGCTGCCATGGGGAGGGGGCACAAGGCTCTGCTCCTTGAACCCAAATTTCCAAACAGACACAAGTGTGGAGTTGGCTGAGCCTGGCCCCCTGTGTCACTGGGCTCTGAGAGCCCCAGGTTTGGGGTGCAGGGTGCAGGGAGGGCTTTTGGTGGTCAGCAGTGGTGGGGAGGGTGCCAGGAGCCAGGATCTGTGTGCCACATCCCTGCCTGGCACTATCCTGGTGGCACCACCTGTGCCAGGAGGGAACCACGTCCCTGGGAGGGCTGAGCACTGCACCAAACACATTTTGGCCGGGATGGATTCCTGGTCCAGACAGAGCCTGACATTCCAGCCCTGCTCCTGCTGTTAACTCTGCAGTGCAAACACATCCTGGCTGTCTACCTCAGCCAGGCCATGGGAGCCTGCCAGGAACTGGCTGTGTCTGAGGAGCAGCTCACAAATATCCTCCTGGCCGAGGAAGAGGATGAAGGATGAAGGATTTGGATCACTCCTGGCTGTGTAGCTGACATTCTTAATATCTACGAGGCTGGCAAATGCTCATTGTGGCTGGCAGATTTCTTCCTTTGCTGCAGCCAAGTGTGACATTAATTAGCAGCCTGGCATTGATAAATTAATTAATTAGGCCTGTGTTGAATTCATTTATTTCTGCTGTTTTGGGATTTCTGAAAATGTCTGAACTAATCTTTAATAATTGTGATGCAAGGATGCAAACAGTCCTGCAGGTCCCAGTGATCCACAGATTGAAGAGCTGCTGTGGCAGCTCAGAGCAGTTCCTGATTTTTCAGTGGCAAACCTGGTCCAGGGACTAGAGCAGGGACCCCTCAGCACCCTGAGACTGGTGGCAGCTCTGTGCTCCACTGGAACGGGATCTTTGGAAGCATCAGCGTGGTTGCTGTGCTTTAAATCCAACATTTTCAGACACACTGACCACCCCAAGGCTGCCTCCCTGGGACCCAGCTCCTTCCAGCTGTCATTCCCTGTCCCTGCTCTGTCCTCCCTGAGGGCACTGTGGCCTCTCCTGCTGCCCCATGTGAACACATCAGCCACGAGAAATAAGGGGGCACAGGCTGAGCCAGGTGGTGTGGGTGGTACATGGAGCATTTTGTATGTAAATAACAGTTACTGCAAATACAAAATCTGAGCAACATGAGGAGAACACATCCAGGCATGCACAACAGAGCAGTGACAGCTGAATGGCCACAGCTGCACTCGTTACAAAAAGTTCCTCTGCTGTTTTTGCTTCACATTTTTATAGAAACCTTCAGAGCTTTTTATTGAGGGGGGCAAGGGAGGTGTCCTATTTTTATTTTGCCTTGAAATGTCTTTGGCTCAGATCCACAAAGGCACTTCCTGTGCCCAGTGACCATGACCTGGGCCAGAGTTAATGCCTGACAGCCCACAGGCACGGCTGGACTAAGGATGCTCCACATCCATCTGCAGAATTCTGGCTCATGAGAGGCATGGGCAGGGAGCAGTGGTGGCTGCTGAGCTGCACTGGAAGCTCTCACATGTGGACAAGTGTTCTGGGACCTTCTCTCTTGGTGTTACAGCACTGAGAGTTTCACTCTGTTGCTGCCATGAGAGTTTGGGCCAGTTTCAGGCGGCCACAGGGAGAGATTTCACCCTTTGTTGTGAGGATAAATGTGGCTTACAACCACTTGGCAACGCTGCCAGAGCTGCAGGTGAAGCCCTGCCTGTTTCCAGCCGTGATTAACAGGAGGAGCAGGGCCAAAGATAACACAGGAGGGAAGGAATGAAGGGAGGGGAGAGCCAGGCCCTGCCCAAGTGGCAGGAGGTGGCCCCGGTGTCAGCTGGCCCCTGCCCAAGGCAGATGCAGCAAAGCTGAATGGGGCTGCTGAAGGAGAAGCACTTGGGACAGGGACTTGAACTGCTCAGACTCGTGCTGGAAATGCCCATGTCTGAGACAATGAGCTGTAGCTAAATTTGGGCACTGCATAAACATGTGCAAACCCATTCAGAGCTCTCTGGTGATTTCACCCAGGTTTGGGGCTGAGCTGCTCCAATGGCAGTGAAATCCAGCACTCCCAGGGAACCATTCCCTGTGCATGGTGGGCTCAGAGTCATTCCTGCAGCTGCTGCCTGCAGCTTTTGCCAGCTGGCAGAGGAGATGCTGCAGGAACAAGATTTCTTCAGTTTTTCAATAGATTTTACACCGTATTTGTCATTATATATGCCAGACAAATTAAACTCTTTGGGTCTTGTATCCCTCTTTTAGTGCAACAGAATTTAAAAAAAATATAGTTGATTTCTATGTGATTCAAGTACATTTTTTCAGGGATAAAAAATATAAAAATTACTGTTGGGGGAAAAAAAAAACATTCACAGCTTCTGGGGGTTACAGGGCTGCAGGTGTGCCCCAGCCAGACCAAGGAATCAGGTGAGCTGCAGCTGCAGCATCCACCTCTCACAGCTAAATCCTGCACATGTGGAGGCTCTGCAAGGCTGGCAAGTTTTGACCTGGGAGCAAAAACGTACCTGTAGAGCTCGTGTCCCCAAGGCAGAGTGACACTGGCCTTGGTGGCTCTGGTTCAGACAAGCCAACACCATTGGGGCACTTCTGCCTCCTGCATTTTGAGAGCTGGAAACAAACCTGAAGCACTGGGGCTGCACAGTCCTGTGGACCAAAGAGATTTAAAGGCAAAAAAACCTCTGCTCTATAACCTTGGTCAAGTCTTTTCTCAAATCTTTCAGTAAATGGGGTTTCCATGCTGGGCTGGCCAGTTCTGACCTGGTTTTCCCATCCACACAGTCCCTCCCCTCAGTGTCTGGAACACAGATTCAGTTTCACACCAGCAACTGGGCTAAATAAGACATTTTCCCATGAGAGAATACAAGCTGCATCAAACAATTGATGGAATAATTCGGGTATCACCAAAGTGCTGTCAAGTATGGACTTGGAGAACAACTCAAAAAACAGACACAAAATGATTACTCCTAAATGAATCAAAATATTAAAAAATAATAATAATAATAATTAAAATAAAGATCCTATGACTTGACACGAGCAGCACAATTGGGGAAACACCCCCCCAGCAGGTGAGTCTTCCCCAGTCAGTGTCCAGCCTGGAAAGGAAACACCTGGAAAGGAAACACAACAGGCTCACAGCTCTCACACCCCCTGGGGCTGCAGAGGAGGGCGAGCTGCACTCCGTGTCCCCGCTCAGGGTACTCCTCTACCAGGTCATTACAAAAATAAAAATAAAAGCACAGCTGCACTTAGAGTGCTTAGTGGTCATGTCTGGGCACTCCTGGGGCCGCTGCCACGGGGAAGGGCAGTGCCAGGGCAGGGTCACACAGTCACCGAGGCCGCGGGGGAGCTGATGTTGATGACAGTCAGGTGCTGGTTGTTGTCAGAGGGGCACTTGGGGAAGTCGTCGGCCTTGCAGAGGATCTTGGAGAGGATCTTGCGGAAGGTGCAGCGGAAATCCCGGATCCTGTAGGCGTAGATGATGGGGTTGATGACGGAGTTGGCGTGGGAGAGGATGATGGCCACGTACATCACCCACTCGGGCTTGGATCTGGAGAAGTCCTCGTGGAAGTGCGTGATGCAGTTCAAGATGTGCAGGGGCAGCCAGCAGAAGGCAAAAAGCCCCACAATGATGGCCAGAGACTTGGCTGCGTGGACCTCCTTCTGCAGGGTGGTCCTGGAGTTGCCCATCAGCTCGATCTGGTGCAGCTGCTTGCAGGCCACCATGAATATCTTGATGTAGATCCCCAGCATGATGACGAGCGGGAGCAGCACGCAGCCGAAGAAGTTGAAGTAGACCATGTAGCTCATGGTCACCACGTTCTCAAAGAGGCACGAGACAAAGCAGCCCCGGGGCTCCGTGCCCGTCTCGTTGGTGGCGTTGGGACAGCCACTCATGGCTTTATTCCAGCCCATCAGCGGGGTCAGTCCGATCCCAAAGGACAGGAGCCACAGCACCGCGATGAGTCCCCTCGCGCGCTTGCCGGTCACCAGGCTGTTGTACCTGCAGCCCCCGGGACAAAACCACAGTGAATGCTACATAAACCAGCACTGGTGACTTCCCTGCACCTCAAATCATCAGTGGTTTGGTTAAGGAGACAAAAGCCACGCCCACGAGGGGCCCTCACCTCCCTGATCACCCGAGGGGCAAAAATCCTCACCTGTGCTCTCCACCCGCCCACACACCGTGATTGGGGTGGGGGTGACTCATTTACTATTCCTGAGAGGCGCCAGCCACTGCCCCAGCCCACAGAAGGACTTGGAGTCCTAAAAAAGGCTTTATCACTGCGTGATCCTAAACCACCAACAGCAGCAGGGCACGGGCAGGGAGGCTCCCTGTGACTGATGCTCTCTGCCTGAGCAGCCACTGCTGTATTAAAAAAGGCAGCTCCTGGGGCAGCTCCTGGGCTGAGCCCGTCCAGCTGGGGCAATGCTGGTGCCCAGTTCTGCCTTTCAATCCCTCATGGGTTATGAAGAGGCACGTTGGTGCAGTGCTGAGCCTGGTGCTGCCCCACACCTTCCCCATCCCACTGAGTCCCTTCATGGCCCCTCCAGCCCTCAGATGCTCAGAGACACTGAGAGGGCAGAGCAGACCTGAAGCAGCACAAGTCAAAAGTCTGGTTTGGGTGCAACCAAAGCAGATGCCAAAATCAAAGCATCAGTCAGATCCCTTTCTGGAGGTAGGAAGAACCAGTGAGTGCCAGAAGACAACATGAGAAACCCATTCCTGTCCTCTGCTGGCTGCCATACGTCCCCTCCTTCCCACACCCTTCTCTCAGTGCTTGTTTACTCTGGCTTGGCTGCTCTGCTCCTCCTTTCCTAAGAACGTTTGTTCTGATTTTCTTCCGGCCCGTGAGGCAGGGGAGGGTTTTATTCCCACAGAAGTGCAGCTGTGCCTGTGAATCACTGCCCTGCCTCCGTGTGAGCTGAGCCTCCTGCTCCTCCTGCAAGGACAGGGGGGTCTGCCAGCACCAACTGGGGGTCAGAGAGGGGCTGGGGGAACCCTCAGCTCTTTCTTCAGGCATGAGCTGGGCTGGCTGGGAGGATGCAGGAGCAGCAGACACATTTAGGAGCTGCTGAATTGTGGACACAGTCCAAGGGTTGGTGTCTGAAGGGTAGCTCCAGCCACTGAGGGGCTTCTCCTGCATTTTTCTCTCATTATTACGTTTCAATACTTCTGAAGATGAGAAGTTCTCAAATAGGGCATCAGTGAGGCCAAGCCTGTTGCTTTTGCGACCCCACATCAGGTTTTCAGAAGCTGGAGCTGGTCTGGGCTTGTGGGACCTGAAATCATTGAGATTTGAGCAAGTTGACAGAAACCCAATCTCTTGGCAAAGTCTGAGGCTCGAGCTGCAGCCCTGGCCAAGCTCAGTCAGTGCTGCAGAGGCACCAGGAGCTGCTGCTCTCAGCTCTGCAGTGGAAAGGGAAAACTGTGGCTTATGCTTAGAGGGTCCCTCCAGGTGCTCCATCCCCAAAACTGCCATGCTGAGACTGGAAAACACCAAAGGCCCCATTGATTAGAAACAGAAAGTGAAGGGGTGGAGGGTTTTGTGTGCTTAGGAGCAGGAGGAGCTGCCCTGGCCATGCTGAGGTCCCAGGCTGGTGACATTTGGTGCTGCCTCTTGCTGAAACCATTTGGCCCCAAATAAAGCTTCTTCCATCTGCTCTTCTGAACCCTTTTGCTAAGATAAGGCTTGGCTCGAAGGTTTACAAGATCAGTCAAGAAAGCCACTTGATGTTGCAGTGGCTGCACTGGTGGCCTGTTTATTTTAGAGCTGCTCCTCCCAGTGCTCCCAGCAGAGCTGCAGCCGGGACTGTGGCACGTGCATTTTTATATCTTCTGAGAGAAGATGCAAAAACATGCTGGGCTCCCAGTCTGCAGGAGCCAAAGCTGAGCCATGGGGAGGGCTGGAGGCCCAGGGAAGAGGTGGAGATGGTTTTTCACAGGGAACAACTGCCCTGCTCAGATTAGCTCTTCATTTCCCCAGAATTTGCATTGCAAAGCCCTCCCACCATCTCCATCCAGCTGATGGCAGGTGCTGATGATGGTCAGCCAGACGAGCCCAAGGTGAAATTGAGACTAGCCTGATGTCCTAGAATTGTTCATTAATTACCTCGTTATTACCTTAATACATTTATTTGCTGGGACTCTGCCTTAAGTCAACACAAGGTAAGCACATGCTTAAAAAAAGAAATTAATTCATGTCACCAGATCCAGGTATGAGGAGTCTCACAAGCTGTTCCCTGAGCTCTATAAAACAGGGTCAGACAGTGAGGAACCAACAGATATTCACAGCTCAGAATTCTCCAGCAAACCCCCCCTTCATTCTCTTTTAGACTTAATATTATTAGGCAAAACAAACAAACAAACAAACAAACAAACAAAAAAAACCCCACCCTATTAAAGTAAATTTACTCACCTAAGTCTGCTCAGCTAATGTATAACAAATATTGAATCACCTCTACGCTTCTGCCCAGAGGCATCAAATGTTGCTTTAATGTAAATAACAGCTGAATACTTCAAAATGATTTAGTGGAATTAAATAACCTGGCAGTGCATTAGTTCCTCTTACACGGCCAGGCAAAGTCTCTTTACTGGTGCAACCCCCATGAAGGCTTTAATTATCCCACCCCGTGCCCTCCCCATGGACAGGTGAGCCCCGGTGCCCTGGTGGGGTGGGTCAGGTTCCTGTCCTGAGGGATGGAGCTGCTCCCTGGCCACCAGAGCCACGGGCACTGCAGGAGGACAAGTGCCTTAGGGAGAGCTCGGCTTTTGCAGTGTGTCCCCTGGGCAGCTGGGGCTGTCCCTGCTGTCCCCTCACCCACAGGGGCCACAAAGGCTCCAGCCAGGCTCCACTGGGGCTGGAGGAGGTGTCCACAGCGGGCATCCCCCTTGGCCCCTCCAAAACCCAAGGTTTTCCTGGGAGAGCATCACAGCAAACACCAAGAGAGCGAGTTCTGTTAGGAAATCCCTGTGTGTGTGTGTGCGTGTTGGTGGGATGGTTGGGGTTCTTTTGCATTTCTGCTGCCATTTCCTGGCACTGGGAAGGAGCCAAGTGGCCCAGGCTGGTGCTGAGCACAGCTGGCACAGAGCAGGACACGTGCCAGCCCGGCCTCTCAGGAGTTTGGCTCCCAAGGCAGGAACTGAGTCATGTCCTGCACGTCCCTGGCATCTGCCCACCAGCCCCTGCCAGACCTGGGGAGCTCATCCCAGCCCTGCTGCCCCCGAGCTCTGCCAAACAAGGAGAGCACAGCAGCAGGAATTCACTTTTGGGGTGATGGGCTTGGGGCAGGAGCAGCAGCAGCCTGGAGGAAGCACCCTGGAACGGGATTGTTACTGCCACATCATTTACCTCAGAGAGCAGGAGCAGGAGAATCCTGCCTGTCCCCAAGCAGCCCAGAAGGAGGGACACACCAAAGCCTTGTGGTGCCACACAGCCCCTGTCCTGTCCATCGTGTCCTTATGCCACGGCAGAGGCATAAAAGGAGGGTTCTCCCGCTGCCTCCAGAGCAGGATGAACAATTTCAGAGCTTAAACTGCAAACTCACACCTGGCTGGTGCTCCCCAGCTCCCTCCCCACTCTGCCCCGTGCCCAGGCTGCTGCAGGCAGGCAGGGGAGCAGAGGGAGTTTGCAGAACTCACACCGGGCAGGTGCTCTGGTACAAACAACCAGTGACAGTTCATACATTTCTATTTTAAGTGTGAAGGGAAATACAGACACCTCCATTCACAAGGGGTGAGAGCAGCTCGGCTGCCAAGCATTGTGTCCTTGTCACCTCCTCACAGCTGTACTTTGCATCTTGCTCTTGTTTTTATTAATTTTTTTTAGCTGTAACAAAATAAGCACCGTGGCTGCCCCTGTGCTCCGTGCACAGCCACGGAGTGGAGATCACACTCCAGCTGNAGGAAATTTTAAAATAAACAAAAATAGCCCCTTGGGGGGGGGGGGAAGAAAAAGAAAGAAAAAGAAAAGAAATAAAAAGAAAAAGCTGCCTGTTTAGCAGGAAGGATTTGGCGGCCAGAGATGTGATCAGTGGTAGCGCTATCAGCTGGGGAAGCAGGACATCTGCGAGTGTCCCTGTCCCGGGCAGACAAATCACTTCCTCCCGCAGCTGTCCCCATTGTGCGCGGGGACAGCGGCAGCANGCCACGGCAGAGGCATAAAGGGAGGGTTCTCCCGCTGCCTCCAGAGCAGGATGAACAATTTCAGAGCTTAAACTGCAAACTCACACCTGGCTGGTGCTCCCCAGCTCCCTCCCCACTCTGCCCCGTGCCCAGGCTGCTGCAGGCAGGCAGGAGAGCAGAGGGAGTTTGCAGAACTCACACCGGGCAGGTGCTCTGGTACAAACAACCAGTGACAGTTCATACATTTCTATTTTAAGTGTGAAGGGAAATACAGACACCTCCATTCACAAGGGGTGAGAGCAGCTCGGCTGCCAAGCATTGTGTCCTTGTCACCTCCTCACAGCTGTACTTTGCATCTTGCTCTTGTTTTTATTAATTTTTTTTAGCTGTAACAAAATAAGCACCGTGGCTGCCCCTGTGCTCCGTGCACAGCCACGGAGTGGAGATCACACTCCAGCTGAAACATCCTGGCAGGACATTTTAAATTAATCATAAATCGCACCTTGGGGGGGGGG